>CM076569.1:85533656-85846966 GCA_034641835.2 Pinus albicaulis
GATGAGTTTAGCAATTAGCTCCTCAAACACTGTCATTTTAAGGCCCTTTTTCTCCAACTCCTCATGGATTAGTTCAAGTTGTTCCTGGAGGTCTTTAACCTAATCCTTAAATTTTATGTTTGTAGATTTCAAATGCAAGTTCATTTTCCTGACATGTTTCACATCTTTCCTCAATGGCATGGTTCATTTGATAAACTGTTGTGTATTATCTAGGATCTTGGAAACACTGTCAACCTACTCTTCCCAAATATCTTTCATCTTTTCAAACTGAACCTTCTGTACATTGTGTTTTCTTTCTTCTTTCTTCATACCAGAAATTTCATGATTGGCCAACTTTAACTATTCTTCAAGGATTTCAAAATTTGTTTTTTCCATTACTTTCTCCTTTCCTTTCTTAGACTTGCTAACTGAATCTTTCTTTGCAAGTGATGAAATATAAATGATATTTTGTGGCAGTTTGACAGTATCAGTAGCTGGATGAAGTTCTTTGATTCTCTCCAAAAATTTTCTAGCATGCCTTGTCATGGGCTTTCTTGCCTGGAACATAAAACTTGCATCTTCTCCTTCAAATTATATTTTCTTTGTAAATTTAGCTTTCTTTAGTTTCTGTCCACCTTCCTCTATATCCTCAGCTCGAACTATAGGAGTCTCTTCTATGTCAATGGCATGTCGTATTTCTTCTAGATTTCCTTTAGCTACTGTTCTATATTATAAAGTCACTGTTTGATTCCTTTTCATCCCTTTGTTTCCTTTTTTAATCACAACTTGTTTTTGTTTTGCAGGTTTGACCACTTTTTTTTTGTTTTTATATATAGGTGGGACATTGGGTGTATCAAAATTTTGCAATTTCTTTGTTTCCATCATGACTGGTTCACTTGGTTCTACTCTTGTTGGTTCACTTGGTTCTGCCACCACTGGTTCACTTTTTTCTACCACAAAGGTTGATGGGATACTCCTAGGTTTAGGAGTTCTTGTAGGAGTAAGAGTATCCAACTCAAAACCACTAACAAACAAAAATGAAGACCAGTCTCTGCCTAGTCTTTGGAGCTCATCTAAAACCACTATTTTAATTAAACCATGATGAAACAATAAAGTCTCACTTCCTTCAGATTTTTCTTGGACCTTATCTGCCATTTTTTATAAACTTCTGTGTAAATAGAAAGGAAAATCAAGAGATATCTTACCAGTAAAGTGTAGGAGAAGCTTGAAATAGTAAGAGTAAACTTTATGGTATCTCCCTTCACAAGTAAAAAAATTATGGATGATGCGAAGAAAATTTGAGTAGTTATCCTTCATGCAACTCCTTGGAATAGAATTAGTAAGGTCCATTTCACTATTTTCTAACTTGATAAACTCTTTGCACTGCTCCATGTTGAATTTGAACCCTTTGAACCATTTCTCTTGTCCCCTTGGAATCCCTGTTGCTACTGCAATGACCTCTGGTGTAATGGAAAGATTCAACATCCCCACTTTGGTAGCTGTTCCAATGAAGTTTAAAGCAAATTATTTGGAGACCTGTACATGGAAACCTTGTAATCTTATCCTTCTGAAGACTTCTACAGTTTTTGGGTATTCATTTATGAGATTCATATCTGATGGATCATATCTTACACATTGGCCACCCTTATTTGTCTTTCTTTTTGGTTCCATAGCTTCTTTAGTGTCTTCTTTGCCTCACTTGATAGTTGTCTGCTTCACTTGATTAGTGATCTTTGTAAACCTTTGAAAACACCATCCACAGCTTTGGCTCAATGCAATAGCTCTCCAGAGCTAAATATCATGTGAAGAAGGAGTGAAGAATGAGAAATGACTGAATTAGAAAAGATTTTGAAGTTTGATATTCACTCATAACACAATGATGACTCATACATGCCTAAAATAGTGATGATGACTTTAGACCTGACCATGTACCTTGATATTTACCCTAACTGACTCAAATGGAATCTAATTTACCCTTTCAAAATGATTTTCTAACACCTAACAGCTAACTTGACATGACAGACAGGAAACCTCACTTTCGTAGTGTGTTTAGTGTAAATATGGGTCTTTTCACTACAAAAGTATCAACGGTTTCATAGAGAAAAGTGGAATTTCTCAGTGCATTTCACTACGAAGCTGTGGTTTCTTGGTTAAAACGACCATTTCAGTACTTAAACCTTGGGAAATGAAAACTATCATAAAATTATGAGTGATGTGACATGAAGGGATTTGAAAGTGAGTGGGTTTAGACCTTAGGGTAAGCTTAAATAAGAAAAATTTAAAATTTTCCTTGACCAAGTAAATAAAAATGAACCCTAAAACCCTACCTTTGACACATGAACCTATATGGCTTTGTCAAATGATGCTTCATTTTTTTAGTGATAATAGGCGAGACAAAAAAAATAGACGAAGCCCTATAGGACATAGATGCTCTAGTGTTTGATGACTCGCCCCCTCGCATCAAATGTGGGGAACCAGCTTGAGATGCACAGATGCAGGATATCACCAGCTGTCGAAATATATCAGTGGAAGAGTGTGACAAGGACCCGCAAAATATCACTATCTCGGATTTCAAGGGTGAATGCATAGTTTCTAGACCCGCCTTACAAGCAATAGATGTGACTAAGCCTCTCCAGTTAAAGGTAGTCAACATTGGAATGGAAGAAAAACCCAAGATGGCTAGAATTGGGGATTACTAGGATTATGATACCATTGGAAAAATCACGGAACTTCTCATTAAATATCAGGATCTGTTTCCCACAAAAAATTTAGAGCTCAAAGGTATTTTAGGGGACCTGGGTGTCATGCGGATCACCTTAAACCCTGATGCGTGTCCTATCAAGCAGTGACCTTACCAATTGAACCCCAAATATAAGCAGAAAATCAGAGAAGAAATCGATAAAATGATAGCCATTGGCATCATCGAATCAATAGAAAAATCTGATTGGGTAAGCCTTATGGTTGTCCAAGAAAAGAAGAAAAAAGGGGAAATAAGAATCTGCGTAGACTTGCACAAGTTGAATGATGTCCACCTACATGATCCCTTCTCTACACCATTCTCTAATAAAATTCTAGATAGTGTAGGAGGTCAGGAAGCATACTTGTTCAGTAACGGGTTTTTGGGCTACCATCATATCAGAATCACACTCGAAGATCATAGCAAAAATACTTTCACAACCGAATGGGGATCCTTCCAATACACCGTCATGCCCTTTGGGCTCAAGAATGCCCCTACCATCTTCTCAAGAGTAGTGGTGGCAGTATTCAAGGAATTCATTCAAAAGTTCCTGGAAGTATACTTTGGCGATTGAAAATGTTTACACTGGTAAAGAAGCACATATCGAACCTATGCATGATGCTGGATGCCTGCAGAAAACACCAAATCTCCCTAAACATCAAGAAATGCATATTCTGTGTACCCTTTGGGATCTTGTTAGGACATGTGGTCTGTCGGCAAGGATTGATGGCTGACCCAACCAAGGTGGCAGTTATCATCAATTTAGCAGTCCCCACAACTGAGAAGTAGCTAAGCTCCATCCTTGGGCACACCAACTATTATAGGAAATTTATTCAAGGGTATGCATAGATCACGACACCAATGGAGAAGCTGCTAAATAAGGACATCTGTTTTTTCTGGGATGCAGAGTGTCAAAAGAGTTTTGAGCTGCTCAAATAAAAGATGGTCTATGCACCTATCCTCATATTTCCTGACTGGGTGAAGGTTTTTTATGTCCATGTGGATGCCTTAGGGATAGCCCTAGGTGTTGTCCTCAGGCAACCCAGGGAAGGGGAAATTGACCACCGAGTTACGTTTGCTAGTAGAAAATTTTCTAGCACAGAACGTAATTACTCTACTACTGAACGTGAGGGACTAGCCATGGTGTATGCCCTATAGAAATACCAGCACTATCTAATAGGAGGGAAATTCAATATGTTCATGGAACATTCAGCTTTAAAGTACCTAGTCAATAAGCCTATGTTGGGGGGGAATATTTGCCGATGGTTACTACTGTTTCAGGAGTATGATTTTGAGATAAGTGTAAAGCCTGGAAGACTAAATGTTGGACCGGACCACTTGTCCCACATCGAGAGTGGTGAAGAACCAACTAATCTAGAAGCAGGATTACCCGATGCACAACTATTTTCTATTAAGGTGGTTTACGAGCCCTTTGTAGATATTGTTTAGTTCTTAACTATGTGGATGGCGCTTACAAACTACTCAGTCCAACAAAAAAGAGAATTGGTCACCCATGCTGCTGACTTTACCATCATTGAGGGCCAATTGTACAAGCTGGGAGTTGGTGAGGTGCTACGAAGGTATGTACCAGAGTATTAAAGACATGCCATCTTAGCAAAATCCCATGGAGGAGTGGCAGGAGGTCACTATATCAGAAAATAAACTGCGCAGAAGATACTGAGATCTGGGTTGTGGTGGCCCACACTGCATAGCGACTCCCACGCATATTGTAAAGCTTGTGATGCATGCTAATGGATAGGAATATCTTTGCGCTGATACGAGATGCCCTTGCAACCACAGATGGCACTACATGTGTTTTATAAGTAGGCTATTGACTTCGTAGGCCCCATTAAGCCCCCCGGTAAGAATATAGGTGCTCGATATATCATTACGGCCACAAATTACGTTACCAGGTGGGCCAAAGTTGCAGTTGTCTGTAGAAATTTATATAACAGATATGTTATACATCCGAGATTCTCCTGATCACACACTATTTTACTTCATGCGCAATACAGAATCGCTTCTACCATTGATCATTAATTGTGGAAATAAAAACAATCGCATGTGCACATTAAAACCATAAACATTCACACATATGAACACAGTATTTTATGGGAAATATTAAAGCTGAAAACCCCCAACTATCTGTATATTATATTTCATAGAGATCATGTAACAATCATTATACAAATCTCCTCACAAGCTCTCAGTACAATCTCCAATTGCTACACACTAATCAAGTCCGATCTAGCAAAACACATGCTCCAATCTCTGCCACCTGCTAGCCTGCCTCTACTGCGCAATCACTGCTGAAGAATGGCTATGAATGAACTCGAATTGGTCCATCCTTGCTCACGCAATCCTCATTGGCATCTCCAACCATGTGTGGTGCAAACTCATGCAACACTATAGTCACAACTGATAGTCACACTGCTCTTTCACCTACCTCTTCACTAGTCTCCACTGAAACTGTCCATGCACTGTAGTTAACTGATGTATTCTTTAGTTGATTAATGAGTTAATAATTAGTGAATTAATTAATAAGTAATTCACACCACTCTCACTAGTGTATCAATCAGTTAGACTAGATACAACTAACTCAACTATGTTTAACTCAGTTAAACTGAACACAACTCCACCAACTACCTCAATAACTCCACCAAACTCTGTCACATGAGTTCTAACTGAAGTATCCATGCAATAGCTCCACTTAACCCTCAGGAATAGCATAATTCCTTTTGTCAGCTCCTGTGCCACATTTGTGCACTTAACTAAAGTGCTCCAAGAGAATAATATAATGTTTATAGTTCAAATATTATTAAGAGCTAATAATATTCGACATATCTATTTTTAGACTGGAAATATAAAAATAGATTCTGCCCAATATTTCTAAAAATATAAGTCCATCTATTTTTCCAACTTTATCAACCATCCAAAAATAACATCCTGCAACTCATAGAATATGATCGACATGTCTAAAAATAGAAATAGTCTAAAAATAGACTTGTGCCAAAAATAGCTTGCGGGCCCACTTAGTGAAGGCGACTCTTTTCAATAAGCTCATCATCTTGTTGCAATCTCAACAATCCCTCTCAACAAGATAAGGATTATCTTCCACCCCTATCCTGCCCCTGTGGTATTCGAATTTGCTCCTGGTGAGCGCCTTCGTCAAGATATCAGCATCCTGATTCTCCGTGGGAATGTATGAAAGCAACATGATCTTCTGCTGCACACAATATCTGATATGATGATACTGGATTTCAGTGTGTTTAGATCTATCATGAAATACTGGATTAACCGAGAGTTTGATGCAACTCTGATTATCACAGTATATCACAGTAGGATCTAAGTGTGAACCGAACAACCCGACCAGGATCTTCCGCATCCATATAGCCTCGCATGCAGCCAAAATCGCTGCCATATACTCGGCCTCCGCTGAAATGAGTGCCATGGATCTCTGCTTCCTACTGTACCAAGAAACTATTGTTGAACCGATACTTAAAATCCCTCCAGATGTGCTCTTTCTGTCCGTTGGGCTCCCTGCCCAATCTGCATCCGTGAAGCCACACAGCTTCACTTCATCCGAATGTCTGTACCATAATCCATATCCTAATGTGCCTCTGAGATATATCAATACATGCTTTCCTGCCTTCCAAAAGAGCTTGGTAGGCTTAGCCATAGCTTGTGAAAACTGGCTAACAGCGTAGCATATGTCAAGTCGTGTATTGACTAGATACATAAGCGACCCCACCAACTGTCGGTAAACAGTGGCATCCACTACCTCTGCTGATGTATCATCCTATTTCCTCCATCCACCAAGAAGAGGAGTGTCGATATGCTTGCAACCATGCATGTTGAACTTCTCCAGTATCTCCTAGGCATACTTGCCTTGAGACACAAACAATCCATCACTAAGCTGCCAAATTTCCAATCCCAGGAAACAATGAAGGAGGCTCAAGTCCTACATCTAAAACTCCTTTGCAAGATCAGCCTTGCATGAGTGTATCAATAGTTCATCACCTATAAAAATCAAATCATATACATAAAGTACAATGATCAGCAACTTACCCTCCACCACAATCTGGTATAGGTTCAGATCCGCCTCACTCTTGGAGAATCCAAGTCTGGTGAAATAACTGTCTATCTGTGTGTACCAAGCACGAGGTGCTTGTTTCAACCCATACAACGCTCTTTCGAGCCTGCACACATGCAACTCACTGCTGAAGATCTAGAAACCTTCGAGCTTCTCTATTTACACCTCCTCCTCAATCACTCTTTTGAGGAACACAGTCTTCACATCCATCTGATGAATGTGCCACCCCATCTGCACTGAGAGAGCAAGAATCGTCGGTATGGAAGAATACCTTGCAACAGGTGAAAAGGTTTCCTGATAATCGATCCCCTCAATATGTGAGAAGCCTCGGGCAACAAATCTTGTCTTGTACTTCTCCACACTCCCATCAGTTTCTTGCTTCACTTTGTAGATCCATCTCGAACCTACCACTGATTTCCCTTCCAGCCTTGGGACAATCTCCCATGCACTGTTTCTGACAATCGAATCATACTCTTCCACCATGGCATCTACCCATGCGAGATCCTCCATAGCTTCCTCGAAAGAGGATGGCTCTATCACAATACACTTGCTCACAAGAGCCATGTATCTAGTATACCGGTCACGTGACTGTCTCTGTCTGCACTGTGATGTAGGTGTTCCTACAATCTTCTCTACATCCTGAATCAGTCACTCAGCTTCTGTAGTGCGCTTCCCCCCTCTGATGGTTGGCACTGCATGAGTGGTCTCTTCCACTCCATGAACCTCCTCTTGTGGCTGATCCACATCCTGAGGCTCATCCTTAGGAACTAATAGCTCCTCATCTACATGCAAGTGTGGCTCCCTCTCAAGCAAACACTTCATGGCTTTCTCCTCATGAAATTTGATATCCCATCGCACAACAGTCTTGCAACTGTCTAGAAAATACACACAATAGTTGTGGGGTGTATCAGTGTACCCCACAAATATCCCAATCTCTGTAGTCAACTCCAGCTTCTTCCTGGCATCCTTAGTCACATGAATTTAAACAGGTGAACCAAAAATCCTCAAATGAGAAATATCAGGCTTCTTACCAGAAAACGCCTCCTCGGGTGTACTTATGCTAAGTATCCTATGAGGACAACGGTTTTGCACATAAACTGCAGTATTGCATGCCTTATTCCACAAGTGTATGGGAAGGCCCTGATCATGCAACATCACCCATGCAGCACCCAATATCGTTCTGTTCTTTCGCTCAGCGACCCCATTCTGTTGTGGGTTATGAGGCACTATGAGCTCTCTTCGAATTCCTTCTGCACTGCAAAATTCCTTGAATTCGCCAGAGATGAATTCACCACGATTGTTGCTCCTAAGAGCTTTCACCTACTTCCCCAATTCTTTCTCCACCAGTGCCTTGAACTCATAGAACTTTGAGTATGTCTCGCTCTTCTTCTGCATGAAGAAGATCCGGCACTTTCAAGAAAAATCATCAACAAATATCACATAGTACCTGTGCTTTGCTGTCGAAGCTACTGAGAAAGGTCCACACACGTCTATGTGAATTCTCTCAAGGATTGTCGTGGTGCAACTATCCTTCTAGTGAAAGGTGGCTTTCACAAATTTTCCCAAAGTACGTCCCTTGCATTGATCTGACTGTGCAAGTGTACCTTTGGGAAGCCCGGTAGAAATCTGCTGCAAAATTTTCAAAGCACCATGGTGAAGATGGCCCAATCTCCTATGCCATAGCTCACCCTCATCTCGGCTCACCACTCCTTCTGCCTTTCCTGCCATTTTTGTGCAGCCATCTACCTACAATTGATAAAGGTTCTTAACTCGAACCCCTATACTTCGGGTTTCACCAGTTGCCTTACTATGCAGGAAAGCCTTTCCCTCGCTAAATACAACATCATATCCCTTGTCTTCTAACATAGCCACAGAGATAAGATTCTTCTTCAATCCTATAACATGCATCACTTCCTTCAATACGAAGGGTTTACCAGAGTCCCTCTCAAAGGAAATGGTACCGATACTGGTCGCACTGTATCTACCATCATCGCCCATCTCGATGTGCACTCCAAGATCTTTCTCATCCAGATTAGTAAACAAATCTTTGTCTCCGGTCATGTGAAAAGATGCACCACTATCAAGAAACAACACTGAACCCATCATACTTGAGACCAAGCATGTGATCAGTGAAAAATCCAACTCAAACTACAAGGCTAAGGCCTCTCTAGCTGCAGATCCAACAGCCTTCTTATTTTTCTTCTTCTGTGGACAATTAGTGGCGTAATGTCCGTGTTGGTGACAGTGAAAGAAGTTCACCTTGGACATGTCCTACTTCTTGCCTTTCACATTGGACCAAGAAGCATTCTTCTTTCTCTTCCCCTTCCTTGCTTTGGCAGCCAAAGTGCAATTTTCTTCATCTGGATTCTTTGATGAAGATTCGTCCCTGGTACTTCGCCTTATCTCCTCTTGCACAAGATCTGACCAAAGTTTCTCCCATCCTGGCAATTTCTCCTGACCATTGATAGAGTCCTGATAGGAATGCCAACTCTTTGGAAGCCCAAGGAGAGCCAAGCTCACCAAGTCCTCGTCATCTACAGTAACCCCCACACTTCCCAGCTCATCCCTGCACTGGAAAAACTTCGTGAGGTACTTCGGTATATTGTCGCCTTTCTCCATTTTTATGTTCCTGAGTTTATCCTTGAGTGCCAACTTCCTCTGGTCGCTCTTGCTTTGGAATAAATCTGTCAAAGCTTTCCACATCAATAATGGAGAAGCTTTACCATGAAGCCTAGACACTATGTGATCCTTCACACCCTCCAACAGAATCCTTCGACATTTTGTTGTCTTCTTTTGCCATGCGTCAAGTGCGACAGCATCGCTAGAAGCGGGTTTTGGAATTTCTGCATCTATGAACTCCTTCAAACCATTGTCATCCAACATCACTTCCATCCTGTCCTTCCATGCAATATAATTTGAGCTTCCCTCAAGGGCATACTCTAATCGCAATCCGTTGAAATACATCTCAACTTCGACACCAAGAAAACACTGCTGCAAATTCGAATTCCACCAGCACAAAACTCAACCGCTTCAATGTTTTGCAATTGCTCCAATGATCAATATCGCTCTGATACCATGTAGAAATTTATATAACTGATATGTTATACATCCAAGATTCTCTTGATCACACACTATTTGACTTCATGCACAATACATAATCTCTTCTACCATTGATCATTAATTGCGGAAATAAAAACAATCGCATGCGCACATTAAAACCATAAACATTCACACATATGAACACAATATTTATGGGAAAGCTTAAAGCTGAAAACCCCCAACTATCTGTATATTATATGTCATAGAGATCATGTAACAATCATTATACAAATCTCCTCACAAGCTCTCAGTACAATCTCCAATTGCTACACACTAATCATGTCCGATCTAGCAAATCACATGCTCCAATCTCTGCCACCTGCTAGCCTGCCTGTACTGCGCAATCATTGCTAAAGAATGGCTCTGAATGAACTCGAATTGGTCCAGCCTTGCTCATGCAATCCTCATTGGCATCTCCAACTACTATGTGTTTCAAATCATGCAACACTATAGTCACAATTGATAGTCACACTGTTCTTTCACCTACCTCTTCACTGGTTTCCACTGAAACTGTCCATGCACTATAGTTAACTAATGTATTATTTAGTTGATTAATGAGTTAATAATTAGTGAATTAATTAATAATTAATTCACACCACTCTCACTAGTTTATCAATCAGTTAGACTAGATACAACTAGCTCAACTATGTTTAACTCAGTTAAACTGAACACAACTCCACCAACTACCTCAATAACTCCACCAAACTCTGTCACATGAGTTCTAACTGAAGTATCCATGCAATAGCTCCACTTAACCCTCAGGAATAGCGTAATTCCTTCTGTCATCTCCTGTGCTACATCTGTGCACTTAACTGAAGTGCTCCAAGAGAATAAGATAATGTTTATAGTCCAAATATTATTAAGAGCTAATAATATTCGACATATCTATTTTTAGACTGGCAATCTAAAAATAGATTCCGCCCAATATGTCTAAAAATAGAAGTCTATCTATTTTTCCAACTTGATCAACCATCCACAAATATCATCCTGCAACTCATATAATATGATCGACATGTCTAAAAATAGACATATTCTAAAAATAGACTTGCGCCAAAAATAGCCTGCGGGCCCACTTAGTGAAGGCGACTCTTTTCACTAAGCTCATCATCTTGTTGCAATCTCAACACTGTCAAGGACTACACTACGGAAACGGTGACACACTTCCTTTTTGAAAATATCTTAACCCAGTTTGGGTGCCCTAGGGTCCTGATGAACGACAGAGGAACACATTTCATTAATGAAACAATTAAGGCTTTGACTGAGGAATTCCATATCCACCATGCCAAAATTACCCCATATCACCGTAGGAAAATGGAACCGTAGAGGAATTCAACAAAATTTTGGAACAAGCGCTCACCAAGGTCTATAATGCACAACGGAGTGATTGGGACGTGTGCATCCCTTCTGTCCTCTGGGCCTACAGAACCACGTGTAAGAAGTTCACGAGAAAAACACCCTTCTACCTCGTCTACGGGAAGGAAGCTATTATGCCAATGGAATACATTGTTCCTAGCTTGCGCATCTTGGCCTTCACGAATATGGCCGATCCTGACATTATGGAGGAACGCTTGGTGCAAATGGTAGCATTGGAAGAAGACTTTCTCACCGCCCACTTTCACCAACAGGTTCAAAAGGCACAGGAGAAAGCATGGCATGATTTCCATATCCGGAAAAAGGAATTTTCGGAGGAAGCATTGGTCCTACTATACGATAGCCAATTCGTGAAACACCCAAGGAAATTTCGACAACAATGGTTAGGTCCATATGTGGTCAAGGAAATTACCAACGGTGGAACGGTCAGACTGGCCACACTACGTGGCGAGTCCCTACCTGGATATGTTAATGGAAGTAGGCTAAATCCCTGCCAGGGCTTCATGGTGCTGATCAAATGAATATATAGCCGGAGTACTTGTACCATGAACCTTTCATGCAGGAAGGATACACAGGAACATATGCACAAGGATGGTGCACAAGCATGGATGCGCAGGGGTGATGCGCGAGACTGGCAGCACAGAGGGGTGCACGATAGGTGTAGGTGCTGCATGCAATGGACAGAACTAGCCATTAGGATAGAGAGGGAGCATGGAAAACCGCACTCCCCATTTAATGACATAGGTAACTAGGAATTAATGAGGTGATTTACGAGGACGTTTTACCGTTTCCATCATGATGGAAGTCAATTAAGGATTTGGCAGCCTTTTCTCTCTTGCGGATGCTATAAGGCTTGGACTGGTTTTTCTATGGGATTCAAATATAGCTCATGTTTTCCACACCTTGGCCTCTCTGGTATATCCCATTGTTTCTGTCTATCTGTCGACTGCATGACTGAGCAAGCTCTGTTGTCCGATAGTAGCCATGCTGAATTCATATTTCAAGCTGGGATTGCCACTACTGACCCAAATGCACCTTTTCCTGACACAACATCCGAAGATATAGGTTCTTATGAGGTTTGAGAAGTTACACCTGCCACAGAAGAAATTGGCTCGACTTCAACACCCTAGAAGGGAAAGGGAAAGGCTAAACAGATGAAATGGGCCAATGGGAAGCCTCGTACTTCCCCTTGAATTTAGGATTCCCCCCTGAATGTGCCTAAGAAGCGATCGCCCACTGCACCCCCAAACCCAATGGTCCTCGCAGCGGAAGGCCTACAGGCGACCCCGCTGACCTAGTTACCCTTGTATGTTCAGCCTCGTAGAACGAAAACCTGTATGCCCAACGTAGATTTCATCCATTCCTATCTGTAGATGCCTCTAGTCCCCGAAGAAATGCCCCAACAGGGAGATATGTTCAGACAACTTCATAACATAAAGTTCGACGACCATGACCTAGGGAACTTGGATGCTTTTCGTTTCTTAGATCCGTGATTTTACTTGGAGCAGGTGATCGAATATGGTGTGCCCAAAGTCGAGCCAATGCTTTGGGTTACGATATTAGCTGGGGCAGGCCTCCTGAACTTACTGCACCTTCCCCATTTTGGACCCTATAACATAACTAGCCTCATCATTCGCCAACTGGTGGCACTTGTTCACGATAGATACTTGTGGCTCCAAGGCCACATACCGATCTATTTTGTCCTCATTCATCGCATCACAGGCCTCCTGATGAACGGGCTCGACCCTAGGGATGGAACGAGCAAGAAATTTGAGCACCATACTATCAAGATTTTCTGGAAGAAGTACAGTGTTGGACGCAACAAGATGGGCTTCCTGATTAATACCATTCAGGACCTGGGGACGCACATGGGCACTTTACTGCTTGCCTACAAATTTATGTGGAAATTTCAGGCTGCAACTGTCCCTACTCACATAATTATGATCACTGGCCAGTGCAAAAAAGGATTCTGATACAATTGGTCCCAATACTTGGTGGAAGAATTTCTCATCGGTGAATCAATTGTGACAGCAGTTATTTCATTATCAGGTTTCGCTAACCTAGACTAGTTTTCGGGTATTATGGGAATTATATCTAAAATGGGTTCTCCTAAGGAAATTACAAAACAATAGTAGCAATCAAACAAGATTACACATCATCAAATTTTTAGAGGAAAATGGAAAACTACTTTTTTCAACCTTTATATTAACTTTATTTCAAAAGTTTTTATCAAATTTTCTAGCGAGTATTGCCGGAGTTAAATTAACCCCCATCCAAGGAGTACCATAAGCAACATGGTCCCACATGAAAAATGAGAAATACATAAAAAAAAAATGTGATTACAATCACGTTTTTTATGTATTTCTCATTTTTCGTGTAGTAGAGTTCATCAAAAGTATGCAACATGGGTACTCCTTGGATGAGGAATTAAATTTCGCATCCAACGAGTAATACCGCTCGAAATTTGAGTAAAAATTTTGGGAGATAAGTTGAAAATACGAGTTGAAAAAGTAGTTTTATTATTTTATTATTATTTAATATTTTTACCCTTTTATTTAAAAAATGGTGAATCACCCCCCATGGTTGACATCATCATCTTGAATCCTATTGGTTGTTATAAATTTTATTTTTGTTGTACATTTTTCTTATGAGGCCCATTTTAGACCTCAAAATTCCCCTATTGGAGACCCCGAAAGAAGCAGCCTCCCCCCCTCTCGAGGCTGGCATGTGTGAAGGGGCGCGGTTTTCCAATCTATGGGACTCAAAGGACCTTAAGCGGGTGGAGGAAAAAAGGTTCTTCTGGATACTCTACGATCGGGCCATCTATGCGGCCATTAATTCCCAAATGCGCCTATCCCTGGTTGTTTATGATAAGTATAAACAAATAGCAGCATTTCAGATAACCATGCACAACGTGCAAATTCGGGCCCGAAAGGCTCACACTTGGCATAATATTCCATACATTACTACTAAAGCTGAAATTGAATACGTAATCACCACTTGGCTGCCAAAGTGGATGGCCGTAGCTCTGCCAACCACCCTAGATGCAAAAGGTGCATGTGGCCCCCCTACAGTGTCCAAGCCTACCGTTCCACTTGCCCCAGCAACATAGTCTATTCTCTCAACATCCACACCACATACGACACCCAAAAGCACCACTACACATCCAAAACTAGACTCCTCGCTAGACCACCACATAAGCAATGTTGATGATGTTGGTACATCTATCCTACACACCCTTAAGCACCCCGCGAATTATCTCAAGGGCCTAGAAAAAAACATAAGGCTACTAAGACCAGCATCACCATGGAAGTTACCCTCCCGGAGGATGACCTTGATCAAATTGTCAATGCTGTCACCACTACGTCTGATGATCGATGGAATATTTGGGAAGAACAACACAAGGCTACTGTAGATGTTTTACAAGCTGAGCTGCAGGCCCTCCAACTCAAAGCAAACACACTTCAAGCGAGCATGAATCAAGTGAGTCAGAATGAGGTGAGCGTAGATCAAGTGAGGCAGACTCCTGTGGGCTCACTGGCCCTCGTTACAACCTTGGCCACTGTTGAAAATAGCTAGATTTTCCCCCTCCTTGGTGCAACACTTTTCCTGGAATTGTGTGCCCAAGTCTAGGTATGCTCCTTCATCGGCCTTGAGGTTGGCCGATTGGCCGGTGCGCAACTGCAAGAATTGTTGACCATTGTCACTAGTGAAATCCAGTACCGCAAACTCTGAGTACAACAACACCTCAGCATAGTCGAGCAGACTATTCTAACTCAAGCTGCCAAAGTCGCTCAAATCCAAGTCATGCACGTCACCACCATCACGCAGCAGGATGCCCTCGAACAATTGATCAACCGGATCTTTGAGGACATGACTGAAATCATTCCTACTTCCGCTGAACCCCAAGCTAAGGTCAAAGGTTTGGTCACTTCCATGAAGGCATCATGAACCGAGGCATAGGATGTCAAGGCTGAGTTTGAACTTCAACTCGCATCTTTACAGGCCAAGCTGCAGCCCGAGACCCCTCCGAAGGTATGTGCCAAGCGCGCCGCATTGGTTACGGAAGCCACGACCACTAGTAAAATGAAAATCAGTTAGGGTGTCACTTTGCTTGAGTAGGATATGTAATTATGGTCCCAAGTGTAGCATGACCCTCTCCTCCATGAGATAAAATAGGATTTAACACAAAAGGAGCATGAATTTGAGTAGCTGGAAGTTACGATGGTTACTCTAGTCCCAACCTAGCACTTAGCACGTCTCAAGACCAGCCATGCACTTTGCACAGATATTATGGGGCTGCGGCACAAGAAACAAGTACTCAATGACCATCTCACACCATGGTCGGTTGATGCCCTCAAGCTATCTGAGGACTTAGATGGGGTAGTGAAACAATTGAACCAGACTCTCGACAACATCACCACTGCTATGGAAGGACCGACCTCACAGAAATTGGTGGACATTCGCAGATTGTTGTAGCACAAATCCATTGCATTTTTCCTCCATTCATGAGTGCATTGGAACAACTCAAGGAATGGATGAAGACCTAACCAACACTGTGACTCGGGAAGAGACACAAGATTGTGTTGGGGGAATCTTGGAACGAGGGTTCCTAGCCCTACTTTTGTCTCGTTTTGCAATATTTTTGTAATATTTGGTCTAACAAAGGGGGTTTGGGGTGGGTCAAACCCCCAATGGATTGTAATGGGTCAAAAGGGTAGACCTAGGTTCCGCAAACCATGTTTTGTGGACCATAGAATAGTGCAAGCAAAGGTGCTATAAATAGATGGGTAGATCAAGTCTAGAGGTAGGCTAGGATTGATTTATGCTAATTGCGAACTGTTGAGATATGTTTTGGGTTGTAATTGGGTAAGGACTCTGGCTGGATGTTTGCATGAAGATTCTTAGTCCTACTGCATGCGGACCCTGCTAGTTGTGTGCGCGGGTTGGGAATTGGGTCTGTAAGTGGATTTCAGAAGCTAACGAATGATAAATATGTTGATCGTATTTTTGTGTTATAGATTAGTTATGTTTTTTATATTACAGTGATTCAGTTTGTTGATCAATATTGATGTGCACGTGGATGCGAAGGTATTACTGAGATATGATTAGTAATAGTTGTTTATGCTAATTGTGGCTTATGAAATTCTCATTCTACATATACATTGTTAAAGGTTCTGCAATAAGAGCTCTTCTGCACAAATATGGTAGATCTTAACATGGCCGCCTCTATTAACTCCTTTTCTCTTAGGGTGTGGAAGCCTGGTTCCAACACCCTCCCATACTACTTTAGGTGAGACCTTGGCCTATGCAAGTAGGTCATTACCGAAAGCGCTAGTAGTAAAGGGGTTTGTTGGAAAACCTTAAATCCGAACCTGGGTCAGGACCCCTCAAGCCAACACTAGGGTTATTCCTTTTAATTCACTATGTTTTTGACCTTTTTCCCTGGACTTGACTTCTCCTTTTCCCATATTTTCTCCCAAAATGCATGCATACCAACTTGTAAGTGTGGTTGGAACCTTCCCATCGCACTGAGGACACTTAGTATATGTAGTTATGACTGAGATTTCATAGTTTTGTCCATATGATTGGGGGACATGTTCTAGAGACTTATGGTTCCTAGGAGATCAATTGGACTCGTGATCTTATCTCATATATTTGACCTGGCTAGGACACATTATTGAGAAGCTTCCTTAACTTATCTTCATCCTAGGTGTCTAAATTCATCCTCCCAGGAGTCTTCTTCTTCCTATTTATACTAGGTTGTCCTAGAGGGACAGTCTAGTGATAATTTTCAAGTTAGAATTGGTGAGCCCGAATTAGAGAGTCATATTCTACTATTATGATTCATTTTTCAGAGCTTCATGTTGCTTTTCTTCCATGTTTAGTAGGGATAATCTGCTATAATTAGGAGAGGAATGCCAAAGCTGAAGGTATAATGATGTATTCTCGATTATATGCTTAATGAAGATTTAGGTTCCCTTCCTTTATATTATTGTTTGCAGTGATTTAGTTTGATTTATTTCATGATGTTTTGAGCTAATAGTATTTTGTGCAAGACTACTTGTCACCTTTGTTTGTTTGTGCTTTTGTATATCCTTTGGATCAATAAAGGAAGAGAGATATCTCTTGAATAGAGTGAAATGATTATGCATCAGGCCCAAAAACCTTCACTAATCTACAAGGAGGCAAGGTACTTGCTCAAACCCTATAGCCTTAGAAACTACATGGAGACTGCTTACATGATCATTTGATTTGGGGATTTTTTTTGTCTTGGGTTAGCAATATATTTTTGTTGTCTGGTGATCCTACTAGGGCATAGGATTGCGTAGCAATGGATCCTTGTGTGTAAAATTTACTGCAACAATACAAACTATAAACCATACAAGATATAAAAATTACTAAATAATATGTAACCCCATGCAATCACAAACTTGTCAACAACTCCATAGTAACTCCATCACTCTAAATATGCATACAAAATATATTTTGACATGAGTTCCTCACACAAAATAGGCTCTATCTCCACAACTGGTCCATGTAAACTTTGCTACAATATTATCAAACATCAGCTACACCAATATATTTCCTCTCATCATTATCTCTCTATGCTCTACAATATCTCTCTCTCACAACAGAACCAACCACTCCAACATGAAGCTACCTCCTATATATAGATGTTATGAAGTGATTAAATTATAATATCTTAGAGATACAGAGAGACAAACACTCATGTTTATACTCTGATATTTTTCTCCTTGACTTCATCCTCCATCATTTTCATTCAATGAGAAGCTTATCCTCGACTTAATCACCTTTTACAATTCGGGAAATCCACCTACAGGTAGTAACACACCTATTGTTCTCGAGAACTACATTATAAACATAGGTAAAAGGTCTTTTAGGGTGAATTATAATGCAAGTTATCTACTTATCTAGCTACATTACTATTATGCTCCAACACTTCCAGAACATGTCCATATTCCTCTGTAAGCATCTCCATAAACTGCACATCCTCTGCAAACATCGGAAACACCTCAGATACATGTCATCAAGCCTTAATAATCATGACAAATCCTCCTCCAAGTTTGTTAACATCAATTCCAACACAATTAAATCCATAGTTGACTCCTTAGGTAGACATCGTAGGTTGAAATCAATTCCAACACCATGACGCTAAGATATTTTTCCTCCTTTGTGATATATCAAGAGCTTTATTCTACAGATTTTTCAAAGTCAATGATCACATGGGATGTAGACATATTTTTTACAATGTTTATTCCTTTGATCCTTATCTTCTCTATGTGATCAATTTTAACCTAATCCAACCTTATCCATGCAATTTCTCACTTTTCTCCATCATAGTGTAACTGGGGCATTGTTGGTGCTCTATTTCTTGAACCTGATGTATATAGAGTATTGTTTGACCTAGTGTTTCTTGGCTACAATTTCAATCGATCATTGAAGGAACCGATTCATGTTTTTTGGAGATTTCCATAAATCATGGCATCCTGAATTTGAAAGTGATATTCCCTTCTAGTAGACCCAAGGTGGTGGATTTTTGAGCTATAATAGATTTCCCCTAATGTATGATGTCATAAGAGAAGCTGACAACTTAAATACATCATAATAATAATACCAATGAGTTAGGTGGAGGGAGATAGAATGAAAAAAATACCTACAAAGGCTACAAAAATAATAGTCATATGCATATTAAATACATCCCCAAGCTAAGCATACCCATACTCGGTAATGAGAGAATAGAGCATGGACACCCATATAACATACTATAGACTCATGTCACTAAGCACTAGCCATTAAATGATATAAACATTTGTCACAATAGCTATCAATAAGGCTTGAAATTTGTGTAAGTGCCCCAATGATAGCCCTCAAAGTACATAATAGGTTCTATAATGCAACTTTGGGGAAAAAATGGTCATGAGTGAGGTGGGACCATGCCCCAAGGTCCTAAACTCATCCTGATGGTACAAATCTACTACATGAAAATGAATGATATGATTTCGAGCATGCAAGGAGATCATATGATTTAACAAACATGAGGGAGACCACGAATAATGAAATGGTTCTGAAGGTACCTAACATAATCTATATAGTGTGAATGAATGAGCTGATGTCAATCATGCTACAAAATCAATCAACATGGGCCAATGAGGAAAACCCATTATGAACCGCGAGGAAACCTACCATTGAGATATGAAAGCTCCAAGATACTAGATTGTTTCTAGATATACATCCCAAATAAGGTGTTGACTTCAATGGGAAGAGATATCTACAAGGAGGGCCTTGATGTATCCCCCATCATTTGACATGAAATTGATACCAAGATGAGGTATCTAATGATAGTAGCTGAAGAATGATGCACATTTGACACAGGGATGGACGACACAAAAGGAATAACGATACTTGTAGATGGTTGACTCTGGTTAGGAATTCCCTTCAACATATAACAACATAACAAAAACGTGAAATTGGAAGCATAAATTTAAGAAAAAAAGACATAGTGGTAACACAATATGCATCACCAAAGCCCATAGATCTGAAGGGTAACCAATCGAGTGAGATACCGACTCAATAGCATAGTGACTCAACTCAAGTTGATGGCATGTATCTAAAGCCTGACAAAGACCAAATGTAATAATATGACTCAAACAAGTGCCATGTTCAAGGATTAAATAAAACTACCATGATACCACAGAAAACAAAAACATAGATCCCCCCTTCCCTTTTTGTATATTGGATCCCATTCATAGTTTAACAAACATGAAAGAGAAGACAAGTGAGCTCGATAGGTTCTATTTCATTCAATTTTAATGAAAATGAAAAAGAGATAAAATACTACTCGTAATGGTTATTTTTTCATAAGTTTTATAGTGAGGAAAAAAAAGATATAAAAGTACACTCATGCCCTTATCATGGCTTAATGAGCTTGAGAATGGAAAAGAGATTTCTCATCGAATTTCATTTTGATTAATGAGTAGGAAATAATGTAAAGAACTCAACACTTTTAGGTAGGTTTAAAGAGCACGAAAATATATCAAAAGAAGATAACGATTTTTATTTTTTAATGAGCATGAAAATAAGACCAAAATGAAGCTCATTCTAGAGAGACAAGTGATATAATGATATGCATCTTGTTATAAGGTTGACATAACCAACCTAGGAAAATAAGGAGACATTGAAAAAGTGTCTAGAAATGGAAATTTGCTCATCGCAAGGGTCTCTCTAAAAGGTGATGATGGGTTGCAAGATGGAGACAAGTTTGATGTGAAAGGCAAGAGTTCAAGCATGGTTGTAAGGTTGGTGAATGTAACGTAATGAAGGAAAACATCGTTATGACAAAATATAGCAATACATTGAAGACAGTGAACACAGGTAACCAAAAAGCAACAAATAAAAGAGTGGGGACCCATATGAGGTATTACTAGCTATAATCAAGAGACAAAAAAGACATGAGGACCAAGTAAAATTTCATGTCTATTACCAAAGAGGATCCTTGAACCTACAAATGAACACAACATGGCCACCAAAATGGAAATTTGGTTTCTAGGGCAACCCATGAAAAGGTAGGCTCTACCATAAAAGTTACGACGTGAAAAAATACATGGTTAATATCACAACCTGATGGGGGTGGGCCCTAAGGCATAGTGAAACTGTGTGGAGAAGGTCAATAATGCAGTGACAAGATTGATGAATCCTAATATTATATGCTAGTTTCTGACTTGATACCTCAAGGAAACAACAAATGTATTTTCTCATTTTTTGAATGGATTACATACATATATAGAAGGTACCACATCTAGAGGTCTAAGCATAGTAATTTTTCATGTAGATCCCATTGCAAGGCTCCACGAGAGTATTCCCTGTTGGAAATTAGATCGCTACTCGGGGGGTGAATCAGTCGTGGAGGCACTTACAAATTTTCCTTCAATTAATTAAACCTCCAAACCATGCATAAACTAAAGCACATAAGCAAATACTAGAGAATCAAACATAAGTAAAAACATGAAATAATTCAACACATGACACACAAGTATTTCTAGTGGAAAACCCTCCTCCTGGGTCAAAAACCACCCTTGTTGTTCTTGCGCTACTCAATATATTTTATTAATCTGTTGATATTTATATGTAAACTTGAGAGTTTGTGGTGAAAATTGCAAGTGAATTGTTTAGGTTTTTCAATCAATTATGTCAATTTTATTAACACATAAACATGCCTTTAAAACTCAATTTTGCAGAAAATAAAGAAGACATCAGTACCATAATAGTATACGTAAGGCAACAAATGTTGAAGGAGTTCACCCCTCCTGGCTTATATCTCCTATTCCATCTTCCAATGTTGGGCCTATTTCATTATGCTCCAAAATATGTGTTTACATCAAGTTACAGTGCTTAAAATGATAAAAATAAATGTCTCAAATGGCTCCAGAACAATAAAAAACCCTTAGTTGGGCTCTTTATACACTAAAAAAAGGTCAAAACCTGACTACGTTAATCTCCATAGAAATTTTTATGCTAATTGTCCTCCAATTTGCACCCACTTGCAAATTGTTCTAAAAATTTCACCTTTTGTGGCCACGTGGAGTGACAAATTCACCCTGTGCTAGTGAGATTCTCATTGGTTCGGGTGCAAATTGTCGAACATTTAAAATTTCCATGAACCCCATGAACCGAAAAATTAGCACCAAGTGGTGCAATGGAGGGTTATTGATTGTGGGGTCGTTTGAATGGTCCCTCCATAGGCTAAACCACCCTCGTGACTATGGTTGCTGTTTGGTTGGATTAACACCCACCATGGTTCAATTCAAAATTCCCACACCCATTTCATAAACCAAACCCGCATAAACCTATGATTGGAGTGCTCACTTGTGGTTCCACCAGTGGTGTGGCTAAATGTGCCATGATTTTGTCTACAACCTAAAACAGTGCCATGTGATATGTGTCGTGCCCACTAGTGGTATGGCTAACACAAATCCTGTGACTTCATTTTAACCGTCGAGCTAGCATAGAATTTACTCCACCTATTCACATGCCCTAGCATTAACCGTCGGGTTAATTGACATGAACCAACCTACCAACATAAAACTTGACCGTCGAACAAACGTTTGCATGTGATTTCAAATGTGTAGACCGTTGGAAGTTAACTATCCCACCAAAACTTTGGAGTATGGTTTTAACATAAGGTTTGAGTTTTAACATGTGCTTCACCCGAACTTTGGGTTATGACATATATTATGGTGGAAATATTACATGACATATGGTTTTGTGTGGAATTGACTGTTGAATTAATACATGGTTTGAAACTTTGGTAGTGCATTAATATATATGGTTGGGGTTAGGGTTAACCCTAGGCCCTGTCCACCTGCCACATGGCTTGGTTGGGTGGACCGAGGCTAGGGGTTAACCCCGGTCCCGACCCCCATTATCAAACTTTCTAAAGTTTAAATAGGTGCAGACTACTATGGTTTACAAGGAACACTATAGGCAGGCCATTGGAGGGCTTTTCTACTGGAATGTCGGTCATGCATTCGAATCCAGTTGAGGCCTACTTTGGCCATACCAAAATTTTACATGGCTAGGAGGAGGCCACATAGCATCCACCGATTGGCCCACATGGCTCTCCCTCATTGGGCCACCACACAAACTAATGAATCAATAAAAACACACCAATATTAGCCATTAAAATGATGACACTTTTCATCCAACCATAGGCCCACAGAAACACAGTCAGATTCCCAGTCAGTGTATGGACTGTTGACTAGGTGTACTGCAACCCAAATTCCTAAACTTTTAATTTTTTTCCAATTCTATCATAACACGACATCATGAGCATCAAATATCGGTTTTGAGTGAAACGAATTGCGTTGGATTCAGGGAGACAAGATCTTCGATTTGGCACTAGTTTTGAACCATTTTGAGCACTTTGAATTATCAGCATTAAATTGATCCACTGGATCATTCCTCCCCACTGGAAGCGTTTGGACCTATAAAATATAATTATAAATAAACAAATAGATGAGGGTACAAATACCTCACCCTTCTAGTCTCAATCCACTGAACTTTGCTTGAATTTTTCATTTTGAGATTTTCATGAAAGTACATCACTTTCCCTGATTTTGGAGTCCTTGTATTTCTGACAATAACGACATATTTTTGCAATTTCCTAAGATATGAAGAGAATAAAATGCCTTGAAGGGATACACAAATTCCCTCCTTGGTATTTAATCAAAAGAAACTTATTCAATTTCAAATTCACTTCACCTTGAACATTGTCAGCCTTGCACTTGGCTCAACTCTTAACCAAATGTGATTGCCATCATCATGCACTATCCTTATTTAAAGCCAAAAAATTATGAAACCCACAAGAAGATTTTTTGGGACCAATGTCCTCTTTGTTAAATTTCTTTTGCATTTCCTCTTTGACCCCTGCATTCTTTAACACTATCATACTTTTCACACCAATGTTCAACAATGATGAATCCTGCTGCAAACTCACTTCATGTTGTTTACCTCTTTTAGGAGGCAACATGTTAGATTCCTGAAATATCTTATCACATGAATTAGAAACCTCAATGATATCAGATTTCAAATTTGATTTATATCCTTGAAAGGCTTCATTCTCAACATCTTTATGCTTGAACATTAAAAATAAAAAAAATTCACTAGCATTAAAAATTCTCTTAATTTGTCCAGCATTTACAAAAGACAAACTCAATATATTGTTATGTGCTCTAACAATGTACTCAATCCCATTGAAAAAAATGATATTTGTTCTCATGGAGATGAAAAATGGCTCTCCTATCATAAAGATATGGGATTCCCAAAATTATACCACATATATCAAGCATAACTACATCAAGTTCAACTTCATTAAGAAAGTTTGCAGTGATTGCAAATCTAAGTATACACTTCCTTGTCACCTGCAATTTTGCATTCTCACATACCCAACATAAAGAATAAGTTTTAGGACGAGGAATGGTCTCTAAATTAAACTTCGTGACAATGTCTTTAGAGATAATATTTTCTTGTGAACCATTATCAAATAGTGTATCTATCTTGGTATGTTTTGAAACAACTCTAATGTTTAAAAGTTATATTCTTTCTTTTTCATTTTGATTTTTATTGAGACAATTTGAAGAACTAGTACTTGCAATGTCCTTACATTTCAAACCCATGGCTATGATATTTGTTTCATCCCTAGAATCAAAACCTAAATCATGTTGTGTAGTTGAAGTTGTCTTCTCTTTCTCCTTGTTCTTAAACTTTTTGGGTCTCATCTCTGGATCAAGTTTCCAGCAATGATCTTCTTCTTGGCCCTCTTTGGAAAACAATTTACATGTAAGTTTTTATTTCTCCATCTTGATGGAAGCATTCTTCTTTCCTTTTCCATTGAACTTACCCTTTCCTTTTTCTCTAGACTCAAAGGTTTTCACACTTGTTTCATCATAAACATGTTTCCCTCTTGCTTCTAGATGTGTTTTCTATACACAAAATTCATCTAAAATTGTAGGTTTAAACATGAGAATTGTATGTCTCAAGTAGCTATGAAAACCTCCAATGTATTTGAGCAAAGTATATTGAGATGAAAAATATATACCCAAAATCAATGCTCTCCTTCTAAACTATTGGGTATAACTTTTCACACTTTGACCCTTTAATTGCCTAAATTTTTCCAATCCATGATAGCTTTCTGCATGTATGCTATTGGATAAAATTGTCTTCTTATTGCAACAACAAAATCATTCCAATAAGATAAGACCTTACCATGTTTCTTCATGTCCTCTTGATTTTTGGATTTCCACCAAACAAGTGTTTCACTTTCCAAACTTAATGAAAAAAGATGAATCTTGGTATCATCATCATTAATTATTTGTATCCTGAAATACACTTCAAGTTGAAAAACCGAATTATCTAATCTATCAGCATTTACCTCTCCATTATACATAGGCAATTCAAAATTAATGTCAAGTTTTAAAAAAGGAGTTTTACCATGTCCCTTTGGAGAGTGTGGAGGTGTTTGTGAAGGGGTTGATGTAGAAGATGATGATGGTGAAGATGGAGGTGGGGATGCAGGTGAAGAGAAAGGTGGTGTTAAAGGTGGTTTGTCACCATTCCTCCATTTCCTTTTGGAGGCTTGTCCCCATCTCCTCCATATCCTTTTGGAGGATTATCTCCATCTCCCTTTGGAGGATTGGAGCTCTCTCCTTGTTGCAACCTTGTATTTCTCTATTCATAGAGAAATTTCACCATTTGTATCATGTCAAAGCATGCTTTTATGAGAGCCTTCTCATCCTCTAACATATTTTTAGGCTCTCCTTCATGTTCCATGACTACTGAGGCTTCTGGTGAAACTTGAGGTGAACGTTTTGGTGGATATTGTGGCAAATGTTCTCTCCTTGATCAAACTTGAGGACTTGCTACCACAAGCTTTCATTCTCATATTTTGAGCTTCAAAATTGTAAGCATCAGAAAAACTTTCAACAAAATTATACCCTCAAAACAAACTAAGAACCAAGGCTCTGATACGAAACTAATCTGTATATGTAAACTTGAGAGTTTATGGTGAAAATTGCAAGTGAATTGTTTGTGGTTTTTAACCAATTATTTCAATTTCATTAACACATAAACATGGCTTTAAAACTTAGTTTTTCAGAAAATAAAGAAGACATCAATACCATAAAAATATACACAATGCAACATATGATGAAGGAGTTCACCCCTCCTGGGCTACATCTCATGGTCCAACTTCCAATTTTGGACCTATTTCATTATGCTCAAACATATGTGTTTACATCAAGTTATAGTGCTCAAAATTCTAAAAAAATGTTTCCAATGGCTCCATAATAGTAAAAAACCCCTAGATGGGCTCTTTCTACACTAAAAAAAGGTAAAAAAACTAACTGAGTTATGCTCCATAGAATTTTTCTACTAAATTTCCTCCAATTTTCATCCACCTGCAAATTGTTCTACAAATTCTGACTTTTGTGGTCACGTGGAGCGAAAAATTCACCCCATGCCGATGATATTCCTATCGGTTCGGGTGCAAATTTTCGAACACTTAAAATTTCCATGAACCCCATGAACCAAAAAATTAGTGCCAAGTGGCGCAATGGGTGTCGTTGATTGTGGGGTCATTTGAAAAATCCCGCCATAGGCTAACCCGTGCTCATTAATGTGTTTCCTGTTTGGTTGGGTTAACAACCACCATGGTTCAATTCATAAATATTGCACATGTTTCATAAACCAAACCCACATACACGCATGGTTGGAGTGTTGACCTACGGTTCCATCAGTGGTTTAGAGAAAAGTGCCATGAATTTACCTGCAACCTAAAAAAAATTCAAGTGATATGTGCCACAACCATTGGTGGTATGGCCAAAACATAACCCGTGACTTCGTTTTAACATCGGGCTAGCATAAAATTTACTCCAATTGTTCACATGCTCTATCATTAACCATCGAGTTCATTGAAATGAACCAACCTGCCAACATAAAACTTGACTGTCAAAAAAACGTTTGCATGTGATGTCAAATGTGTATACTGTTGGAAGTTAACCATCCCACCAAAAATTTTGAGTATGGTTTTAACATAAGGTTTGAGTTTTATTATCTGCTTCGCCCGAACTTTGGGTTATGGCATATATTATGGTGGAAATATTACATGACATATGGTTTTGTGTGGAATTGACCATCGAATGAATACATGGTTTGGAAATTTGGAATTACGTTAATATATATGGTTGGGGTCGAGGTTAAACCTAGGTCCTATCCGCCTGACACATGGCTTGGTTGGGTGGACCGGAGATAGGGGTTAACCCCGGTCCTGACCCCCATTATCAAACTTTCTAAAGTTTAAATAAGTTTTGGCTACTATGGTTTACAAGGAACACCATAGGAGGGCTAGTGGAGGGATTTTCTGCTAGAATGTTGGTCATAGATTGGAATCTAGTGGAGGCCTGCTTTAGCCATACCAAAATTTTACAAGGCCAGGAGGAGGCCACGTGGCAGCCACTGATTGGCCCACATGGCTCTCCTTCATTGGGCCACCACACAAAATAATAAGCCTGTTAGCACTGGTATTTGCATCCCACCCATCCCGCCTTATTTTACTTTGATTTCACCTCATCTCTATCATTATCATTGACCTCAGTTCATTTTTTAACCATTTTTCCCAAGGGTGCCCAAGTCATCATTTTTCACAAGCAATAAAACCTAATTTCACCTGTCACTGAGCTAGGTTTTCCTATTGAAACAGATACATGTGAGCAAAGGAGGAATAAGGTATGTCACATCATTAAGTATGA
The DNA here is from genome assembly GCA_034641835.2 of Pinus albicaulis. Classification (NCBI taxonomy): domain Eukaryota; kingdom Viridiplantae; phylum Streptophyta; class Pinopsida; order Pinales; family Pinaceae; genus Pinus; species Pinus albicaulis. Next base: position 85,561,261 of record CM076569.1, read on the forward strand.
AGTCATTTCAGCTCGTAAACATCATGTCTCCATCATTTTTTGAGAATTCATTCCAAGAGTCAAGTCATTTTCCACTCATAGGGTCGGGTTTTCTTCAAACTGTGTTTCTCACCAAAAAAAGATGAATTTGAAAAAAGTGAGAAAGTTTTTTTTTTCCATCATAGACCAAGGAAGAAAAACCTCCTTCAGTTTTTACACAGGTGTCATTTTTTTATAATGTCAAAAATGCAGGTGCTTCAAGAAGTTTTCCACACTCCTGAAGTGACCTTGGGAAAATCAAGTATTCTCCTAGCTGGAATGTCCAAATCACTTCTTGGAAATGAAAAATATAATATATTATATTTCCAATGAGCTATCATGAGCTCAATTTGGAGTTGAGGAAGGCCTCCAAAAGTTTCCTGCAACAACACTTTGCATTTCTGCACCCTCATTCTGCACCTTTTGACCAGTCTTGGGTTAATCAATTTTAGACAAGGAAAATAAACTCCAATAAGAAAACGAAAGGTATATTTGGAAATTAGATAGAATAATATTTCCAATGAGCTAACATGGGCCCAATTTTGACACCAGTAAGGCCTCCAAATGTGGTATGAAAAAAGGTGTTGCACACAGAGGGTGTGTTCTGCACGGTCACTGTGCATTTGCTTGAAAAGCTGCACATTTGTTAAAGTCGTTGCACGCCTATCAAGAAGAGGACAAATTTAACCTCGGTGCTGTGAGTTTGTATGAAAACCCTCAGTTATTTCCAAAATACCACTACAACTCTCTCAAGCTTCAAAAAGGGTTGCCTACACTCTCCAGGAAGCAAGTAGGTCACAAATTCATCACTCCTCTTCTCCTTAATCAGTTTATGTGATGTTTAATTTGGTTTTGGTGTCATCTTAAGTTCAAAAAACTAGTATCATTATACTACCATCCCACTACCATTCCCATATTTCAATTTACCCTATCCCAAGCTCCCATATCATAAAACACTTTCCCATAACCCCTACGTAACTGTCTCCTTCCCTAGGCTTTCATCTCCTTCAAAACCTTAAGCCCTAGGTATTCATTTGCCTAGGCTCCCTATACCCTACCTATAATTAAATCCCCTATTCTAAAACCCATCATCATCACTACCTCCTGTCACCTCCCTCATATCACAAATACCTATTCCCATCTCCTCAAATTTACTCACACCAACCCACACTTCATACACCCGCATTCCATTCCATCATCTCCCTAGGTTTTTGACACCAAATACATCATGGGAGAAGAAGAGAACAAAATTCATTGTGAGGAGGAATAAAGAGAGGAGAAAAGGAGGCTATACACACTTTCCGAGGTAGCACTCCTTGCCTCAAACACATGATCAGCAATCATCCCACCAATTTTGACAAGTTTTGGGCAAATTTTGCAAGTTTATAAATTTCTATGTTTTTAGGGACATTTTTAGCACAACAAAAATTTCAAACGAACAACACCTAGGGTCACCACCATTGAATTCAGAATCATGAGGAAATTCACCCTGTACAATTTCTAAGCATTTGGAGGCAAACTGGTTAGTGAAAAGGGAAAAAAGCCACCAAAAAACCATGTTTAAGTCTCATTTTTTGCCTTGGCGCTGCGTGTTTACCAGTCTTGGGAAAATGAGTTTTTGACAGAGAATATGAGCTTCATTTTGCAAAATAAAGGAATTTATAGAAATTAGACTTGAAGAGCTTTCAAACAAGCCATCTTGGTGCAAATTTATACACCGATAATGCACCCAAAAGTAGCATTAAACACAGAGGGTGCGCTTGACAAGGAGATGGCGTGTTTGGCAATCTTCTGAAATTTTATGAGTTTCACTCCTGTTTTGATTTTCATCTTGGGAAATGATGATTTTACCTATGTAAATGATGAAAATAAAGGTAATTATCATGTTTTTACTATTACCTACAAAAAATGCATTAGGTAAATCAAACAAATGAGGTGTAATGAATCAGTTCACTTAAGTTAGGAATGAATCACTTAGAACATCCTATACTTTAGCTATCAGTTCAGATTTTTGTGTAAAATATTCCTCACCTCATGGATTCGACCCCTGAGGATGAGTGAATGTTGTTTTCATGTCTATTTAGTCCCTTTATTCACAAGAGACAAGGGTTGGAATCAGTTTGATGTTTGCTAGTTGATCACGGAAACTTTGTAATTAGTTTGGCCAAGCTAATAAAGATGAGTTGAAGATACTTTTATGGGATACTTGTGGTATTGAATGTCTATCATAGTTTCTTCTTTAGTATCATATGTTTTAAGTTTTGTGTTCATGTTCACTTTATTTTCTATGTTATGATCTCTTACAAGATATATAATCAGAATACATGTTTGCACATGCTCTGTTTTGGGTAACTGATCATATTTTTTTCATCTTCTTCTGTTTGAGAAAATTACATCTCCTATGATTTTCTTAGCCTTTTTACAACTTCTGTAATATTCCAAAATGGGAAATGCAGCAATACAAGGCAGATTTTGTAATGTTCCAAATGGGGAAAAATAGGCTCAGTAGGGAATATCTTAAGATATTCCACTATGGGATCACAGCAGTATGGAAAACACACTAGCAACTTCTAAACCATAGATATAATGGTATGGAATTTACTAGTTATATCACCTCTAAGGAGAGGGTGAAAACCAGAGGCTTCCTGGCCCATTCCAGACTCTTTCTATATAAGACTGATGAAACATGGAAAGTGTGGAAATTACACACTTCTCTTGGATTTTTCTACCATTGGGAACCTTAGATACACATATCTAAAGAGTGGATCCAAAGAGAAGCAAAAGCCAAACATGTAAGAGGATGGAAATTCTACTTCCAAGAAAAACTGTAAGAGGCTCAAGAGTAACGTTGTATAAGAAATATGGTGAAATAATAATGCTACCCAGGGCTGGGTTCCCTTAGTATAGGCTGTGTGGGACCTCCATGCTGAATTTCAAGAAAAAAAAATTGGATTAAGGGCATGTTGATGCCTAAAAGATCTCCCATGAAGCTGACTAGCTAAAAATCAGCTAAAGAGAAGAGCTGATGGAATGAAGAGAAACCCACTTCAAAATTGGGTAGTTTCAGCAGAGATTCACTGGAAATCAACCATAAGATATGTATTACAGTATAGCAGCATAAAATAAGACTTTTAAAGGAGCTTCTCAAGAAATACAGTGAATTACATGAGGAATAAGCAAGAAATCTTCAGAAATAGGAGCTGCAAGGTATGTAGAAAGTGCATAAATGAATAGGCAGCGTCCCTCTAAGTGTGCTTCAGCAGTATAATTTTAAATTAAAGATATACGGTGGATTCATGGCTGAAACATCAGATCCATATCATATCTAGAAACTAATCAGCCTTCCAATCAAGATCCCTTTGGGGTTTCTACAAAATAATGCACTAGAAAGTGTAGATCTAACTTTTTGTACACAAAACTACAGGAAGCTTCAGTAATTTTTGAAGATGAATTTATTCATAATATACATCAGATCTAAACATGAGATATGAGCAAGATACTTCATAAATTTTCAAGGTGAGAGGCAAGCCTCAATCACTAGAAACAAGTACAATGACAGATGTAAGAAATAGTGAAATAGTATATAGGAAATAATGCAATAGACAAAGGATACTGCGTAGTAGCTTGAGCAGAATGTTATAGAAGATAAAATATACAAATCTGAAGTCAAAATACAATAGAGACCCTCTTCCGAGTGGTCACAAGACACCCTCCCTAAGAGGAGACTCCAAAAACAACTAGCTCCTTGCAGATCTAGAATTCCACTTACTACACTTGCAGTAGCAGCAAAACCCTCAATAAGCCAGCACTGTCAATACAAGCATAGCTTGGCCTCCAACCTAATAGTAGTTCAATCTAGCACACTTCCCTCCAAGAGATACTCAAAGAAGGATGGAGGATTCCTAAACAGGAGATCCTCTCTTTCTCTTGCTAAATAGCAAAGAGAAATGGAGTTGCCTTAGAAGCTCAGAAAATGAAACATGATCAACAACCTCCTCATGAGCGTTCACCCTCCTTTTATAACATTTGAGTCTCTTGGAAAACCCTAAACCACTTTCATCCTTTGGTTATTTTCACACTTGGAAACCCCTTCTAGAACTGCACAGTCCATCAAGGAGGTTCAATTAACATAGACAACGTTGTTGACTTGTTCAAACAGGATCTCCTTTGGTGGTCTTGGCCCTTTCACACATGCAAGATTTTATTCCAATGGCCTGAATATGTCTCTTTTCACATAGGCACTGATTTATTCTTGATTTGCAAGAGAATTAGACATCCTCCCTTACAATTTATTCCTTAAACATGAAATACAAAATAAATAAGACACAATTAATGTTCCAAATTAGCTAAAGCTAATTTAGGAACATTACAGTCTCCCCCTCCCAAATGTTGCTTTTCCTCAAGCAACTGCAAGGGTGCTGCAAAACTCCTCCTTCTTATCTTGTGGCCTCCTCTTCAAATAGTCTCCTCCATTGCTCTGAATTTTTTGCAATATCTTTGTCTTCCCAATGGTCCTTCCTTAAGATGCAAGTTTTCCCTTGATGAATAAACTCAAAGGCTCTCATCATGAAGAAATGGAAGGTTGTTGTGGAAACCTTCTTGCTGATCCATGGCCTCCACAAGATAGAAGTGATGTCTGTCATGGGGTTTTCATGATCCATGAAAGAATCCCATCCCCATGCTATCATCAAAATGAAGTGGATTACCTCCCAACTTGGAAATCCATAGAATATCTCCTCCCCAATACATGTGAGAGGCATGTCACCAACCAACATATAGCTCACTTTACAAAGAGACAAGAGATTTATCATAGTGGCCATACAAAATCTCATGCTCCCATGGAAGCATGCAATGCAAAAAGAATGGGTAATTCCTTCCCCCAAGGGCACCTTCAGCAAGTGTGCCTTTCCTCCCACAATGCCCCCAACAAGGATAAGTACATATTGAGCTTGTGGGATCATGATTAGAATCATGCTAGCTTCCATGTGTGATAGATGAGAAGGAAGATGTTCCCTCATGTGCAACCAGCGCAGTTTTATCCTTAACTGCCATAGAATAAGAATGACAAGTGCCTCACCCAACACTTGTTTGCTACCACATGTCTTTGGAATGCTTCGAGAATGTACATCATGGCTGGTGTAAAATAAACACACCATGAGTAATATAATAGCTTTCCAAGGTTCTCCAAGGAATGGCCTACATCAACATAGTTCATGGTCTTGGATGGCCCATCAGACCCATCATACTTAGTGCCCCATCTTGGCACCATGCCCTGCAAATGAGTATCATAAAAATATAATCATATAGGAGATAAAAAATAATGCTCAAGAGGACGAGCCTCTCTATATACTTTTTTTACATCAGTGGGGTAAATCATGGATGAGTTCCCTCTCATACTCAAAGAATAAGGAGGTGTGAATGGTGGCCCCTCCCAAGAGCTATGTTCCTCCTCCTCTACCAAGTAGTCCATGCACTTATTCATATGAGAGTACACATATTCTTTGTAGCCTTCCCATATGAATCCACCCAAGAGTGTATGATATGCTTTGAAAAAACCAGTGGGTTTGGAAAGTAGGATTTCGTAGATGGCGTCAAATAGTCCCTCCTTGAGTTTGGAGTCACCATCCAAAAGAATAAGATTGTAAAAATAGATAACTCCATCTACCACCTTGAACCTTTCATCCTATACTTCCCCTTCAAGAACCCCCCATGTGAAAAGGTCCTTGGAGTATTTCATCTTGAGTTGGGAATCCCAACAAGGATACAAGCTCTCCAAGAATGACAGTGGTGTAGAGGTCTGAAATGCAGCCCTTGTCTTCTCATGGCTCCCATATTTGACATCCTTGATATCAAAGTCACATGTTGGAGCATCATTATCTTCGCTTTTCTGCCCCATTTGCAGATGTTCTTGCTCAAGACAAGATTGGAGCATATGGAAATCAACTTCCCCTTGGAAAGTCCTTGTTTTCCAAAACCTCATCCTTTTGGCCCATGTATACAAGAGGGTCAGGATCCCCTTGCCATATTCAGAAATGTCCTTTGTGAATGAAGAGATCATGGGATGCCCCAAAGATATGGAGTTTCCATGTGCCTTCATGCTCATGCCATCATAGATCTCTGATTTCTCCTCTCTCAGCGCAGATATCTGAGTGGGAGTTTGCAATGTCCCTTTCAGGAAACTGCTCATCTCTCTCCTGAATTCTTGAGAGATTCTCTGTGTTGTGCTAGCTTCTCCCAAGGCTCCCTCCTTAGTCAAGTATGCATATGCAGCCCATAGTTGAGAGAACACTTTAGATTGCCTCCTATCAAGAGGTGCTCCTAGTAGAGGACCTCCTTGCAAAGAGGTGTCAAGGCATAGAGTAGAATGTGGATGTAGGCAGACAGTTTTGTCCCTACCTTCAATGCATAAGTCCTCTTGCCTTATTGGTGCTTCCAAGTTTTGAAGCAGAGTAGGGTTCATGTTCTCCACCTTGTGATGCCCTTCCTCCTCTTCTACCTCCCCTATCTCCAACACCTCATCATTGATCAATGATAGTGCATGATCCTCATGCATGAGATCCTATGGGATTGTTTGCAAGTGCAAAAGTCTCTTCTCTTGGAGCAAGTGCTCCAATCTCTTCCTCATGAAGTGCTTGAGGTGCCCTTGAGGTGACTACGTTCTCATCTTCCACTTCCTTCTCCTCCTCTTCAATAACTGAAATTTTCCTATCATCAATGAGAGGTAATAGATTTTGATCAACTATTGAAGGAGAAACCTTCATGCTTTCCTCTTGAGATGAGGACTCTTCACCAAATGGAGATCTTGCCCTTGGCAATGCATCAATCAAGCTCACACCTTCTTTTTCCCCCTTCATGAAGGAATCACTGGAAAAATGATGAAGCTCTAATGATATGGCTGAGTGCTCATATCCATGAGATGAGGATTCAGAATGTTCCTCATGCATAGATCTTGTAGATATGATTGGAAGATATCTTTTTGAAACTCCTTGGGAGCTTCACTGCTGCTTCTATTTTCTTCTTGCACATCCTCCTTAGGGAGGCTATTCTTAAATCTTAAAATAGATGAGATTAAACTCATCTTCTTCATGTTTCCCTTGATCTTGATTTCACTGACAGCTTGATCTCACAGGCGGAGCCAGAGATCATGCTTTGATACCACTGTAATGTTCCAAATGGGGAAAAATAGGCTCAGTAGGGATTATCTTAAGATATTCCACTATGGGATCACAGCAGTATGGAAAACACACCAAAAAATTCTAAACCAGAGATAGACTAGTAGGGAATTTACTAGTTATATCACCTCTAAGGAGAGGGTGAAAACCATAGGCTTCCTAGCCCGTTCCAGACTCTGTCTATAGAAGACTGATGAAACACAAAAAGTGCAGAAATTCCACACTCCTCTTGGATTTTTCTTCCCTTAGTAACCTTATATCTACAGATCTAAAGAGTGGATCAAAAGATAAGAAAAAACCAAACAAGTAAGAAGAGGGAAATTCCACTTATGGGAAAAACTGTAGGAGGCTCAAGAGTAACGTTGTATAAGAAAAATAGTGCAAGAATAATGCTACCCATGGTTGGGTTCCCTTAGTATATTATGTGTGGGACCTCAATGCTATATTTTAGGAAAAAAAATGGGATTAATGTCCTTAAACAGATCTCCCACGAAGCTGACTAGCTAAAAATCATCTAAAGAGAAGAGTTGATGGAATGAAGAGAAACCCACTTCAAAATTGCATAGTTCTAGCATAGAGTCACTGGAAATCAACCATAATACATGTATTATAGTATAGAAGTACAAAATCAAACTTTTAATGGATCTTCTCAAGAAATACAATGAATTACATGAGGAATAAGCAAGAAATCTTCAGAAATAGGAGCTGCAAGGTTTGTAGAAAGTGCATAAATGAATAGACAGCGTCCCTCTAAGTGTGCTTCAGCAGCCTAACGTTAAATTAAAGATATATAGAATATTAATGGCTGAAAAATCAGATCCATATCAGATCTGGAAACTACTCAGCCATCCAATCAAGATCCCTTTGGGGTTTCTACAAAATAATGCACTAGAAAGTGTAGATCTAACTTTTTGTACACGGAACTGCAAGAAGCTTCAATAATTTTTGAAGATGAATTTATTAATAATATACATCAGATCTGAACATGAGATATCAGCAAGCCACTTCATAAATATTCAAGGTGAGAGGCAAGCCTCAATCACCAGAAACAAGTACAATGACAGATCTAAGCAATAGTGAAGCAGCACATAGGAAATAGCACAGTAGACAAAGGATACTGCGCAATAGCTTGAGAAGAATGTTACAACAGATAAAATATACAGATCTGAAGTCAAAATACAATATAGACCCTCTTCCAGGTGGTCACAAGACACCCTCCTTGAGAGGAGACTCCAAAAACAACTAGATCCTTGCAGATCTAGAATTCCGCTTACTACACTTGTAGCAGTAGCAAAACCCTCAATAAGCCAACACTGTCAATACAAGCATAGCTTGGCCTCCAACCTAATAGTGGTTCAATCTAGCACACTTCCCTCCAAGAGCTACTCCAAGAAGGATGGAGGATTCCTAAACAAGATATCCTCTCTTTCTCTTACTAAACAGCAAAGAGAAATGGAGTTGCCTTAGCAAGCTCAAAAAATGAAATATGATCAACAAACTCCTAATGAGCCTTCACCCTCCTTTTATAACATTTGAGTCTCTTGGAAAACCCTAAACCACTTTCATCCTTTGGTTATTTTCACACTTGGAAACCCCTTCTAGAACTACGCAGTCCATCAAGGAGGTTCAATGAACCTAGACAGTGTTGTTGACTTGGTCAAACAGGATCTCCTTTGGTGGTCTTGGCCCTTTCATACATGCGAGATTTTATTCCAATGGCCTGAATATGTATCTTTTCACATAGGCACTGATTTATTCTTGATTTTCAAGAGAATTAGACATCCTCCCTTACAATTTATTCATTAAACATGAAATACAAAATAAATAAGGAAAAATTAATGTTCCAAATTAGCTGAAGCTAATTTAGGAACATTACAGTCTCCCCCTCCAAAACGTTGCTTTTCCTCAAGCAACTGCAAGGGTGCTGCAAAATGCCTCCTTCTTCTCTTGTGGCCTCCTCTTCAAATAGTCTCCTCCATTGCTCTAAATTTTCTACAATATCTTCGTCTTCCCAATGATCCTTCCTTAAGATGCACGTTTTCCCTTGATGAATAAACTCAAAGGCTCTCATCATGAAGAAATAGAAGGTTGTTGTGGAAACCTTCTTGTTGATCCATGGCCTCCACAATATAGAAGTGATGTTTGTCATGTGGTTTTAATGATCCATGAAAGACTCCCATCCCCATGCTATCATCAAAATGAAGTGGATTACCTCCCAGCTTGGGAATCCATAGAATATCTCCTCCACAAGACATGTGAGAGGCATGTCACCAACCAACATATGGCTCACTTTACAAAGAGACAAGAGATTTATCATAGTGGCCATACAAAATCTCATGCTTCCATGGAAGCATGCAATGCAAAAATAATGGGGAATTCCTTCCCCCAAGGGCACCTTCAGCAAGTGTGCCTTTCCTCCCACAATGCCCCCAACAAGGATAAGTACATCTTCAGCTTGTGGGATCATGATTAGAATCATGCTAGCTTCCATGTGTGATAGATGAGAAGGATGATGTTACCTCATGTGCAACCAACGTAGTTTTATCCTTAACTACCATAGAATAAGATATGACAAGTGCCTCCCCCAACACTTGTCTACTTCCACATGTCTTTGGAATGCCTGGAGAATGTACACTATGGCTGGTGTAAAAGAAACACACCATGAGGAATATAATAGCTTTCTAAGGTTCTCCAAGGAATGGCCTACATCAACATAGTTCATGGTCTTGGATGGCCCATCAGACCCATCATACTTAGTGCCCCATCTTGGCACCATGCCCTGCAAATGAGTATCATAAAAATATAAGCATATAGGAGATAAAAAATAATGCTCAAGAGGGTGAGCCTCTCTATATACTTGTTTTACATCAGTGGGGTAAATCATGTATGAGTTCCCTCTCATACTCAAATAATATGGAGGTGTGAATGGTGGCTCCTCCCAAGAGCTATGTTCCTCCTCCTCTACCAAGTAGTCCATGCACTTCTTCATATGAGAGTACACATCTTCTTTGTAGCCTTCCCATATGAATCCACCCAAGAGTGTATGATATGCTTTGACAAAACTAGTGGGTTTGGAAAGCAGGATTTCGTAGATGGTATCAAATAGTCCCTCCTTGAGTTTGGAGTCACCATCCAAAAGAATAAGATTGTAAAAATAGATAACTCCATATACCATCTTGAACCTTTCATCCTATACTTCCCCTTCAAGAACCCCCCATGTGAAAAGGTCCTTGGAGTATTTCATCTTGAGTTGGGAATCCCAACAAGGATACAAGCTCTCCAAGAATGACAGTGGTGTAGAGGTCTGAAATGCAGCCCTTGTCTTCTCATGGCTCCCATATTTGACATCCTTGATATCAAAGTCACATGTTGGAGCATCATTATCTTCACTTTTCTGCCCCATTTGCAGATGTTCTTGCTCAAGACAAGATTGGAGCATATGGAAATCAACTTCCCCTTGGAAAGTCCTTGTTTTCCAAAACCTCCTCCTTTTGGCCCATGTATACAAGAGGGTCAGGATCCCCTTGCCATATTCAGAAATGTCCTTTGTGAATGAAGAGATCATGGGATGCCCCAAAGATATGGAGTTTCCATGTGCCTTCATGCTCATGCCATCATAGATCTCTGATTTCTCCTCTCTCAGCGCAGATATCTGAGTGGGAGTTTGCAATGTCCCTTTCAGGAAACTGCTCATCTCTCTCCTGAATGCTTGAAAGATTCTCTACACTGTGCTAGCTTCTCCCAAGGCTCCCTCCTTAGCCAAGTATGCATATGCAGCCCATAGTTGAGAGAACACTTTAGATTTCCTCCTATCAAGAGGTGCTCCTAGTAGAGGACCTCCTTGCAAAGAAGTGTCAAGGCATAGAGTACAATGTGGATGTAGGCAGACAACTTTGTCCCTACCTTCAATGCATAAGTCCTCTTGCCTTCTTGGCGCTTCCAAGTTCTGAAGTAGAGTAGGGTTCATGTTCTCCACCTTGTGATGCCCTTCCTCCTCTTCTACCTCCCCTATATCCAAGACCTCATCATTGATCAATGATAGTGCATGCTCCTCATGCATGAGATCCCGTGGGACTCTTTACAAGAGTGCAAGATTCTCTTCTCTTGGAGCAAGTTCTCCAATATCTTCCTCATGAAGTGCTTGAGGTACCCTTGAGGTGACTGCATTCTCATCTTCCACTTCCTTCTCCTCCTCTTCAATAACTGAAATTGTCATATCATCAATGAGAGACAATATATTTTGATCAACTATTGAAGGAGAAACCTTCATGCTTTCCTCTTGAGATGAGGACTCTTCACGAAATGGAGATCTTGCCCTTGGCAATGCATCAATCAAGCTCACACCTTCTTTTTCCCCCTTCATGAAGGAATCACTAGAAAAATGTTGAATCTATAATGATATGGCTGAGTGCTCATATCCATGAGATGAGGATTTAGAATGTTCCTCATGTACAAGTCTTGTAGATCTGATTGGAAGATCTTCTTTTTAAAACTCTTTGGGAGCTTCACTGCTGCTTCTCTTTTCTTCTTGCACATCCTCCTTGGGGAGGCTCTTCTTAAATCTGAAAATAGATGAGATTAAACTCATATTCTTCATTTTTCCCTTGCTCTTGATTTCACTGATAGCTTGATCTCACAGGCGGAGCCAGAGATCATGCTCTGATACCACTGTAATGTTCCAAATGGGGAAAAATAGGCTCAGTAGGGAATATCTTAAGATATTCCACTATGGGATCACAACAGTATGGAAAAAACACCAGAAACTTTTAAACCAGAGATAGAATGGTAGGGAATTTATTAGCTATATCACCTCTAAGGAGAGGGTGAAAACCAGAGGCTTCCTGGCCCATTCCAGACTCTGTCTATAGAAGACTGATGAAACAAAACAAGTGTGTAAATTACACACTCCTCTTGTATTTTTCTACCCTTGGGAAGCTTATATCTATATATCTAAAGAGTGGATCCAAAGATAAGCAAAAACAAAACAAGTAATATGATGGAAATTCCACTTCCGGGAAAAACTGCAAGAGGATCAAGAGTAACGTTGTATAAGAAACATGGTGAAATAATAATGCTACCCAAGGCTGTTTTACCTTATTATAGGCTGTGTGGGACCTCCATGCTGAATTTCAAGAAAAAAAAATGGGATTAAGGGCATTAAACAGATCTCCCACGAAGCTGACTAGATAAAAATTAGCTAAAGAGAAGAGTTGACAGAATGAAGAGAAACCCACTTCAAAATTGCGTAGTTTCAGCAGAGAGTCACTAAAAATCAGCCATTAGACATTTATTACATTATATAAGCAGAAAATCATACTTTTAATGGAGCTTCTCAAGAAATAGTGAATTACATGAGGAATAAACAAGAAATCTTCAGAAATAGGAGTTGCAAGGTATGTAGAAAGTGCATAAATGAATAGACAGCATCCCTCTAAGTGTGCTTCAGTAGTATAATGTTAAATTAGAGATATACAGTATATTCATGGCTGAAACATCAAATACATATCAGATCTGGAAACTACTTAGCCTTCCAATCAAGATCCCTTTGGGGTTTCTACAAAATAATGCACTAGAAAGTGTAGATCTAACTTTTTGTACACAGAACTGCAGAAAGCTTCAGTAATTTCTGAAGATGAATTTATTCATAATATACATCAGATCTGAACATGAGATATTAGCAAGCTACTTCATAAATCTTCAAGGTGAGAGTCAAGCCTCAATCACCAGAAACAAGTACAATCACAGATCTAAGCAATAGCGAAGCAGTGCATAGGAAATAACGCAGTAGACAAAAGAGACGACATAGTAGCTTGAGAATAATGTTATAGTAGATAAAATGTATAGATATGAAGTCAAAATAAAACAGATTCCCTCTGTCGGGTGGTCACAAGACACCCTCCCTGAGAGGAGACTCCAAAAACAACTAGATCCTTGCAGATCTAGAATTCCTCTTACTACACTTGCAGCAGTAGAAAAACCCTCAATTGGCTAGCACTGTCAATACAAGCATAGCTTGGCCTCCAACCTAATAGTGGTTAAATCTAGCACACTTCCCTCCAAGAGCTACTCAAAGAAGGATGGAGGATTCCTAAACAGGAGATCCTCTCTTTCTCTTACTAAAAAACAAAGAGAAATGGAGTTGCCTTAGCAAGCTCAGAAAATGAAATATGATCAACAACCTCCTCATGAGCCTTCACCCTCCTTTTATAACATTTGAGTCTCTTGGAAAACCCTAAACCACTTTCATCCTTTGGTTCTTTTCACACTTGGAAACCCCTTCTAGAACTGCGTAGTCCATCAAGGAGGTTCAATGAACCTAGACAGCGCTGTTGACTTGGTCAAATAGGATCTCCTTTGGTGGTCTTGGCCCTTTCACACATGCAAGATTTTATTCCAATGGCCTGAATATGTCTCTTTTCACATAGGCACTAATTTATTCTTGATTTGCAAGAGAATTAGACATCCTCCCTTACAATTTATTCATTAAACATGAAATACAAAATAAATAAGGAAAAATTAATGTTCCAAATTAGTTCAAGCTAATTTAGGAACATTACAGTCTCCCCCTCCCAAATGTTGCTTGTCCTCAAGCAACTGCAAGAGTGCTGCAAAACTCCTCCTTCTTCTCTTGTGGTCTCATCTTCAAATAGTCTCCTCCATTTCTCTCAATTTTCTGCAATATCTTTGTCTTCCCAATGGTCCTTCCTTAAGATGCAAGTTTTCCCTTGATGAATAAAATCAAAGGCTCTCATCATGAAGAAATTGAAGGTTGTTGTTGAAACCTTCTTGTTGATCCATGGCCTCCTCAAGATAGAAGTGATGTCTGTCATGTGGTTTTCATGATCCATTAAAGACTCCCATCCCCATGCTATCATCAAAATGAAGTGGATTACCTCCCAGATTGGAAATCCATAGAAGATCTCCTCCCCAATACATGTGAGAGGCATGTAACCAACCAACATATGGCTCACTTTACAAAGAGACAAGAGATTTATTATAGTGGCCATACAAAATCTCATGCTCCCATGGAAGCATGAAATGCAAAAAGAATGGGGAATTCCTTCCCCCAAGGGCACCTTCAGCAAGTGTGCCTTTCCTCCCACGATGCCCCCAACAAGGATAAGTACATATTTAGACTGTGGGATCATGATTAGAATCATGCTAGCTACCATGTGTGATAGATGAGAAGGAAGATGTTCCCTCATGTGCAACCAACATAGTTTTATCTTTAACTGCCATAGAATAAGATATGACAAGTGCCTCCCCCAAAACTTCTTTGTCACCACATGTCTTTGGAATGCTTGGATAATGTATATCATGGCTGGTTTAAAAGAAACACACCATGAGGAATATAACAGCTTTCCAAGGTTCTCCAAGGAATGGCCTGCATCAACATAGTTCATGGTCTTGGATGGCCCATGAGACCCATCATACTTAGTGCCCCATCTTGGCGCCATGCCCTGCAAATGAGTATCATAAAAATAAAAGCATATAGGAGATAAAAAATAATTCTCAAGAGGATGAGCCTTTCTATATACTTGTTTTACATCAGTGGGGTAAATCATGGATGATTTCCCTCTCATACTCAAAGAATAAGGAGGTGTTAATGTTGGCTCCTCCCAAGAGCTATGTTCCTCCTCCTATACCAAGTAGTCCATGCACTTCTTCAAATGAGAGTACACATCTTCTTTATAGCCTTCCCATATGAATCCACCCAAGAGATTATGTTATTCTTTGACAAAACCAATGGGTTTGGAAAGCAGGATTTCATAGATGGCATCAAATAGTCCCTCCTTGAGTTTGGAGTCACCGGCCAAAAGAATAAGATTGTAAAAATAGATAACTCCATCTACAACCTTTAACCTTCCATCCTTTACTACCCTTTCAAGAACCCCCCATTTGAAAAGGTCCTTGGAGTATTTCATCTTGAGTTGGGAATCCCAACAAGGATCCAAGCTCTCCAAGAATGAAAGCGCTGTAGAGGTCTAAAATGCAGCCCCTGTATTCTCATGGCTCCCATATTTGACATCCTTGATATCAAAATCACATGTTGGAGCATCATTATCTTCCCTTTGCTGCCCCATTTGCAGCTATTCTTGCTCAAGAAAATATTGGAGCATATGGAAATCAACTTCCCCTTGGAAAGTCCTTGTTTTCCAAAACCTCCTCCTTTTGGCCCATGCATACAAGAGGGTCAGGATCCCCTTGCCATCTTCAGAAATGTCCTTTGTGAAGGAAGATATCATGGGCTACCCCAAGGCTATGGAGTTTCCATGTGCCTTCATGCTCATGCGGTCATAGATCTCTTATTTCTCCTTTCTCAACGCAGATATCTGAGTGGGAGTTTGCAATGTCCCTTTTAGGAAACTTCTCATCTCTCTCCTGAATGCTTGAGAGATTGTCTACGTTGTGCTAGCTTATCCAAAGGCTCCCTCCTTAGCCAAGTATGCATATGCAGCCCATAGTTGAGATAAAACTTTAGATTTCCTCCTATCAAGAGGTGCTCCTAGTAGAGGACCTCCTTGCAAAGAGGTGTCAAGGCATAGAGTAGAATGTGGATGTAGGTAGACAGATTTGTCCCTACCTTCAATGCATAAGTCCTCTTGCCTTCTTGGTGCTTCCAAGTTCTGAAGTAGAGTAGGGTTCATGTTCTCCACCTTGTGATGCCCTTCCTCCTCTTCTACCTCCCCTATCTCCAACACCTCATCATTGATCAATGATAGTGCATGCTCCTCATGCATGAGATCCTGTGGGACTCTTTGCAAGAGTGCAAGAGTCTCTTCTCCTGGAGCAAGAGCTCCAATATCTTCTTCATGAAGTGCTTGAGATGCCCTTGAGGTGACTGCGTTCTCATCTTCCACTTCATTCTCCTCCTCTTCAATAACTTAAATTGTCCCATCATTAATGAGAGACAATAGATCTTGATCAACTATTGAAGCAGAAACCTTCATGATTTCCTCTTGAGATGAGGACTCTTTACCAAAAGGAGATCTTGCCCTTGGAAATGCATCAATCAAGCTCACACCTTATTTCCCCCCCTTCATGAAGGAATCACTGGAAAAATTCTGAAGCTCTAATGATATGGCTGAGTGCTCATATCCATGAGATGAGAATTCAGAATGTTCCTCATGGACAGATATTGTAGATCTGATTGGAAGATCTTCTTTTTGAAACTCCTTAGGAGCTTCACCGCTGATTCTCTTTTCTTCTTGCACATCCTCCTTGGGGAGGCTCTTCTTAAATCTGAAAATATATGAGATTAAACTCATCTTCTTCATGTTTCCCTTGCTCTTTATTTCACTGATAGCTTGATCTCACAGGCGGAGCTAGAGATCATGCTCTGATACCACTGTAATGTTCCAAATGGGGAAAAATAAGCTCAGTAGGGAATATATTAAGATATTCCACTATGGGATCACAACAGTATGGAAAACACACTAGAAAATTTTAAACCAGAGATAGACTGGTAGGGCATTTACTGGTTATATCACCTCTAAGGAGAGGGTGAAAACTAGAGACTTCCTGGCCCGTTCCAGACTCTGTCTATAGAATACTGATGAAACACAGAAAGTGTGGAAATTACACACTACTATTGCATTTTTCTTCCCTTATGAACTTTATATCTACAGATCTAAAGAGTGGATCCAAATAGAAGCAAAAACCAAACAAGTAAGAAGAGGGAAATTCCACTTCCGGGAAAAATTGCAAGAGACTCAAGAGTAACGTTGTATAAGAAAAATGGTGCAATAATAATGATGCCAATGGATGGTTTCCCTTATTATAGACTATTTGGGACCTCCATGATAAATTTTAGGAAAAAAAAATGGGATTAAGGGCCTTAAACAGATCTCCCACGAAGCTGACTAGCTAAAAATCAGCTAAAGAGAAGAGATGATGGAATGAAGAGAAACCCACTTCAAAAGTGCGCAGTTTCAGCAGAGAGTCACTAGAAATAAGCCATTAGACATGTATTATAGTATAGCAGCAGAAAATAATACTTTTAATGGAGCTTATCAAGAAATAGAGTGAATTACATGAGGAATAAGCAAGAAATCTTTAGAAATAGGAGCTGCAAGGTTTGTAGAAAGTGCATAAATGAATAGATAGCATCCCTCTAAGTGTACTTCAGCAGTATAATGTTAAATTATGGATCTAAAAAATATTCATGGCTAAAACATTAGATTCATATCAGATCTGGAAACTACTCAGCCTTCCAATCAAGATCCCTTTGGGGTTTCTACAAAATAATGCACTAGAAAGTGTAGATCTAACTTTTTGTACACAAAACTGCAGGAAGCTTCAATAATTTCTGAAGATGAATTTATTCATAATATAAATCAGATCTTAACATGAGATATCAGCAAGCTACTTCATAAATCTTCGAGGTGAGAGGCAAGCCTCAATCACCAGAAATAAGTACAATGACAGATCTAAGCAATAGTGAAGCAGTACATAGGAAATAACGTAGTAGACAAAGGAGACTACGCAATAGCTTGAGCAGAATGTTACAACAGATAAAATATACAGATCAGAAGTCAAAATAAAATATATACCCTCTGCCGAGTGGTCACAAGACACCCTCCCTGAGAGTAGACTCCAAAAACAACTAGATCCTTGCATATCTATAATTCCATTTACTACACTTGCAGCAGCAGAAAAACCCTCAATGAGCCAAGGATGTCAATAAAAGCATAGCTTGGTCTCCAACCTGATAGTGGTTCAATCTAGAACACTTCTCTCCAAGAGCTACTCAAAGAAGGATGGAGGATTCCTAAACAGGATATCCTCTCTTTCTCTTACTAAACAACAAAGAGAAATGGAGTTTCCTTAGCAAGCTCAGAAAATGAAATATGATCAACAACCTCCTCATGAGCGTTCACCCTCCTTTTATAAAATTTGAGTCTCTTGGAAAACCCTAAACCAATTTTATCCTTTGGTTCTTTTCACACTTGGAAACACCTTATAGAAGTGTGCAGTCCATCAAGGAGGTTCAATGAACCTAGACAGCGTTGTTGACTTGGTCAAACAGGATCTCCTTTGGTGGTCTTGGCCCTTTCACACATGCAAGCTTTTATTCCAATGGCCTGAATATGTCTCTTTTCACATAGGCACTAATTTATTCTTGATTTTCAATAGAATTAGACATCCTCCCTTACAATTTATTCATTAAACATGAAATACAAAATAAATAAGGCAAAATTAATGTTCCAAATTAGCTAAAGCTAATTTAGGAACATTACAAATTTTCAAGAAAATAATGCAGATCATCAAGGACAAAGTAGGAGGCCAATAAGGAGACATTTTAAATGTATTTATAGCAGAAAAATAGATGTACAATGAGGCCCATAAGATGCATAGCTGGAAATACAAGACTCCAATAGAAGAAAAACCTGAAAAAGAGGTGTTGCAACCATATATATGGACTGAAAAGAGCTTGACAACATTATTTTATTAGGCTGCAATAGATGTTGATTAAACTTCAGATCTAGAGCATATAAGTGCATGAAAATTATGATCTATAAAATATCCATACACTATAGAGGCTCTTCTATCAATTCCCCTTGGGGTTTTTATCAAAACACCATGTACAAGCAGTAGATCTAAGATCTAAATCTGCAAATCTGCAGAAATATTCAAATATTCAGAAGTATACAGAAGTATTCATATCAGATCTAATATGAAAAGAAATAGATCCTCCTCCAATGGATCTCCAAAGTGAAGGGAAGATCCCCAACACTTGAAAACCACTCCTCCAAATGATGTGCCAAAAGACCCTGCAACAACACCTACAGGAATAACGCAGTTCTAGAAGCAATAATGTGTTTTAGGGTTTAGAACATGATTGGACACATGCCAAGATCAGAAAATGAAGCTCCAATGATCCAATACTCTCTTTCCAATGGGATAGAAGCCTTCCCCACTTAAAAGGAGCACTGAAATGGTCTAGATCTGAGTAGATCTAGCCTCCACTTGTTGCAGCTTTCAAAGACAACCAAAACCTCAACAGGATCTGCGTTGTAGTTGGAAGAAGAAGCTTGGCCTTTAGCCAGATATTCTACAATACAATGCAAACTCTTCCAGGAGGCCTCTCAAGGAAATAGGTGGGATTCCCGATCAGGAACACCCAGTGCTAAACAGCACTATTCTCAGCTAAACAGCAAGAGAATGAGATATGTCTAAACAGACAATATACTCTGAAAATAAAATATCATCAACAACCTTCTCATGATGCCATCATCTTCCTTTTATAATTTAAGAGATTGCAAACCCTAAACCACCTTCAATGAAAACACTCCTTTCACACAAAGCAACTCCATCTAAAACTACGATGTGCCTCATTGATGGCCACTCCTCCAAGACAACGCTATTGATTTGGTCAAGGTTGACCTAGTCAAAATATTCAGCCCCTTTCACAGCTAAGGGTGCTTGCTTACATAACCAAGATTTATCCTTTTTCACATTTTGCATTGATTTATTTATTGTTTAGGAGTTTTATGAACCTCCTTTACACTTTTATTCTTAAAACATAAAAATAAAGCAAAAATGAATATTCCCATTATCTTAGGACTAATTGGGAATATTACAGTCCTCCCCTCCCAAATTTTTCTTGCCCTCAAGCAAATGATAAGGTGAGTGTTGCAACTCTTCTCCTCCTCCATTGGTGACACCAATATGTGATAAGCTTCCTCCATAAGCTAAGTGTTCACCAATCCATCCCTCCATGAATTGTTCCTCCAAATTTCTCATGAGATATAAATAGTCCAACCCATAAGGAGACAATAGCTCAAATGAAACAAATATGGCTAGCCTAATGCTCTCCCTGAAACATGTAGCATAAGACACATAGAGATTCTCCATCCCATCAGGTACGTACATACCTCCCATCCTCCCTCCATACATTCCCATAAAAAGTATAATTACATCATCAATGTATGGGAGAAAAACAACATACATACAAATAGAAATTTGTGCATATGGAGGTAGGTCATAGTCCCACATGTGGAACCAGCGTAGTGCATTTCATGCCTGCATCAAATCAAGATGTGGTAAGTGTTTTCCCCACCACTTACTTGTTTCCCATGTCATCTCACCATGGCTGAAAGTGTGAGATATGTTTGGTGCCTTAGGAGTGCACCCATCATGAAACAAAATCTCCCTTTGTCCTTCAAGGGAGTGGCCAAATTCATAAATTTTTGTGGCCCAAAGTTGGCCATGAAGTTTGTAAGGTACAACACTTCTCCTTGGAGTCATGGCCTGCATATACATGGTAAAATAATACATACAATCATAAAATAAAACATGATTTACATGAGTATGATCTTCACCAACAATCCTCCTCATACAAATGGAGTGGTGCATAGATCTATCCTCTTCCTAAAAAATATAGAGGGTTGAAATAACTCTTCCATAGAGTTATGTTGTTGCTCCATCTCCACATGGTACATGCATCTTTGACAATGGTGATATATTTCTCTTCAAAGTCCTCCCAATGGTAGCTCCTCAAGATGATGTTGTTGAGCTTCATGGAATAAGCATGGCTGAAACAAAACTCTTCATAGGCCCTTTGTAGTAACTTCTCCTTGAGCTTGGAGGCTCTATACAAGAAGATCCTACCATAATCATAGATGACTCCATCTTGGAATAAGTAGCCCTCTTCATGTAGCTGGTCATCAAGTATCATACATATGTGAAGATTCTTGGAATAATCCACTAAAAGTTGGGATTTCCAATATGGATCTAGACTCCTGAATAATGACAGGGCTAATGAACTATCAATTGAAATGCCTGTCATGTGGTTGCTCCTTTATTTGATATATCCCATGCCAAAGGTATGTGTTGGAAGGTCATCCCTTCCCTTCTTATCCTCCTTGACATCTCCCATGCCAAAGGTATATGATGGAAGGTTGTTATTCCCTCCTTGTTTCCCTTCTTTTGAGTGCACATGCTCAATTGAAGATGGAAGTTCTTAGAAGTTAGTCTCCCATGGAAGGCTATCATCTATCCAAAACCTCCATGGTATTGCCAAAGTATGCATGTGTGGCCACCATCTCCTATCATGTATGGAATATTTCTCTCTAAGTGAGATTATCTTTTGAGTCTCCATAGCCAAGGATTGTCCTCCTTGTCCCATGATGGTGCCCTTCTCTAATCTTGCAGCATCTTTTCTTAGCACAATATGAGATGAGATAGTGGACAATGGTGATAGTGAGGAAATATTTCCCTCATCCTTGAGCTCACCCAACACTCTCTGCATTGTATGGTGGTCTTCTAATGCTTCCTTCCTTCCTGGATATATGGATGGAGCATCAAGATGTGAGACATCTTTCACCAAATCCAAATCAGGTGGTATCCCAGGTGTTTTACCACAATTTAACGATGTCTCATGGATCATCCTAATATGCATAATAGATGGGATCATCATATCCCTGCTTCCACTGCGAAAGTTCATCTTTGTTTCCTGTGTGGAAGCTTCATGATAATGTGGTATCACTCTTAGGGATGTAAGAGTGTTTCTGATTGGAGCACTTGCTCCATCCTCTCCTCCATGTAATAGTGGATCATCTCCTGCCATGCCAGCGTTGTGATCCCTCCTTTGTTCTGTCTTATTTTCTATCACCATTGACACATGTTACTGATGCTCTTCATATGTAAGATCCCCTGGATGCTGATCCCTTGGAGCTTCTTGCAAAGGTACAAGATCCCCTCTAGTGGTAGCATTAATTGCTTTATCTCCATCTCCAAATAGAGGTAAATCCCCTCCTATTGTCACAGCGCTGGAGGACCTTTCCATCTCTCCCTCTTCCTTCCCCTCATCAATGGATAATGCCTCATCATTAAGAGATCCTTTGTCTTGATCTCCCTTTGAAAAAGGACTCCTCATGTCTTCTTCTTGAGAAGAAAGTTCTTGCTGAAGTGGGGCCTTTGCCCTTGGCAAAGCATGTAGCAGATCTTCAACCCCCTCAACAATGTTCTGAAATGGAGTTGGCTTCATGGATCCTCCCAACTCATGCAAAGGTTCTGATTTCTTAGGTTTGTTTTTATCTCCCAAGGAAGTTTTGGATTGTTTCAAATCAAATATTTTCATGAACCTCCTAGTGAAATTTGCATAAGTAGATATATATACATTATTCAATGAAGAAGATTCAAATAACCGCCAAGCATAAGCCTTAACTTCAATATTTAGCGCTGCTACTCTAATGGCTTCTTCTTCTGAAATTTGATGTAGCTGGAAGTATGTGTCTCGATTCCTTACCAAAGACTTGGTTGTCCTCTTGGGTGACCCATCAACAGTAGGTAGAAATAATCTACCCAAAGTGGGTTGCATGTACCCTCTTCTCCTATTGTAATTGCTGGGTCTTCTCTCTTCTTGAAGTTGACAGAACCATTGGAAGCTTAGATGCTCCTTGAATCTTTTAGACTGAGATTCATATTCTTGGAGATAGTCACCAAGAGTCTCCTATTTTGGTGTTTCTTCTTCTATTTCTTCTCTTGCCAAGAATAATAATAGGCATGGTACAATGTTGTAGATCTGATTGTGTGGCTGAATGCTCACACACATAGTATGAAGAATTGGGGCTTTCTTCATGTGAAAATATTCTTGAGGGACCTTCATGTTTCTCCCTCCTTATTCCCCTGGTTTCTCTTTTAAGCACTTGCATAGTTTGGAGAATAAGTCTTGAGAACTCCTTTCCTTTCAGCCTTCCAGTTAATGGGATTTCACCCTTTTCTTCATTGTCATTTTGTAATCAATCTTCTGGTGTCTTCTCTTAAGATGCCTCTTTTCTCTGTCAGTAAGAGGTCCTATTTCTTTAGAATAAATATTGGCTTCTTAGAAAGCACAGGCTATGCCAAGATGATGCTCTGATACCACTGTAATATTCCCAAATGGGAAATGCAGCAATACAAGATAGGTTTGCAGGAAAATAACACAAATCATCAAGGACAAAGAAGGAGGCCAATAAGGAGACCTTTAAATGTATTTATAGTAGCAAAATAGATTTAAAATGAGGCCCATAAGATGCATAGTTGGAAATACAAGACTCCAATAGAAGAAAATCCTTAAAAAGAGGTGTTGCAACCATATATATGGATTGAAAAGAGCTTGACAACGTTATTTTATTAGGTTGCAACAACTGTTGATTAAACTTCAGATATAGAGCATATAAGTGCATAAAAATTAAGATCTATAACAGATCCATACACTATAGAGGTTCTTCTATCAATTCCCCTTGGGGTTTTTAGCAAAACACCATGTACAAGTAGTAGATCTAAGATCTAAGTCTGCAGATCTGCAAAAATATTCAGATATTCAAAAGTATATAGAAGTATTCATATCAGATCTGATATGACAAGAAATATATCCTCCTCCAATGGATCTCCAAAGTGAAGGGTAGATCCCCAACACTTGAAAACCACTCCTCCAAATGATGTGCCAAAAGACCCTGCAACAACACCTACAGGAATAAAAAAGTTATGGAAACAATACTGTGATGTAGGGTTTAGAACATGGTTGGCCACATGCCAAGATCAGAAAATGAAGCTCCAATGATCCAATACTCTCTTGCCAATGGGATAGAATCCTTCCCCATTGAAAAGGAGCACTGAAATGGTCTAGATCTGAGTAGATCTAGCCTCCACTTGCTGCAGCTTTCAAAGACAACCAAACCCTCAATAGGATATGTGTTGTAGTTGGAAGAAGAAGCTTGGCCTTCAGCCAGATAGTGGAAAATACAATGCAAACCCTTCCAAGAGGCCTCTCAAGGAAAGAGGTGGGATTCTTGATTAGGAACACCCAGTGCTAAACAACACTATTCTCAGCTAAACAAAAAGATAATGAGATATGTATAAACAAACAATATACTCTAAAAATACAATATCATCAACAACCTTCTCATGCTACTATCCTCTTCCTTTTATAAGTTAAGAGCTTGCAAACCCTAAACCACCTTCAATGAAAACACTCCTTTCACACAAAGCAGCTCCATTTAAAACTACGTTGTGCCTCATTGATGGCCACTCCTCCAAGACAGCGTTGTTGATTTGGTCAAGGTTGACCCAGTCAAAATATCCAGCCCCTTTCACACTTAAGGGTGCTTGCTTACATAGCAAAGATTTAGCCTTTTTTAGATTTGGAATTGATTTATTTATTGTTTAGGAGTTTTATGAACCTCCTTTACAGTTTCATTCTTGAAATAGAAAAATAAAACAAAAATGAATATTCCCATTAGCTTATGAATAATTTGGAATATTACAGCTTCAACACTATTCCATAACAATTATCTTCAAGTGATAATCATTATACCTACCTTGCCCCATTGATCCCTGCAACCCTAACTCATTTTCCCTGACCTAGCTTTCCTTGACCTAATTTCTTCATCCAGAGATTTTCCCAACCAAAAATATTCAAAACAACCCCCTGCACTCTATATCTAGCCTAAAAAACCCTAATTTCTCCAGCCCTCTTGGCTATGACCCTTTTGGAGAGAGCCCTCTCTGGCTTGATAGGGCTAGCTATCGAGTCAAAAGCTTGGTCTGTGGTTACCTCTGTTGGGATTCCTTCTTCAGCCTTGGGAATATGGTGGAGTGATAACATAACCAATAAAAAGACACCAATATCAACCAATAAAACGATGACACTTGTCATACAACTATAGACCCATAGAAACATAGTCAAAATCCCAGTCAGCGTACAGACTGCTGACTGGGTTTACCTATAACCCACATTCCTAAAATTTTATTTGTTTTCCAATTCAATTAGAACGTGATATCAGGAGCATCTGATATTGATTTTGAGTGAAAATAATTATGTTTGATTGAGTGTGACGAGATATTTGATTTGGAACTAGTTTCGAGCCATTTCAAACACTTTAAATTTTGTGCATTAAATTGATCCACTGGATCATCTGTTGAACAAATTATACATGGATTAGATTACAACCATAAGCCAGAATACTTGGCTTCCTTTACAGTATGTTGGCACCTATCAGTTAGGAAGTTTTTTCCTCTCACATATCTACAAAAATCTATCCATTGGAAGCACACACGACCAATGATTATTTCCCGACACCTATTGGACTATCCAACACTGTTTGGATGGAGAAATTTCTTCCTTGTACTTAATCTTCCAAATAAATGTCTAATATGAAGCCTCCATGTCTTCACTTCCTCCATGTGAACCACATTTCATGAATTTTTGGAATGGAATCCCAATATGCTCAACATGAACAACACAACAACAATATTTTCAAAGCATAAGATAAAAAACCAAAAATACAACACAAATTTCATCACAATCTCACAAACACTACATAAAATAATATGATCAATGCATTAGCTAAAACCCTCTTTGCAAAAAATAAAACTGCTCACAACTGAATGTTGCACTCAAACAATAAGATGGAGAATATACTAGGAGAAAAAAATCTCCAAATACACCTGCAATCACACAACAAAACAACCTTCTACCAATCCACACTTCATCTTATCACTCACTACAAAAAATGACAGTTGTAACACATTCTTTCTATATATTTCTACAACTCCAAACTGCTTTAGAAAATCTACAACACAACCCTCACACATCTTGCACACTCTTCTCCACTCTCACACTCACTCAACACATCAAAATAACCAACAATACTATCATTGGGCTTCCTCCAATATATGTATGAATTGAGGTGGTCAACTCAATAATTACCAAGAACTACTAGGCTCCACAAAATCTGTTTGTATGCTTGATTCGATCGAGATTCAACTCATTGAATAGATAATACCACTAACTCCACTTCATGTAGGATATTCTTCGCTTTAACCATATTCTAAAAGCTCAATATAATTTTCCTACCTTTACATGATGATTCTCGAACAAGGAAAGTTGGAAAAACACATAAACACCTGATGTGCATGAGGAATGGAGAAAAAAACACAATTGAGGCCACAAATACACCAATAGAACTGAAAATTTTTGGTTGTAACCACATGGATAAGCCTTGTTCCTGTAGACTATGTTATCACTGGATTTTCCTTGAAGTTGTGGAAAAGGAAAGTAAACTCGAGGTAACCACAAACCAACCTTCAGATACAGAATCTAGCCAATCTGTATCCAGAGAGGGCTCTCTCTTTAAAATCTAGCTTTGTTCTTAGAAAATATTAGGCTAGTTATAAGTTCAAGAGTTTTGTTTGAATTTAAATGGTGGAATCCGCCAACTAAGGGCAAGGTTGAGTATTTTCAGGCCATTGGGCTATGGAGTCGAAAGGATGGCTTTACTGGATTAATCTTCTACACACAAGATGGCTTTGCAGGGCAAGATAGCCAAACAGAGAACAATTTTAGAAATTAAAGTGAATGGAATGGATTTTGAAGGGATGAAAGGAAATTAAGAATCTTTCAACATGTTCAAAGAAAGAAAGTGAATGATTACAAATAAAGAGCAATTAAGAATTCTTTACTATAGTAATCAAAATGTTTAAACCAGTGAAACAAGAGCAATTAAGAATTCGTTGCTTATAACCAGTTTAGAAGAAAACATTTAGAATAATCACAATTGAAATCAGAGTACACTTAAGTAAGTTCTGATTTATTCTTTTATGTCAATTATTCAGAAATGGAACATAGTGATATTATAAACAGATATAAAACTTAAAACATAGGATAGAAAGGACTTATTGAACTGTAGTCGGACACATGAATCCTGCAAAAAGTCTTGAGCTTCAAATCATCATCCAGCAAGCCACAAAGAAATTTCTCCAAAGCACTTTTATTCCAAAAAGTCAATGTTACAGCAAAGTAGTAGAATCCACCCTCAATACTCCTTTCGAGGGCTTATTTATACAAAAACTATTAAAAATATCTCATAACAAAAGAGATATAATTTAGGGTGACTAATGAATAGGTTACAATAAAAATGGAGACAGATGGTCTCGTAGATAGGAAAAAGAATAACTGCTGGCATGCTGTTTCCTCCTTTTAAGAATGTGCTGGAGGCAAACCCTATGGTTTGACTTCGATGCTGTCAACTTCAGTAATTTTTTTTAACTGCTTTGCTTGTCGGATACTCTTTATTTTTCACTGATACACTTTGACCTTCATTTACCTATTTATCCTTTATCAAGATATAACATAGTAAAGTAAAAAAAAATTCACCCAAGGATAAATTTTATAAAAGTTCCATCATCTCATCCCACCATTGAACTTCTGGCACTCTGGTTCTTTGCAATTTTCTCAATGTTTCATCAGCTTCGGTGTATTTGAAAAAATTAGGCTGATATGGAAACAAATGTTTTATTTCATGTTCAAGATAAAATAAACTCTCCAATTTTTCATAAAGACTTTTCCCTGTTGGCAATGTTCCTTCTGCTGTACTGGTTGAAGAACTGGCTTGATCATCAATCTGTTTGTTTACTTTCTTAACAAAACTTTCCAAATCCATTAATCTACCTTCTTCAATAACAAGACTGGGCAAACCTTTATTTAACACAACATCAAATCTTTCTTTGAAGGTAAAAATTTCTTGCTGCATGTCTGAACACCTTCTTTCAAGATTTTGCATAAGAGTCCTTTTGGTAAAAACTCTTTTGATTTCCAAGATAGTCCCTGTTCTGCCCTGAATTCCAACTTCTTCAAGTTGCTGCTTATTCTGAGTATTCAAATAATTGATAAGTCTATTGGCTTCTTCTGGCATATTCCCTAACTCTTCCCTTGCTCTCTCAATTTCTTCCAGAGCCAATCTGACTAAATCTTGTTGTTCATATATTATTTGAATAGAATACCAAACGTTCTTTATTGATTGAATAATGTTATACCAAATAATTTCTTTTAATTCACTTAAAGGTCTTTCCATTGTAAGATCCTTTTCCAATGCTTTAACTGATTTTTCTAGTCTTTTGATTTCTCTTGTCTTCTCAACAACACTCATGTTTGATTGATCATATTTATTTTCCAGAGTAGAAAGCTGAAATCTTAAGTTTTGGATTTTTGTTACTTGCAGTTTCAATTCATTCATGGATTTGACTAATTCATCAGAACTCTTATAAAAAGTTTTTACCTGTGGTTGCTCTGCTGTTTGGCCTGTTGTAGATGTTCCTGTTTCTGTGACTGCTTGTGTTGTCATTGCTGGGATAATAGATTCTTTGTCTTTTAATGCTTGCTCAAGTTATTTTTCTGTTTCAGAAAGCCTTTCATTCATTCTTAAAAGCAAGTCCATTACCTCTTCTTCAGAATTCTGCTTCATTACCTATTCAGTTTTAGGGTGTCTTGAAGCTGGTAATTTCAACTGTTTCCTCAATGCAGCAATGTCATCATCTTTCCTCTTGATTAATGCTTCAATGCCCTTAACATCCTTAGGATTATGACCCAAACTGATAATTATTTCCTCCAAAGATTTTATCCTATTATCCTTTGCTTGGGAAGAAGCTTTCTCAATTTGCAACTGGGTATTTGTATTATTCAAAGAATCTTGTAATTCATGAGCTGCCATAGCTTTGTCAGTAAGTGTAGAATATATCATTTCTCCAGTCTTCTTGTGTAATTCAATCTGGTCCAAATGATGAATATATTTTGCTAGGACCTCAAAATTGGTTATGATATAATCAGCTGCTGTCTGTGGTTGTTGCACTTTGGGTTTAAAATGGCTCATTAGCATTTTACCCTGTTGAATGTCAAAAGCTGACATTAATCTTTCTTGATTTTTTGGAGCCATTTTAAGATATTGATTATACACCTGTATCCTCAGTGGATCATTCCTTGCTTTTATACTGATGAAAGTCTTCTTTATATCTTCTGCATCTTTAAGTGGAGGTTTAAAAGAAGATATTTCTGTACTTAGCTGCCTGTGTATTATCTTTCCTTGAAGACCAGAGTATGTACCACTAACTGAACTTGTTTGCTGACTATCTTCTCTTTCTGGAATATCAATGATTTCTTCAAATGATTCAACTTCTGGAAGTGGATTCAGTTTTTGCCTTTTAGCCTGAGGCTGTTTTGAAGATTCCTTGGGAGGAGTAGGACCTTCAGCCTCTCTTTTCTTGCCCTTTTCAATATTCAGTGGAGTTTGCAAGTTTGGCATTTCTACTGGATTGGTTTGAGGAGGAACCTGTACTTGTCCTTGAGCCTTAGATGTTTGAGGTTGTCTGTCATTTTTAATGTTTCAATCACTTGTATTTCAGGCTCTTTCTCTTTTCCTTTGGATTCAACTGCAATTGATGGAATGTTTTCCTGTAATTTCTGTTGAAAATTCCTTGCTGAAGAAGGACCAATGTCTGGTACCTGCACTTGCCCAAAAAATTCTAGGTCAAGAATTTTTCCAAGATCTTTCATTACATTGTCCATATTGACTTCTTCATTATCCTGTTCAATTAATGTTCCCTCCACCCATTCATCTTTATTAGCATACTGTTCAATTTCTGGAATCCTATGATGGATGTAAGGTGCTGATTTATTTTTCATTCTTTTGTCACAAATGAAGTTGAATGGGTCATAAGGGGCCCAATAGAAACTCTTTTGCAATTTGAAATGGTCTTCTAGTATTCTTTCAGCTTCTTGTCTAGCATCCCTAGAATTGCATATAAATGGACCTAATTGACCTTTGATTCAGAGTTGGGCTTTCTTCTTTGCATTACAAAAATGAACAATATCAGAGTTATTCATTTGCCTGAAGTACTCTAAAGCAAAAAGTCTCATAGGCACATACTTTGGCAATTTAAATGGACATAATTCACATCCATATATTCTGACTTCTGTATAATTTTGGTACAAGTACCAATCACCAATTTTGTACTGTCTTGAAAGTTGCAGAGTTTTCTTAATTTCATTGCTGAGTCTTGGAGGAAGAACTCCTGTCAGCAAGGTAGTTGCAGGGTGTATAAACAGATCAATGAATTCACTATAGGAATAAGGAGAATCTCTAGAATTATGGGTGATAGCTAACCAAAATATGACAGACCTGGGATTTCCTTGGACATTAAGCTTTTGAACATGGAAAGGAAAGTTTTCAGACTGGTAATATAGCATGAGATGGTAAATGACTGAAGAATACTTGAACACTTTCTCATTTTCTAATCTCATGAATTGATCATGGATTTTATCTGCAATATAGGATGCAAGGTCATATTTGATAGCAGAAGGTTGTCGAGGAGTGAAGATAGACAATAATACTAGAGTTAACTCATCAACATACTCACTAGTATTAAAACCCATGATAAAAGAAATCATACTCAGAATGATCTGGCCCATTTCAGTAAAAAAGGCACTAGCATAGAGAGGTGGGCCGTTGCGCTGATGTTCAGGTAACATGAAAGTCTGACAGATGCGTTTTACTTCTTCAGGGGATAACTGGGTAGATTTTTCAAGCAATTCTCCAATGGACAAGGGAGTCAGGTTTTGACCAGGTTCAAAATGGAGCATATCATTGATAGACTGAGCAGTGATAGGGAAAAGGATATTCTGGTTTGGGGATAAAACTGCTCTCTGAATTGGATCATAATTAGCATGGCAATAATGGATAATTTCAGGAAAGATATGTACTGAGGGTAAAAGGTATCTCGGGAAATTAGATTCCCATAACCCAATAACGTCCAAGCCATTCAAATAATTATCTCTGCAACGACAATGAATTTGAAGGGGGCTTTCACTGAAAACTAAGTCTTTAATCTGAAAATATTTATCCACTAATGGAAAATATTCCAATTCTCTGTGAGGGGCGTTCAATGGGGCAACATTTAAGGCTACAGGAACTTCCATTCTTGGTTCTTATGTATTAAAAAATGGAAATTTGGGGGGTTTTATGAAAATGGGGCACAATTACAGGTTTTCGATAGGGAAACAGGTATAATTACAACTTTAGGAATATAATTTACAGTCTTTAGGATCAAGGAATGAACTAGCAATCGATTTTAACTCTGTTTTAGTGAAAAAACAAAGAAATTTGAGTTTCTTGCAGAGTTCATGGCAAAATGGAGTAAATACCTATTTTAGAGGAAAAACTGTGATTAACAGGTGCAAGATGACTACGGATGGTCGCTGGGAAACTGGACTAGCCGAATTCTTCAGCAAAATTCAGTTAAATAGCAATTGAGAGTAGATTTTTGAATTCTCAGTATGGAGGGCGCAGTCGTTTTCAACATGTAGAATGATGAAAAATGTGCGAACTTTTGTTTTATTTACAAAGTCAAACGGGGGGGATATTTTATTATTTTAATATATGACGTCAGGCTGTACAATGGACACGTCACGGGGGAATGGTGGTAAGCGGTTTATTCCACACCACCTTTGAGGGAAGGCAGTTTTATGCGAATCGGCAGCGATTCCATAGATTGAAAGACACGTGGCCCGGGCACTATTTAAAAACCGCTTTGATTTCGTGAGTTATCTATCGGACGAAGGATGGGCAGCGGAATGAACGTGCGCCGTAGATCTTCGATGGAGCAATCAGACGGTGATTGGGACGTGAAGTTGGCGGGGGAGTTAATGAACGGGCCCGACGCATTTTTTATTGTTTTAATCATTTCGGGAAGGCTTTCATTCGCGGTTGAATTATTAATTAATACAAATGATTAATTAATATTGGTTTATGAAGGGTCGAGGTTATGGATGGTCTTTAAAAATTTTGGATTTTATTTTTACGTTTTAAACATATAAAACATATGCTTAAACCTTTTCGTATGTTTTTATTATATGGTAATAAATCAATGAAATTCATTTACCATAGGGGCGGAGTTAATATATACGGATATATTTTAGCCAAAGGGTTTGTAATGCGGGATTTTATTTAATCATGTATGATTTAATTAACTTTGGCTAAAACTTATAATAAATGGATTTTTGGGTTATTATATAGGAGGAGTTATATACTATAGGAAAAGGTTATTTCAATAGGGATTTAATAAATAAATTAGAGTTAATATGACAAAGGACAAGGTAAACTCAAAACACTTTAAATATAACCAAGAAAGTGAGGATTTTTCAAAGTAATTTGCATTATAATACTTTCATCACTTAGAATTAGAATAAAAAGTGATTTTGAGGGCTTTTATGGATTATTGCATGTTTTTTCCTAAGTAAAATGAGATTTTACTTAGGAAAAGATTTTTATGAATGAATGAGTATGATGATGAATATTTTTAAATACTAAGGTTTTCTCCAATCATTGGGCCGAGGGTCCGGTCCCTCCAAAAGTCAAGGAAATGCCTTGAGCCCCTTTAATCTTCAAATTCCTTAGCACTTAGGGGAAATTAGTAAATTGTTAGGGAAAAATTGAGATGGGAAGTTAATTATTTTGACCTTGTTGTGTTCTGAAATTCTGCCAATGCGGTGTTCTGCCTTTGCACTTGGTGATGAAAGTAAAATATTACAAACATTGTAGAGCAATCATTCATCACATGAGAATTTGCAATGCCATCTACCTACCCTACTTATCTTACCCTAGAATTTTCTCTTCTTTATTAGGGTGCATTTGAACTAGCAAAACCTTATCAATCTTCCTTTCTTTTACATGGCAAATCTATCTATTTCTACACTTATTACATCCAAGGGCTCAGATTAAACTATTGAGCACCTTTATTAACTCTACCTATCTACTTATCTGCCAAGATTAAACTGTTTGGTTAGATATTTATTCTCTATTCTACAACATGAAATTGAAAAATAAATGAGTCAAGTTTAAACAGTTTGACTCTTCATAAATTGTGGCAAAAGTTTGACAAGCTGCACACAATTGCTTATTATAGAAAAAATGAAATAGTAGTGGCATTTAGACTGGCACACTTTCCTGATCTTTCTTTTTGATGGGGTTCATTTCTTTCACTTTTTTGGCCAATTTTATTTTTTCTACCCTTTGATTTTTCTTTTAGGGTATACCCTCTTTACATTTTTTAAATTTTTTGATTTTTTGATTTTTTTTTTTAAGAATATGGAACACCTTTGTATAAGAAAAAGGTTTGAACATATTGCATATTTCAATAAGACAATCATGAAAAATGACACCTATTGGTATAGGAGTCTAACACTGGCTCCACTTGGGGATGGCTTTTCCTGGCGAAAAGTCAAGAACAACAGGTCAGATGCCTCAAAATGCCTTTGACTGAACCATGAAATCTTCTTTTTCTGGTAGCTTTATTGTATATATGATAGTGAAATTTCTGAAGCTTAGGGCCTTCACTTCGGGCTTCAACTCCAACAAGTCACCATCCAATCAAAACTGATGCATTAGAAAGGATATATTATGTACAGGTTAAAAAGTCAGAACATCCTAGTAAATAGGATCAAAGTAGTGCTTTAGCATTCGACCATTGACTGGTCCTTCCTCAGCTTCTGAACCATCCAAATTCTTCAAAAAGTATGTGTTATTTCCCTGTAGAGCATGAATGATGTAAGGCCCTTTCCATAAGAAATCAAATTTCCCATGTTTTCCTTTATCTTCCCTTCTGGAATCCCATCTCAGAACTTTGTCTCCTAGTTGAAAATCTTCTGCTTTAGTCCTTTTGTCAAACATTTTCTTTAACTTTTCCTGCAAGACTTGGCATCGTTGATACACTTCTTCTCTGGTCTACTGCAAGTGAATTGTTTGGTTTATTCTTCTCTGAATATCATTTGGTTCTACTTGAGCCTCCTGAAGTAACTTCATAACTGGAATTCCTAAGGATGATGGAAATCTAGCCTTAATACCATAAAATAATTCATATGGACTGGTCCAAATTGATTTCTTAGTTGTAAGTCTGTCTGCCCACAATGCATTGGTAAGTTTCTTATGCCAATTCTTTTTATTCTCTTCCAATAATTTTTTAATGATATTGATAAGACTTTTATTGGAGGATTCTGCCAGTCCATTACCCTGAGGATAATAGGCTGTTGAATGGCCTAAAGTGATGTGATATTTATTGCAGAAACTATTCATTTTATTAGACTTAAACGCAGCAGCATTATCTATTATAATTTTTTCGGGACATCCAAATCTTGAAATTATATTGGTTTCTAAGAACTCTATAATTACAGAGTCATTGGCTTGTCTACATGGGACGGCTTCAATCCATTTAGTAAAGTAATCTGTGGCAGTAAGAATCCATCTGTGTTGCCCAGAAGAACGAGGATGGATTTCTCCAATAAAATCCAGTCCCCATTGTTGAAAGGGTCTCTCGGTGGAAATTGGTTTTAATGGTAAAGGAAGTAATTTTCTTTTGTCCTCAAAGATCTGACACTTATGACAAGAAGTTACAAATTTCTTAAAATCTAAAAACAAGGTTGGCCAGTAAAAACCAGCCCTTAAGATTTTATCTGCAGTTGATTTCCAGTAGAGGTGTCCTCCACAATCTCCTGCATGAAATTCATTAAGAACTTTATCAGCTTCATCTTTCAATAAAAAATTTAATAGAATTCCATCGTGATTCTTCCAAAAAAGAGCACTATCTAAAATACAATACTTTAAAGATGTCATTTTCAAAAACCTTTGTTTCGTTCTGGATAACCCTGGAGGAGCTTGCAGGTTTAACAAAACATAAATGATATCAATGTACCAGGGCGAATCTAAGAAGGTCTGACTGATCTGTGGAGTCGCCATCTCCTGTTTGTCATCCAATACGTTAATGTCCAGGGCTTGGCAATTTGTTTCAGTCATGAGTTGAGCCAAACCTTGACCTTTTATGAGTTTTGTTGGTTTAATTTCAATATCATATTCTAATATGGTATCTATCCACTTACCTCTTTTGCCTTCAATACCATCCTGAGTTAAGATGTCTTTAACGACAACATTAGGTACATAAGCTATCACATGAGAATACAATATATAAACTCTGAAATATTTAATTGCTTTCACAAGTGCAAAAGCCTGTTTCTCCATGATATTGCATTTCAAATATGCATCTCTAAGTGCTTTACTAAAAAAGGTTATTGGTTTTTCACATCCTTGATCATCTTTTTGTAGTAAAACAACTGCAACTGTATGTTCAGAAGCAAATGAAAAAATAATGAAATCTCTATCAAATTTTGGACTGGTAAGAACTGGTGTTCTGGTTAAAGCCATTTTGATTTGTTCAAATGATTGCTTGGCTTCTACAGTCCAGTCAATGCTTGAATCTTTTCTTAACATGTTAGTAAGCAGTCTAAGTAATTCATCTAAACTAGAAATGAATCTTCTCAAGAAATTGATCTTTCCTATGAAAGCTTGAAGTTCTTTAATGTTTCTGGGATGAGGTATCTGCAAACTTGCTTGTATTATTTCTGGATCAATTCGAATGCCATCTTTAGAAATAATGTGACCTAGGAGTTTTCCTTCTTCCAAACCAAACAATGACTTTTTCAGATTTAAATAAATACCATATTTTCTGCATTTAATAAACACTTTCCTTAGATGATCTAAATGTTGCTGATCTGTTTTGGAAAAAACTGTTAAATCATCTAGATAAATAACCAGAAAATCATGTATTTCTTTGGCAAAAGCAATGTCTATTGCTCTTTGAAATGTAGCTCCTGCATTCTTGAGTCCAAATGGAATCTTGACATATTTAAAAGTACCCCATGGTGTTGTAAATGCTGTTTTGTCTGGATCATCAGGGTGAACCAGAATCTGGTTGTACCCTGAAAATCCATCCAAAAGAGAAATTCTTGAAGATCCTACTACCCTTTGTAATATATGGTCCATTTTAGGTAAAGGATAGTTATCTTTTAAAGAAACTTTGTTTTAATTTCACAAGTCAACGCATATTTTGATCTCTTCAGTCTTTTTCCTTGTTGGTACCAAATTAGAAACCCATTCAGAGAACCTAATAGGAGCTATAATTCCTGCTTCATACATTCTTTTAATTTCTTTCTCAATTGAAGGTAGTAAAACAGGGTTGATCCTTCTAAGTTTCTGTTTGAAAGGTTTTTGATCTGGTTTCAAAGGTATTGTATGTTGAATTATTGATGTATCATATGATTTAAGATCTTCATAACTCCAGGCGAAAACATCCTGGAATTCTTTTAAAAGTTCAACATATTTAACCTTTTGATCCTCTAGCAGAGATTTAAATAACTTAACCATCTTGGGATTTCCTTACATTCCTAAATTGTATTCTTCAATGTCAGCTTTTACCGGTTCCATTTTGGGTTTGAATGGAATGTCATTTGAGTCAAAAATATCTTCTAAAGGATTTAATCCTTTAGGTAAATGATTATCTTTCAGATTAATAATTTCAGATTCATCTTCTATGATCTCATCGATTTCCATTTGTTTTGAATCCTGCATATCTTTTTCAGTGAAGGTGGTTGGGTGAAGCATGTGAATTGCAGTCTCTTCAGAAATATCTGTTTCTTGTTTGTCCATTTGA
This sequence comes from Pinus albicaulis, assembly GCA_034641835.2. Classification (NCBI taxonomy): domain Eukaryota; kingdom Viridiplantae; phylum Streptophyta; class Pinopsida; order Pinales; family Pinaceae; genus Pinus; species Pinus albicaulis. The sequence goes on from CM076569.1 coordinate 85,597,746, forward strand.
TCAGATTCATTGATTGTTGTGTCTTCATCTATACTACTGTTAGAGAACTCATTTTCTAAGGTCAAAAAATTGTTAATCTGACTATTATTTACAAACACTTGCCAATTCAAGAGATTGTCCGGTATAGCAGGCCTATGTCTAATCTCAGTTGTGAATTGATGATTAGGTCCAAAAGGTAATTTACATGTGCTAGCGAACATTGCAAGACTGTGAGCATGCAAATTTTGCTTCCTAGGAATTTTGGCAAGTTGAGCTTGTAGAAAAGTGTTGAGAATTTCCACAACTGTTTCTCTGTATTGTTTCAATCTAGGGTCTTTTGATGAACATTCACCGTTGATTTGTTGAATAATTAACTCAGAGTCTCCTATGATTGATACTCTAATTGCTCCTAACTTTTTGACATGTTTAAGCCCTAGCAAAAGAGCTTCATACTCTGCCATGTTGTTAGTGCATATAAAATTCAATCTATAAGCATGACCTTCGGCATGATCATTTTCAACATTATGTAACCAAATTCCAGCCCCTGCTCCTAATTTATTCACCGAACCATCAAATTCTAAATGCCATAGAATTTCATGTTCATAATCTTCATCAACTGTTTTAATATGTTTCTTAACAGGAGGCTTTGGCGTTTCAGTTTTTTCTGGTGTTTCTAGAATGTCTGATGTTTCTTTGTTTTCAGAAATTTCTTCAATCTGAACAGTAGATTTAGTTTTAGTTTCTGTTTCTGGTGCTTCTAGTTCAGTAGGAAGATCCAATTCAGCATTATAAAGGATGAAAGAGTCCATATCAGAATGTACTGAATATACAGGGAAGTTTTCAGGCTTCTCATGGCTACTGACTAGATATTTCATCAAGGTCTCTATGTACAATATTTTAGGCTGACCAAATACTGAAATAGTTGCAAATGATATATCTAGTTGAAGAGAGATCCTCCAAGTTTGGCACCCCAGGATCTGGACAACAACATACCATATTTGGGAGGGATGTCTGCAACTACTACATCCATCAGAATAGATTTCGCAGGGTATTTCACCAAATTAATACACAAATCTTTAATCAAACCTAAACATCTTACCTGACTAGAATCAAAAGAAAAAATATCTTTATACGGTCTGGTAATGTCTAGATTTAAGCTTTCCATCACTGCTTTTGGCATTCAATTGTGGGACACTCCAGAATAAAGCATGGTGTTATGCAGTATTTTGTCATGAACATTCAAGCTCACATAAAATGGAGGAGTTCCTCCACTTTCATGTTTGCCATTAACTTCAGGACCAAAAAGTAGTCTGGGTTGATCATCAAAAACATTCACTAAATCATCCATTCCAGTGATGTTAATATTAATGGATTTGCTGATTTGGCTTCTATAGACATCATGTTTACCTAGTTCTGGTAAGGGAACAACTATCTTAAGTTTGCCTATTTCAGCTTCTAGATTGAAAGATTTTTCTGTTTGAGCTCTGGTATTTTGAATAGTTGGATTTTCTCTGTTTTTTGGGTCTTCAGTGTTTTTCCCTTTTTCATGGGTGGGATTATGAGTTGAAGATGTTTCTGAATTAACTTGTGCTGGTTCTTCTACGTTTCCTACAAGAGGAGAAGTATTAGAAAGTTGTTTATTATTCAGTTGATTGTCAGACACATCTTCAATTATTGGATTTGCGGGGTTAGGACTTGTCCTAGAAACAATTTGTACAGGAGGAGTGTTTTGTACAGGAGGAGTGTTAGTTTTACCTTTGACATTTTTTTTTACATCTTTCTGTTTGCTATTATCTAGCACATCAATCCATCTACTTCTCAAATTGTATTTTTTATGAACTTCATAGACTGTTGTGTCATAACCTTCTTTAAAATCAAAAGTTTCAAGAATGTGATTTTCTTGATCATCTTGAGATAGGAAAACTTTTGGTTCGTTCTTGTTTTCAGTTACATTATTTATTTCAACATCCTCAGCAGGTTCTTCAGAAGATGAACCTTCAACAAAATTTTCTTGGAATGGTGGCCTGATGTTTTGGTCAGGGACATTTTTCCCAAGATTTTGGTTTTGATTTCTTCTAAAGTTTGGGTTTCTAACAACATTTTGACCATCGCCAGAAGACTTTCTTTCGATTGTCTCTACTTTGTCTCCCAGTATTTCCATACCTTTAATAATTGCATCCAGCTTTCTTTCAAAAGCCAAAGGTTCTTCATTTACAGACATCCTTCTTTCAGCCCTAGCTCTAGCACGCTTTTCTATGAGGTTAGCTTCAACACTAACCACTATGCTTTGCATCTCTTCTAGAGTCTGGGGGGCTCTTTCCCTAAGTGAATATGCTATGTAAGAGTCAAAACCGTCAGGGAATTTAACCAGTACTGAATTCGGAAGGGGTCTAAGGTTTTGAGAAATAGCGTTGTAGGCTTCGTTGAATCTGATGATATAATCTTGCACTGTTTCATTAGGTCCTCTTTTCAATTTTCCAAAATCAGATAGGATTTGAAGCAGGTCCTTCTTCTTCTCCCATCTATTTAAAAATGACCTATACAAGGCTGGTAAGTCAGCAATAATGTTTGGAGCAAGGGCCCTAAACCATGTTCTGACTTCCCCAGTAAGTCTCTGGACAAAAATTCTCATTCGGACATCATCAACGTCAATTTCGTAAAATTCAAAGTAATCAGTCATCCTTTTGGTATGTTGTTGAGCAGTATAAGTGCCGGATCCATCAAAAGGGGTGATCTTACTCTGATAATCTGGAGGCAAAGCAGCAGGGTTGGCTGGCAACTGTAACAGAGCATATCTATTGGCCATTGGAAGGTGTAATGGAATAACAGGTGATGGTGGTCTAGAAGGAGGTGGAGGAGTAGAAGGAGTGGCTTGTGTTTGGAAAGTTTGGGGAAAAGTAGCTGAACTTGAGGAAGCTTCAGTAATTACAGAAATGTTTGAAGTTTCTTCAAAGGTTTGTTCAAATTGAATGGAATTCTGTAAATTTCTGTCAAGATGAAATGAAACAAATCTCAATTGTAAATCTTCAAAGAACAATGGGTCTGTAACTAGTCTGGATAATTCAGTTTCATAGAAATTCACAAATAAGGATGTTTCAAAACGCTCATCAATTTCATCAAAGTAAATCCACTTTACAGGACAGGATGTTGATCTAGAAAGAGGTCGAGAACTTCTAGAACTTTCTTGACTTCCTCTCTCAGAGATTTCTTGACTTCCTTGTCTTCTAAGAATCCTAGGAATCAGATTTGGATTTTCAAATATCGGTGGTGGATTAGGGTCAGGATTTGACCTAGTATGATGAATCCTTTCTGAAGCCAGTTTTCCTAGACTCTATATTTTTGGTTTTTTGTTTTAAATGAAATGAAAATACAACTTCGAAAAATTCTTCAAGAAATTAAATATTTTTTATTGAAACTTTCTCAAAGATTTATTGAACTAGAGGATCTGATTGAATGTTTTGAAACCAAGGTTCATTTTATAAGCTAAATCAGAGATAGACTGAAGCAGCATTTATTTACTATGCAATTGCAGAGCAAAAGCAGTTCAAAGGCTACCTGGCTGATCTTCAGACTCTGTCTATAGCTTATAAGCAAACAATAGTAACATTAAAGGTTTTCAGATCCCCAGTGGAGTCGCCACTATGTTATCTCTCGGATTTTCCTTGAAGTTGTAAGAAAAGGAAAGAAACCCGAGGTAACCACTAACCAACCTTCAGATACAGAATCTAGCCAATCTGTATCCAGAGAGGGCACTCTCTTTAAAATTTAGCTTTGTTCTTAGAAATTTTTAGGCTAGTTATAAGTCCAAGAAATTTGGTTTGAATTTGAATGGTGGAATCTACCAACTGAGGGCAAGATTGAGTATTTTTTAGGCCATTCGGCTATGGAGTCGAAAGGATGGCTTTACTGGATTAATTTTCTACACACAAGATGGCTTTGCAGGGCAAGATAGCCAAACAGAGAACAATTTTAGATATTAAAGTGAATGGAATGGATTTTGAAGGGATGAAAGGCAATTAAGAATCTTTCAACATGTTCAAAGAAAGAGAGTGAATGATTACAAATAAAGAGAAATTAAGAATTCTGTACTGTAGTAATCAAAATGTTTAAACCAGCGAAACAAGAGCAATTAAGAATTCGTTGCTTATAACCAGTTTAGCAGAAAACATTTAGAATAATCACAATTGAAATCAGAGTACACTTAAGTAAATTCTGATTTATTCTTTTATGTCAATTATTCGAAAATGGAATAGAGTGATATTATAAAAAAATATAAAACTTAAAACATAGGATAGAAAATACTTATTGAACTATAGTCGGACACATGAATCCTGCAAAAAGTTTTGAGCTTCAAATCATCATCCAGCAATCCACAAAGAAATTTCTCCAAAGCACTTTTATTCCAAAAATTCAATGTTACAGCAAAGTAGTAGAATCCACCCTCAATACTCCTTTCAAGGGTTTATTTATACAAAAACTATTGAAAATATCTCATAACAAAAGAGATATAATCTAGGGTGACTAATGAATAGGTTACAATACAAATGGAGACAGATGGTCTCGTAGATAGGATAAATCAGCTGATGTTGTGTGCTATCTCCTCTTTTTTAGAATGTGCTGGAAGCAGTTCCTTTGTTTTAGCTTGTTACTGTTTTCTTGAGTAATTCTTTTCTGACTGCCTTGCTTGTCTGATACTCTTTTATTCTTACTGATACACTTTAATCACTGAACTGATACTCTTTGACCTTTCTTCACCTATTTATCCTTTATCAAGATATACCTCAGTAAAATAGGCAAAAATTTCACCCAAGGATAAATTTTATAAAAGTTCCATCATCTCATCCCACCATTGAACTTTTGGCACTCTGGTTCTTTGCAATTTTCTCAATGTTTCATCAGCTTCAGTGTATTTGAAAAAAATAGGCTTATATGGAAACAAATGTTTTATTTCATTTTCAACATAAAATAAACTCTCCAATTTTTCATAAAGACCTTTTCCTGTTGGTAATGTTCCTTTTGTTGTACTGGTTGAAGAACTGTCTTGATCATCAATCTGTTTGTTTACTTTCTGGACAAAACTTTCCAAATCCATTAATCTACCTTCTTCAGTAATAGGACTGGGAAAACCTTTATTTAACATAACATCAAATCTTTCATTGAAGGTAAAAATTTCTTGCTGCATGTCTGAACACCTTCGTTCAAGATTTTGCAAAAGAGTCCTTTTGGTAAAAACACTTTTGATTTCCAAGATGGTTCCTGTCCTGTCCTGAATTCCAAATTCTGCAAGTTGCTACTTATTTTGGGTATTCAAAAAATTGATAAGTCTATTGGCTTCTTCTGGCATGTTCCCTAACTCTTCCCTTGCTTTCTCAATTTCTTCCAGAGCCAGTCTGACTAAATCCTGTTGTTCATACATTATTTGAATAAAAGACCAAATGTTCTTTATTGATTGAATAATGTTATACCAAAGAATTTCTTTTAATTCACTTAAAGGTATTTCCAATGTAAGATCATTTTCCAATGCTTTAAATGATTTTTCTAGTCTTTTTATTTCTCTTGTCTTCTCAGCAACACTTATTTTTGATTGATCATATTTATTTTCCAGAGTAGAAAGCTGAGATTTTAAGCTTTGGAGTTTTGTCACTTGCAGTTTTAATTCATTCATTGCTTTGATTAATTCATAAGAACCCTTATCAGAAGTGTTCACCTGTGTTAGCTCTGCTTGTTGGCATGTGATTGATGTACCTGTTCCTGTGGCTGCCTATGTTGTAGTTGCTGGAATAATGGACTCTTTATCTTTTAATGCTTACTCAAGTTCTTTTTCTATTTTAGCAAGTCGTTCTTTCATTTTTAAAAGTAAGTCCAACATCTCTTCTTCTGAATTTTTCTTCATTACTTCTTCAGTCTGAGGGTGCCGTGAAGCTGGTAGTCTCAATTGTTTCCTTAATGCAGCAATATCATCATCTTTCTTTTTAATCAATGCTTCAATGCTCTTGACATCCTTGCGATTATGACCCAAACTGATAATTATTTCCTCCAGAGATTTTATCCTTTTATCCTTTGCTTGGGAAGAAGCTTTCTCAATCTGCAACTGGGTATTGGTGTTGTTCAAAGAATCCTGCAGTTTATGAGCTGCCATTGCTTTGTCAATAAGAGTGGAATAGATCATCTCTCTGGTCTGCTTATGTAATTAAATTTGATCTAATGGATGAATATCTTTTGCTAGGAACTCAAAATTGGTCCTGACGTAATCAGCTGCTGTCTGTGGTTTTGGCACTTTAGACTTGAAATGGCTCATTAACATTTTCCCTTGTTGAATGTCAAAAGCTGACATCAATCTCTCTTGATTTTGTGGAGCCATTTTAAGATACTAATTATACACCTAGACCGTTAGTGGATCATTCCTTGCTTTTATACTGATAAATGTCTTTTTTATGTCTCCTGCATCTTTCATTGGCTGTTTGAATGAAGACATTTTAGTACTTGGCTAAATAGTGGTAACTGTCCCACTAATTGATCCTGTTAACTGACTATCCTCTCTCTCTAAACTATCAATAATTTCATCTCTAGATTCTACTTTTGGTGGAGGATTCACTTTTTGTCTTTTAGCCTGAGGCTTTTTTGTAGATTCCTTGGGAGGAGTAGGACCTTCAGCCTCTCTTTTCCTGCCCTTTTCAATATTCAGTGGAGTTTGCAAGTTCGGCATTTCTACCGAATTGGTTTGAGGAGGAACCTGTGCTTGTCCTTGAGCCTTAGATGTTTGAGGTAGTTCTGTCATTTTTAATGTTTCAATCACTTGTATTTCAGGCTCTTTCTCTTTTCCTTTGGATTCAACTGCAATTGATGGAATGTTTTCCTGTAATTTCTATTGAAAATTCCCTGCTGAAGGACCAATGTCTGGTACCTGCACCTGCCCAAAAAATTCTAGGTCAAGCATTTTTCCAAGATCTTTCATTACATTGTCCATATTGACTTCTTCATTATCTTGTTCAATTAATGTTCCCTCCACCCATTCATCTTTATTAGCATACTGTTCAATTTCTGGAATCCTATGATGGATGTAAGGTGCTGATTTATTTTTCATTCTTTTGTCACAAATGAAGTTGAATGGGTCATAAGGGGCCCAGTAGAAACTCTTCTGCAATCTGAAATGGTCTTCTAGTATTCTTTCAGCTTCTTGTCCAGCATCCCTAGAATTGCATATAAATGGACCTAATTGACCTTTGATTCGGAGTTGGGCTTTCTTATTTGCATTACAAAAATGAATAATATCAGAGTTATTCATTTGCCTGAAGTACTCTAAAGCAAAAAGTCTCATAGGCACATACTTTGGCAATTTAAATGGACATAATTCACATCCATATATTCTGACTTCTGTATAATTTTGGTGCAAGTACCAATCACCAATTTTGTACTGTCTTGAAAGTTGCAGAGTTTCCTTAATTTCATTGCTGAGTCTTGGAGGAAGAACTCCTGTCAGCAAGGTAGTTGCAGGGTGTATAAACAGATCAATGAATTCCCTATAGGAATTAGGAGAATCTCTGGAATTATGGGTGATAGCTGACCAAAATATGACAAACCTGGGATTTCCTTGGACATTAAGATTTTGAACATGGAAAGGAAAGTTTTCAAACTGGTAATATAGCATGAGATGGTAAATGACTGAAGAATACTTGAACACTTTCTCATTTTCTAATCTCATGAATTGATCATGGATTTTATCTGCAATATAGGATGCAAGGTCATATTTGACAGCAGGAGGCTATCCAGGAGTGAAGATAGACAATAATACTAGAGTTAACTCATCAACATACTCACTAGTATTAAAACTCGTGATAAAAGAAATCATACTCAGAATGATCTGGCCCATTTTAGTAAAAAATGCACTAGCATAGGGAGGTGGGCCCTTGGGCTGATGTTCAGGTAACATGAAAGTCTGACAGATGCATTTTACTTCTTCAGGGGATAACTGGGTAGATTTTTCAAGCAATTCTCCAATGGACAAGGGAGTCAGGTTTTGACCAGGTTCAAAATGGAGCATATCATTGATAGACTGAGCATTAATAGGGAAAAGGATATTCTGGTTTGGGGATAAAACTGCTCTCTGAATTGGATCATAATTAGCATGGCAATAATGGATAATTTCAGAAAAGATATGTATTGAGGGTAAAAGGTATCTCGGGAAATTAGATTCCCATAACCCAATAACGTCCAAGCCATTCAAATAATTATCTCTGAAGCGACAATGAATTTGAAGGGGGCTTTCACTGAAAACTAAGTCTTTGATCTGAAAAACTTTATCCACTAATGGAAAATATTCCAATTCTCTATGAGGGGCGTTTAATGGGGCAACATTTAAGGCTACAGGAACTTCCATTCTTGGTTCTTGTGTATTCAAAAATGGAAATTCAGGGGGTTTTATGAAAATGGGGCACAATTACATGTTTTCGACAGGGAAACGGGTATAATTGCAAGTTCGGGAATATAATTTACAGTCTTTAGGATCAAGGAATGAACTAGCAATCGATTTTAACTCTGTTTTAGTGAAAAAACAAAGAAAGCTGAGTTTCTTGCAGAGTTCATGGTGAAATGGAGTAAATACCTGTTTTAGAGGAAAAACTATGATTAACAGGTGCAAGCTGACTGCGGATGGTCGCTGGGAAACTGGACTAGCTGAAGTCTTCAGCAAAATTCAGTTAAATAACAGTTGAGAGTAGATTTTTGAATTCTCAGTATGGAGGGCGCAATCGTTTTCAGCATGCAGAATGATGAAAAATGTGCGAACTTTTGTTTTATTTACAAAGTCAAATGGGGGGGATATTTTATTATTTTAATATATGACGTCAGGCTGTACAATGGACACGTCACGGGGGAATGGTGGTAAGCGGTTTATTCCGCACCACCTTTGAGGGAAGGCAGTTTTATGCGAATCGGCAGCGATTCCATAGATTGAAAGACACGTGGCCCGGGCACTATTTAAAAACCGCTTTGATTTCGCGAGTTATCTATCAGATGAAGGATGGGAAGCGGAATGAACATGCGCCGTAGATCTTCGATGGAGCAATCGGACAGTGATTGGGACGTGGAGTCGGCGGGGGAGTTAATGAGCGGGCACGACGCATTTTTTATTGTTTTAATCATTGCGTGAGGGCTTTCATTGGCAGTTGAATTATTAATTAATCCAAATGATTAATTAATCTTGGTTTATGAAGGGTCGGGGTTATGGATGGTCTTTAAAATTTTCGGATTTTATTTTTACGTTTTAAACATATAAAACATATTCTTAAACCTTTTCGTATGTTTTTATTATATGGTAATAAATCAATGAAATTCATTTACCATAGGAGCGGAGTTAATATATATATGGATATATTTTAGCCAAAGGGTTTGTAATGTGGGATTTTATTTAATCATGTATGATTTAATTAACTTTGGCTAAAACTTATAATAAATGGATTTTTGGGTTATTATATAGGAGGAGTTATATACTATAGGAAAAGGTTATTTCAGTAGGGATTTAATAAATAAATTAGAGTTAATATGACAAAGGACAAGGTAAACACAAAACACTTTAAATATAACCAAGAAAGTGAGGATTTTTCAAAGTAATTTGCATTATAATACTTTCATCACTTAAACTTAGAATAAAAAGTGATTTTGAGGGCTTTTATGGATTATTGCATGTTTTTTCCTAAGTAAAATGAGATTTTACTTAGGAAAATATTTTTATGAATGAATGAGTATGATGATGAATATTTTTAAATACTAAGGTTTTCTCCAATCATTGGGCCGAGGGTCCGGTCCCTCCAAAAGTCAAGGAAATGCCTTGAGCCCCTCTAATCTTCAAATTCCTTAGCACTTAGGGGAAATTAGTAAAATATTTAGAAAGTGAGATGGGAAGTTAATGATTTTGACTTTGCTTTCTGTGAACTTTTCCAATGTAGCATCTGCCTTTTCACTTGTGATGAAAGTAGGATTGAACACATTTAGGGCCAGCATTCATCACATGTAATTTTAGCAACAACATCTACCTACCCTACCTACTTACTCTATCATTTTCGGTTCTTTATTAGGGTTCACTTAGACTGGCAAACCCTCATCAAACTTCTTTTCTTTTACATGGAAAATCTATCTATTTCTACACTTATTACATCCAAGGGCTCAGATTAAAATGTTGAGCACCTTTTATTAATCTACCTATCTACTTATCTTCTAAGATTAAACTGTTTGGTCAGATATTTATTCTCTATTCTACGACATGAAATTGAAAAATGAATGAGTCAAGTTTAAATAGTTTGGCTCTTCATGAATTGTGGCAAAAGTTTGACAAGCTGCACACAATTTTGTTTATTACAAAAATTGAAATAGTAGTGGCATTTAGACTTGCACACTTTCCTGGTCTATTTTTGTTTGGGGTTCATTTCTTTCACTTTTTTGACCATTTTATTCTTTTCACCCTTAAATTTTTCTTTTAGGGTATACCCTCTTTACATTTTTTAAAATTTTTTGATTTTTTAATTTTTTAAGAATATGAAACACCTTTGCACAAGAAAAAGGTTTGAACATATTGCATAGTTCAATAAGACAATCATGAAAAATGACACCTATTGGTATAGGAGTCTAACAGTTCCTTTGAACCAATATTTTTTCATCTTATGCAATGTTATGGTGCCATGTGGCACCCTCTAATTTTTCTATGTGGCATGTTACCATTCTAGGTCCACTTAATCTTCCAATTTTCCATTGCATCAACGCCTAGTCATGCCACATGTTGATCTTTTGAGCTTCCAACTAAAAAAAAACATGTCAAATCCATGGTATGCCATGTGTTTTTTCCAAATGCTGCCACTTTACCATATACATACTACCATGTGTCATGTCTAGAGGCTGCCATGTGTCCTGGTAAGTTTGAATTTTTGCATGTTGGCCAAAATATTCAAAATATTATAATTTTTTCATACATATTTCATTCAAAACAATTCAAGTTGTGTTGGAATCATATAATTGAGCTCTTTGACATGGATCCATTTCCATAATTTTTTTGGGAACTATAATTTTTTAGGCCTTTTAAAATCTTCCCAGATCACATAGCAGGAACTCTGCCTGACTGATTATAATTTTTTACTATCCAATTCCTATCCCTCTTACACCTTGTAGGAACCCATGGTGCAATCTATCATCAATTCTAAAGATTGGAAATGATGGATTTAATGATCTGTATGCTTATAAAAATCACAAAATAAAGTCCTTGCAGAGGCATCATATTTCTACATCACGGAGAAACTTGGGGGTGAATGTACCTAGATTATGAAAATCTTAAACCATAATCCTCTTCCTTGTGCTAGCATATTGGATGCACCATTCACCATGTGATTTTCCATCATTGAAAATGCATTTCTATGGTGCCCCTCCTTTTTTTAATTTGTGCACCAAACCTCCAAGCATTGTTCTTTCCCTTTTCCTAAACCCTTTAGTTGGACTATTAGTGCACCCATCTAAGATTGAAGTTGGGAAATGCCAAAACTAACTTTGCTTCCAAATTTAATGCAATATCCAAGGATTCTAACCGGGTTTGAATGTTATGCTAAGTCGAAGGGACTTAGATATGTAACAAAAATCCAAAAATAAACCACTCTTTATGTTGCTCAAATGTTATCTTAAATGCTAAACAAACTAACAACACTTTGAATCTCTAATCATAATCCACAACATATCCATTCTATCCTTGCTTGATCTCCTTCAACTCTGTGATACACTGAGATGCAGAATTGGGCTTTTGGAATTATTTTAGCATGGGCTACTTGATATCTACTAAGGTTCTCGACTATCCAGATGGAACATTGTTCTTATACTTCATATCCTAGGTCAATGCCAGATCTATGAAAGTAGTGTCCAACTGTATAATCTTGGTGGCATCATCTTGGACATTATTGGAAGCCCATACTGCCTCACACATAAATAAATTTTGTTCTCGATATTTGGTCATGGAACCATGAAATATATTCATCTTGGAGGTATCCACCATTTTCTTCTACTTAGTATCTCTTGATAATGGTCTACTAGGTACAATAACTGTTTGATGTGGCACACTCTACGTAATGTGCTTCAATGAAGGAATTTGTGATATTCTTCCCTTCAAGTGACTAGATTCACTCCTACTACTAGTCTGACTATATTCACTCTCTTTACTATATGAAGTATGTAAAACACCACTTGGGGAACTTTCATATGGATCAATTTGTGCGTGTGAGGGTACAGGTTCGACATAGGGCATATTTTAAGGAAGGTCGTTGAGCTGCATGTATTATATTTCTCTCGAGATAGACTGCCAAGGTCCTCCATCCTCTCCTTCCATGTATGGTATGCTAATGTGCACTCTTTAAGGGAGTATTTGGTATTTTCTACTTTTCCTTCTCCTATAGCCCCTCCTTATGTCCTTCACAAAACTACTATCAAATATAGGTACCGAAGTAGATCACTCTCCTTTGTCATTGCTTCCTCAAAAAATTCTTCCATTGTGAAAGGTACCCACTCTTGAAACATGTCATACTTTTCATTCTATGAACTGTCTATCTTAGATTTTGTGGAATACCATACCAAAATCTCATTCAAAGTTATTCCATATCTCCTTTGTCCTCTTCATCCTTCTACTCCTGCATCCCAATCCTATTCCTTTATATTATTCCATGTCCATCTCCCAACTTTCCCTTTACTCCCGAGGCTTTTATCTACTCATGGTGACGAACTCCATCTTCAAAACACCCTTATCACACAAAAACACCTTGAGAAAAGTAGGTAATGATCGAACACATCTGCCACATGGGCCGTTAAATTTTTTTCTCTCAACATCACTATAAGAGACTATAGATTCACTTGCAAATTTTGCAATATATACTCTACGAAAAATTTCAAACCAAAAACTAACTGCACAGGATTTTTTTTTTTTTTTAATCCAGAAACTGTAATATCTGAACTAGATAGAAAATGGGACACCATAGTATTCATGCATCTTCTATTACTCATAAATATGGGCACTGAACACACAATTACGACATTGCAAAGTTACTCCATCTTGACTCACTAGCCTAATCATAACATTACAGATATACATCAACCAAATAGAATTATTCAACTTATCAAATAACTGAGAAATATCAGCTAATCATCTAAATCCATAGAGAGTTTACTAACTAAACCAAATCCCTTTGGCTGCTTCTAGTTTATACATAGTTACATAGACTTTGATACCATGGGAAATTCTATAGAAAACAATTACCATGGGCATTACCATTGGTAGACACACTATTCTTGCTAATCTAGACCAAATCAAAATAGGTTCGAAGATGCAGTTGAACTTAACCATTCTAACTCCTTTGCTTTCAGTTGTTGTTCCTTTTTGCGTGGTTATCCTTTTTGGGAAAATTCAACACACATCTCTTTCTGTGACAAAATTTTGCATTGATTCTATACACCAGATCTGTTGGAAATAATGAGAGGGGAGGGGGGGGGGGGGGCGAGTCAATATTTCTTTTCTATTGTTATTTTTACTAGTTAGATCACTTATATTTTGAACACAAGTTTAACTATAAGAATACATGATTTTATTATTTTATTCTTTAAAATAAATAAAGTACACTATATGTAGGTCTCCAGCCCTATATGAAGACACCGATCTTCAATCTCCTAGGCTTCAGCCTATATTTTCCAAGCACCAACTTGGATTTCCAAAGCTCCAAACTTGTCAATTTTGAGGCACCAACCTCAAGGGATCCAACCCTATATCTGGTTCAGGCTCCGACCTGGTTTCTTGAAGTCTCTGATCCTTTAAGGGTACTATTGTGTAGTTAGATCAGTGCATGGGATTTACTATGGGTAAGTTTGTGAAGACCACCTTTCATGAGAAGGAGAACCGTGCTTCGGTGATCCTGGAGAGAATTCACACAGACGTGTGTGGACCTTTCTCGGTTGCTTCAACAACAAAACATAGGTATTATGTTATTTTTGTTGATGAATATTCTCATAGATGCTAGATATTATTCATGTAGAATAAGAGCGAAACATTCTCAAAGTTCTGTGAGTTTAAAGCATTGGTGGAGAAGGAGTCGAGGAAGCAAGTGAAAGCTCTACGGAGCGATAATGGTGGTGAATACATCTCGGCCGAATTCAAAGACTTCCGCAGCAAAGAAGGAATTCGAAGAGAACTCATAGCGCCTCATAACCCACAACATAATGGGGTCGCGGAGAGGAAGAACAAAACGATCGTGGGTGCTACACAAGATATGCTTGAGAGGGAGCTAGACTTGCATGCAGTGAAGGAACTTCTTGTTCCGAAAGATGAGCCTCCAGATGTGGATTAGCCACAAGAGGAGATTCATGGAGTGGAGGAGTCCACTCATGCAGAACCAAACATCAGACAAGGTAGAAAGCGTACCACAGAAGCTGAGAGACTGAAGGTTGATGCGGCACAGAATGTAGGAGTCCCTACATCATAGCGCAGACAGGGACAATCACCTGACCGATTTACTAGATACATGGCTCTTATGATCAAGTGTATTGTGACAGAGCCATCTTCTTTTGAAGAAGCAGTGCAGGAGCCCACATGGCTAGATTCCATGGTGGAGGAGTATGACTCCATTGTCAGAAACAGTGCTTGGGATATTGTTCCAAGGCCGGTGGGAAAATCAGTTGTAGGATCAAGATGGATCTACAAGGTAAAGCAAGCTGCCGATGGGAGCGTCGAGAAGTATAAGGCAAGATTTGTTGCCCGAGGTTTCACTCAAAAAGATTGGTCAGAAGCCAAGAAACCTTGCACCTATCGCATCCATATTCTTCAGCGCTGCACCATCCTTGCTCTCTCAGCGCAGATGGGTTGGCACATTCATCAGATGGATGTGAAGAATGTGTTCCTTAATGGGATCATTGAGGAAGAGGTGTACATTGAGCAGCCCGAAGGATTTGAGATCTTTAGCAGCGAGTCGCATGTGTGTAGGCTCAAAAGAGCGTTGTATGGGTTGAAACAAGCACCCCGTGCTTGGTACACTTGGATCGATAGCTATTTCACTAGACATGGCTTCACCAAGAGTGAGGCGGATGCAAAATTCTACCAGATTGTGGTGGAGGGTAAGATTTTAATCATTGTACTTTATGTTGATGATTTAATACTAACAAGTGATGAGCAGTTGATACACTCATGCAAGGCAGATCTTGCAAAGGAGTTTGAGATGAAGGATTTGGGCCTCCTTCATTATTTCCTTGGATTGGAAATATGGCAGCGGGAAGGTGAACTGTTTGTGTCTCAAGGCAAGTATGCTCGAGAGATACTGGAGAAGTTTCACATGCAAGGCTGCAAGCCTATCAACACTCCTCTTCTAGGAAATTGGAGGAAATAGGATGCTACATTGGCAGAGGTAGTGAATGCCGCTGTTTATCGACTGTTGGTGGGTTCACTCATGTATTTAGTTAATACAAGACTGGACATATGCTATGCGGTGAAACAACTTTCACAAGCGATGGTTAAGCCTACCAAGCTCTTTTGGAAGGCAGACAAGCATGTCCTGAGATATCTCAGGGGCACATCTAATAATGGTTTATGGTACAGACAGATGGATGAGGTGAAGTTGCATGGCTTCACGGATGCAGATTGGGCAGGCAGCCCAACAGACAGAAAGAGCACATCAGGAGGGATTTTTAGTATCAGATCTACAATAGTTTCTTGGTACAGCAGGAAACAAAGATCCATGGCACTCAGTTCAGCAGAAGCATAATACATGGCATCAAGTCAAGATGCATGTGAGGCTATATGGATGAGGAAGATCCTGGTTGGTTTGTTCGGTTCACATTTAGATCCTACAATGATACATTGTGATAATCAGAGTTGCATTAAACTCTCAGTTAATCTTGTGTTTCATGATAGATCTAAACATATTGATATCTGGTATCATCATATCAGAGATTGTGTGCAGCGAAAGATAATGTTGCTTCAGTACATTCCTACGGAGGATCAGGATGCAGATATTCTGACGAAGGCGCTCACCAGAAGCAAATTCGAATACCATAGAGGCAGGATCAGGGTGAAAGATAATCCCTATATTGTTGAGAGGGAGTGTTGAGATTCAAAAAGATGATGAGATTAGTGAAAAGAGTCGCCTTCACTAAGTGGGCCTGCAGGCTATTTTTGGCGCAAGTCTATTTTTAGACATGGTGATCATATTTCAAAAGTTGCAGGATCCTATTTGTGGATGGTTGGTCAAGTTGGAAAAATAGATGAAATTCTATTTTTAGAATATTGGGCGAAGTCTATTTATAGATCGTCAATCTAAAAATAGATGCATGTCGATTATTATTAGCTCTTAATAATAATCAGACTCTAAACAACAACTTATTCTCTAGGAGCACTTAATTTCAGTATACAGATTTTCAAATCAGTGGGCTGAAGGAATTACACAATTCCTAAGGGTTTACGGGAGTTCATGCATGGAGGACTCAGTTAGAACTGAAGTGGCAAAGTTATGACAGAGTTGGAAGAGTAGTTCCTGGAGTTGTATTTAGTTTAACTCAGTTAGACTTAGTTGAGCTAGTTGTATCTAATCTAACTGAATGATACACTAGTGAGAGTGGAGTGAATTAATTAGTTAATTAATTCACAAATAATAACTCATAAATCAACTGAACAATACAACAGTTAACTACAATGCATGTCATATCCAGTGGAGACCCAGTGCAGAGATAGGTGAAAGGGTGAGATAGACTATCTATTGTGACCATAGTGATGCATGAATTGCATCTACATATACATTGGAGTTGCCAATGATAATCACGCAGTCAAGGAGAGTGGGATTGTATCGAATTGGTCTTTGTAATCAACTTGGATTGCGCAGTGGAGGCAGGCTAGCAGGAGGGTAGAGATTGGTGCATGGATTTGCAAATTTCTTCTATGTTAGTGTGTGATGATTGATTGTACTGAAAGCTTGATGTACTAATCTTTGTATGAGGATTGTTACATGATCTCCATGATACATAATATATGATAGTTGGGGTTTTCAACTTCAGGCTTTCCCGTTAAACAACTGTGTTATGTGCGATTGTTTTTATTTATGCTTCACATGTGTGTGCAATTAATTTTCCGCAAAATATTAATAGTGGAATGATTCTGTATTTTGCAAGAAGTTAAATATTGTGAGATCAAGGGAATCTATGACATATACATGCTTAATGTATATAATTTCTTGATCTGAAAATGGAAGTATTTGAAAATGTGTGCAAGGTATCCATTTTCATTAACTTAAATGTGAAACTTCTTAAATCTATTCCAGAGATCGACTGTAGGGGCATTTACTAGATATGTCACCTTTGATAAAAGGATGAGATCTAGAGGCTACCTGGCCCTTTACAGAATCTGTCTTTAGAAATTGAAGAAGTTAACACTCATGATCTAAAAATCAAATTACTTATATTTTCTGTTCAAGGTATTCATTTCCATAAAATCGTATGTGCAAACTGTCATTCATGTCTTGCAATTGAAACAAAGTGATTTTGGTAAATTTCTGAGTCTTATGTGTGAAAAAGTGTTATTTATTTTTACTGTTTAATATATCAAATCTGAAAAACATGGCAAGATAAGATCACATAATATAACACAACAACTGATGAGGCAGTTCACCCCTCCTGGACTACATCTGCTGGGTCCAAGGCCCCCAAATGGGCATGTCCTTGCTCTATTAGATGATCAAATCGGTTATACAGTGATAAGAAAGCCTAAATAGGAAAAATAAGCTGTGGAAATGAGTTCAGAACAGAGAAAACAATACAGTTAGGATTTTTTTTCACCTCCAATGGTTAACCATAGCCCAATACAACTCCAACACTCCCTAGGCCTTGATGGCTCTTCAATATTCTCTGCTGAAAAATTACCTGAAGATGAGCTCTGTTGCCTCTACAACCTACACCATTGGCTTTGGAAAGCTCAAAATACCCAAAATCAAAAAAAATTTCGTTCCAAAAGGTTTTTTCTAGAGAAAGTTATGTCCCACTGAAGTTTTTTCCAAGTTGGCCTAAGGAAACTCCACCAAATTTGGGATAGTTGTAGTTAGCCCCACTAACTATGGCATCTCCGCCCAGAATTCCGCGCTCCTCCAGTTTCATCGGAACTGTTGGATTAAGCATTTATTTTTAGGTGGAGTGGTCACATGGACCAACTCCACCGCCGGCGGAACTATAACAATAACCATTAAACGTGGCATAAATCTTTACGAAACCTCTGCCACTTGACATGTGACCTATCCATATATAACCAAAACTGTTAACTGCCATCAGAGTTAGAGCCAAGGTTCTTAGCCGAAGGTTCTTTGTAGAGGGGGCTGGCCCCCTTTCGGCCCCGCCCATTTGTAATTTAAACCTTAAATATATGTGGTGACCCATAAGAGTTAAGTCTCATCGTGCAGCTCGGGCGGTCAAGCCATGGGGCTGCCACCCGCTCGACCCATGGTCGACTCCGGCCATTTCCATATAATTTTTTCCACAAATAATTCTGCAGACTTGGGGCCACGTGGCGGCCTCCGGGCAGGCCACGTGGCGCCCATTGATTGGTCCACATTGTATACGGTCACCCACATATCCAACCACCGAATGCCAATTTTCGACCTCTGATTGGTTGACAGAGAATATTCTATGGAATATTTTGTGGAATATTCCTGGAATATTCTGTGGAATATTCCTTTTTAAATATTTTTTTAATTTCAAAGTCAAACCAAGTCAAACTAGACTTTTACATGAAATTTTGAAATTTCAAACTTGAATATATTTCACATACAGTATCGGATTTGAGTGTCATTCATGGCATCAGGATCGTATCGACGAGGCCTATCCGGTCGCTCAGGTTCCAATCAATTTTGAGAAATTCCAATTTTGAGCATCTTTACAACTTAGAACATGATCACCTGATCACACCTCCCAAATGGGAAGCTTTTGGACCCACAAAAGCTCTCTGATTATAGAAAATGAAGATGAGGAGACTAATTCTCCACTCTTCCAAATTTGAACCACTGAAATCTTCCTGAATTCATCAAATTGAGCTTCTCATAAAAAGATAAATTGTTCCTTGAATTCACTGACTGACCATTGCTAACATTGACTGAGTCATGACGCAAATTATTGAAATTTTCAGAACAACAACTATAATTTGCAGAAATCATACTGTTTCTACAATGGTCAAACTTCAAAGAAGACTGAAAATAAGATTCACCTTGCCAATTGTTCACATGGAATTTTTTTTTTGAATGAACCTTGTACTTGTGCCGAATCCCGACCAAGTTTTCTTGCCATACCAATCTACCATTTTGAAACCAACATTGACTCATGCTAAACTATGTGCCCTCTTTGCTTGCATGCCTTTCCATCTCATGGACTCTTGCACTGCTTTGCATCGACACTTCGTTCTTTGCACCGATCAACACCAAAGGTACCTTGTGCAACATATTGTCATCTTCTTTCAAAGACAAGATGTTATCAAGCTGAAACATATCATCAAAAATATCATGAAAAGGTAAATGTACAAAATCTTGTTGTTTAAACATCAACAAAGTCAGATTTTGACTTGCATTAACTAGCCTTTTCAATTGCCCTACATGGACTAAAGAAGATTCTAGCTTCTTCTTATGTGCTCTCACAATGTACTCTTTTCCATCCTTGAACAAGTGATACTTATTCTCATGGCGATAGAATATTTCCTTTCTGTCATATAAATATGGACTACCCAACACAACACCTGTAATGTTAAGCGGTACTACATCCAGTTCAACCCAATGAACATACTGAGCTGTTATGGCGAAGCACAAGATGCACTTTCTTGAGACTTGTAATTTTGCATCCTTCCATATCCACCCAAGTGGATAAGGCTTTGGATGTGGAATTGTCTCAAGTTTCAGCTGTTTGACCAAGTATTATGAGATGATATTAGCTTGAGACCCACTATCAAAAAGTGTGTCTATCTTTGTGTGGTTTGAGATTATCCTCAGATGAAATAGCTCTATCCTCCTCTTTTCATTTTGAGTTTCTTTGTGACAGTTTAATGTGCTAGAACTGGGATTTGTTTCTTGTACAAAATCTTTCCATTTTATGTTCTTTAATACCGTGGCGATACTTTTAGTCTCATCACCTGATTAAGACCCTAAGTCCTGTTCAACAGTTGCAACAATTTTTCCCTTTTCTTTGGTTTTGTCTTTGTTTTTATATTTCTCTGGTTTTAGCTCCGGATGAAGCTTCCAACAATGATCTTCATCGTGGCTTGTTTTTGAACTGTTATTGCAAAAGAATTTCCATTTTTCCTTTCTAGAGTTTGCAATCCTTTTTCTTCCTTTGCCTTTAAAATCACTACCCTCATTCAGTGCATCAAAAGTGTTTTTTCCTCTAGCCTCTAAATGCATAGCTTGTACACAAACTTTGTCTAGACTAGTAGGATTAAACATAAGGATAGTATGTATAATGTAATTATGCAAACCACCTATATACTTCAGCAAAGTATCTTGAATTTTTAAGTCTACTCCTAACAACAATGCTCTTCTCCTAAACTCTTGAGTGTATTCTTGAACACTTTGTCCTTTAAGCTGTCTAAAGTTTTTCCAATTCATTATAGCCTTTTGTAGATGAGAAAGAGGATAAAATTGCTTCTTAATTGCGGAAATAAATTCAACCCATGATAAAGTAAGCTTACCATGTTTTCGAATTTCCTCTTTGGTCTTGGCTTCCCACCATACCAATGCTACTCCTTCCATCCTTAATGAGGCTAGCTGAATCTTGGTGTCGTCATCATAAAGGTTTTGAATCCTTAAATAGACTTCCAGTTGTTTGATCCAATTATCTAATTTCTCTGCATTCACTTCACCATTAAACATTGGCAATTCAAATTTGACATCAAGCTTTAAAAAAGGATTTTTACCAGTGGTTTTCGACTTATGTGACTGATTTACCAAAGTAGAAGAAGATGATGATGAGGAAGAGGATGACGATGGAGATGATGGATCACCATTTCCTCCATTCCCTTTCTTTGACTGATCATTACCCTTCTTTCCTCCTGACGAATCCTCTCCTTCCTTTTGGTTTTTAGACCCTTCTCCAACAATCCTATCATTTCTTTCTTGATAGAGGATCCTTGCCATTTCAGTCATATCCAAGAAAGATTTCCGAAATACCCTTTCTTCTTCCTTGGGATCCATCTCTTCATGAGCTTCTCCTTCTCTTGAAGACATGCTTGTAGCTACTTCTAGGACTCTTGGAGGTGGTTCTCTGACCCTTCTTGGTTGTGGATTATTTTGTGCACTAACCAAGTTTCCTTCACCTCTCTTGAGTTTTAACCTGGTCAACATCAAAACTTGCAAACAAATGACTTAATATTTGCATAAAACAAATGCTGAGTAAAAAATCTAGCTCAAAACCATAGCTCTGATACCAACTGATCTGAAAATGGAAGTACTTGAAAAAGTTTTCAAGGTATCCATTTTCATTAACTTAAATGTGAAACTTCTTAAATCTATTCCAGAGATCGACTGTAGGGGAATTTAATGGATATGTCACCTTTGATAAAAGGATGAGATCCAGAGGCTACCTGGCCATTTATAGACTCTGTCTTTAGAACTTGAAGAAGTTAACACTCATGATCTGAAAATGAAATTATTTGTATTTTTTGTTCAAGGTATTAATTTCCATAAAATTTTATGTGAAAACTGTCATTCATGTCTTGCAATTGAAACAAAGTGCTTTTGGTAAATTTTTGAGTCTTATGTGTGAAGGAGTGTTATTTCTTTTTATTGTTTAATATATCAAATCTGAAAAACACAGCAAGATAAGATCACATAATATAACACAACAATTGATGAGGCAATTCACCCCTCCTGGGCTACATCTGCCGGGTCCAAGGCCCCCAAATGGGCATGTACTTGCTCTATTAGATGCTCAAGTTGGTTATACAGTGATAAGAAAGCCTAAACAGGAAAAATAAGCTGTGGAAATGAGTTCAGAACATAGAAAATAGTAAAGATAGGCTTTTGTTTCACCTCCAATGGTTAACCATAGCCCAATACAACTCCAACACTCCATAGGCCTTGATGGCTCTTTAAGCTTCTCTGCTGAAAAAGTACCCGAAGATGAGCTCTGTTGCCTCTGCAACCTACACCATTGGCTCTAGAAAGCTCAAAATACCTGAAATCAAAAAATATTTCATTCCAAAAGGTTTTTTCTAGAGACAGTTATGTCCCACTGAATTTTTTTCCAAGTTGGCCTAAGGAAACTCCACCAAATTTGGGACAACTGTAGTTAGCCCCGCTAAATATGGCATCTCTGCCCAGAATGGCGCGCTCTACTAGTTTCATCGGAACCATTGGATTAAGCATTTATTGTTAGGTGGAGTGGTCACATGAACTAACTCCACTGCCAGCGGAACTGTAAAAATAACCATTAAACATGGCATAAATATTTACGAAACCTCTGCCACTTGACATGTGACCTATCCATATATAACCACAACTGTTAACCGCCATCAGAGTTAGAGCCAAGGTTCTTAGCCGAAGGTTCTTTGTAGAGGGGGCTGGCCCCCTTTTGGCCCCGCCCATTTGTAATTTAAACCTTAAATATATGTGGTGACCCATAAGAGTTAAGTCTCATCATGCAGCCCAGGCAGTCGGGCCGTGGGGCTGCCACCCACTAGACCCGCGGTCGACTCCGATCATTGCCATATAAATTTTTCCACAAACAATTCTGTAGACTTGGGGCCATGTGGCGGCCTTCGGTCAGGCCACGTGGCGCCCACTGATTGGTCCACATTGTATACAGTCACCCACATATCCAACCATCGAATTCCAATTGTCGACTTCTAATTGGTTGACAGAGAATATTCTATGGAATATTCTTAGAATATTCTGTGGAATATCCCTTTTTTAATATTTTTTTATTCAAAGTCAAACCAAGTCAAACTGGACTTTTACATGAAATTTTGAAATTTCAAACTTGAATATCTTTCACATATAGTATCGGATTTGAGTGCCGTTCATGACATCAGGATTGTATTGACGAGGCCTATTTGGTCGCTCAGGTTCCAAACAATTTTGAGTAATTCCAATTTTGAGCATCTTTACAACTTAGAACATGATCACCTGATCATTTCTACACTCTTGATTTACTTTCCTTAACATATTAGAACATGTCTGGGATTGTTGAGGATGGATTTTGGAAGAGTAGAGATCTCATGAAGTAGAATTTAAATTATTTTATTGTATGCTTTTTGAGTGTTTTTTAAGCTTCTTCCACATAGATTTCAGGTTTACTTTCCAAGTATTTTATTTCAAGCAATTTATGAAATTGAAAAAATTAAAGAAACAATGGTGGCAGTCCAAGTAGAATAGTCGAGTGGCCACCAATATCCATGTGGATAAAATATTGAAATTCTTAAGGATGGCAATAATTCTAGTGGGGGGTATGATGGGCCTTCAAAATAGGTAAATCATAAGGCCCATCGGTCCACTCCTATGCTCATAAAGCAATGTTTGACTCCACATTTTTCACTTAATGGTATATTTTCCTATCTTAATGAGTTATTGGAGGGTTCAATGTGGTTTTCATGCTTTATGTTCCTTAATATGTTTATTTTGCAGGATTTATAAAAATATTGATAAACTTTTGAAGAATATAACAATAGAGAGATTCTGGGAACTTGCTCCCTATAGTAGGAAGACTCAAACCCAACTAAATTAGGGCATTCAATGCCTCCTATTACTGCGAGGTGGATCTAGGGAAGGATCCCTTCTTTCTCTGATTTTTTGGGGGAAATGTAACCCTCCTCTTAAGGAGGATACTCCCCCACCCAATGCATAAGTAAGAGATTCAAGATGGCCCTTGAGGTAGTGGAGCAGGAATAAATTAAAAAGAGGTTATACTTTTGAATATTTCCAAGCAAGTTTTGCAACATTTTAATTCTTCATGTAAGACATATTTTATGTTAATGAAAGCAGTTCCTCACTTAATATTTTAACTTGGTTCTTCTTCAAGGAATATAAGAATCCTTAGGTTGGGCCCACCCCCAAAGCTTTAGAGATCTCTTGTATTTCTTTTGCTATTATTTTAATGATTTTCATTTTATTTATTTTTATATTTTGAATCAACATTTCTACAAATTATAGTTTGATAGCTTTGTGTTTGGTTAAGTAGTAGCTTTATGAGCTAACTTTTTTTGCAAGTCATTTATACAATATGTCAACCTCTAAGAACACTCATATCCCTTATCATTTCATTTTCAAGTCTTTTTCCATTTCATGTCATTTGTTGTTACTATTTTTGCATTTTTTTGTTTTACTACACAACACAAAATATGATTATAGAGGATGACTAGATCTTGGTTTCACAATGTTGAAGCTTAGAATTAGATGTTCCAAGATTTTACTTGCTAAATAACATCATTTCATGTCATTCCTACCCCATTCTCTCACCTTGGATCTACATTTCAACCATTTTTCTAGCTTGTTGGTCTTTCTCCTTTAGCAAAACAAAGAATCTTCTAGCATCAAGCAAATAGTCCATTTTATTCACCCATTTCAATAGTAAACTCTTAATTTACTTTCCTTAACATATTAAAACATGTCTGGGATGTTGAGGATGGAGTTTGGAAGAGTACAGATCTCATGAAGTAGCCTTTAAATTCTTTTATTTTATGATTTTTGAGTGTTTTTTTTAGCTTCTTCCACATAGATTTCAGGTTTATTTTCCAAGTATTTTATTTCAAGCAAAGTGTGGTTTCCATTTCCTCCAATCAACATAGGTGTGTGCCATTTCATTTCTGCAAGTTATTTTTGCAATTTGACTTTCTTGTATCATAGTTAGCTCGACAACTTGATTGGATTTATGTTCATATAACCCACACTACAAACTCTCTCACATACATAAGGATTATAAAAGGAAAGAGATAGTGCCTACTGAACATATAGTTTCAAATCCTCTTAAGTTTGCACAAACCCCAATTTGATAATTAAAGCTGAGACCCTTGGAGTTGAAACATTATTGCCATGGTACTGAGGGCCACCAATGGTTCAGTTTAATATATTATTTTATTATGGAGGATAAGGATTTCTTATTATTTTTCCAATTCTTAATGATAAATTATTTGTAACAATGTGAAGGGATTACAAAGGAAAATTTTGATCAATTGAATATTAATGAGGAAATATTTAATAAAATACTATTCTTTTCAATGCCAAATCTAATTGAATACTAATGAAGTAATATTTTTTATAATTAGAAATATACTATGTTAGAGAATATAAAATGCCCTTGAACCATAAAAAATAGATTTATTTCATAAATTATGTTTGGTCTCTAGAAAAATAACTCCTTATTTTTATTTTTAGTTGATGATTATATGGTAGACAAGTATTTAGAGTATATATGAGAGACAATACTAAATATCTCAAATTATTTATTGTATACCATATTTGATTTCTCCTAATCTCTTGATTTCATCATAGTAGGAACTCCTTAATTACCTTTTCCTTTTTTTTTTCAATTATCAAACAAATTCTTGTGTCGAAGTGAGGCCTACTAGCTCATTTTTCAATTCAATTCCAACTGACTTTGAATTAATGAAATAATATTCATATGAACATGAAAATCCATGAAAGTGTGTCATGAATATAAAATTGTGAATATATATATTCAAATTAAGAAATTCTATTGATTCATTAATAAGTCATATATCAAACTATTCTTCACCATGGTCTACAACTAGGGAAACTAGACCATCAATGGAATAATAAGTCTTTTGTACAAAAATAATACCGAGGATGAAAAAACTGTGACTGTGGAGAGTGTTTCCATGAGTACATATATACACCAAAGAAGAGAACATGCTAGAAAAACCAAAATGAAAAATATACTGTCAGTGAGAAAGTTTCCTTTCAGGAGTGCCAACAATGGTGGAGATTTGTTGTCCTATAAATAGAGGTAGAAATTTCAATAGGTAGGGCGAGCTGGCCCAAACTCCCCCCTTCGATGATCGAGCGATGGTGGGCCACATGATTCTTCTTGCCTCACACTTTTAATGCATATACCACCCTGACCTAGGATAGATACTTTACAATTCTTATATATCTCAAAGGATTGCTCATATTTTAGAATACAATTCCAACATTTTGAAACTAGGGAAGAATATTGGATGGAATCCCATGATGTGGCTAAAGAAATAACTTGATCAGAGCAACCTAGGTTTAATAAACTATCAACTGCTTTATTTCCAAATCATCGGACATGAATCAGGACGACAACCTAGTTCTGATCAAGAAGCTTAGAAATTTTGGTGATTTAGTTTTCCAGTTGCCAGGATGACAACTTATTTGGATTTGAACCATTCTGAAGATGTTTAAGGATGTTAATTGGCAATGGAGCAATCCACTTCCACCACTAATTTATTAAATCCTTGACATTGCGATTTAGAGAGCCATTTTTCCAAAGAGAAAAACTTAACGACATTATTACTATTAATCCCCATTGAACCTGTTATGATAAATAAAGGATTATCGTTGTGATTCCTAAAGAAACCTCTATAACTTGCAATGCCATATTTAAATTTAGACACCCCATCGAAGTTATATTTAAGGAAATTCCAAGGGCAGGGGTGGGGGTGGGGGTGGGGGTGCGGGTGGGTCATTAAAGTGGTATCAAAGTTGAGTTGCAGAATGTATTTTCCAGTTTTTCCATTAAATTGATGGTTGAATATGTGAAAATTGTAATTTAAATTGACAATATAATTTTCAGAAGAAAATTTCAGTAAATTTTATATTTGGGACATTACAATGGTATGAGAGCTGGATTTTCCTGCTAGCCTGGAGGGTTTTAATTTCATTACAAATTGTTTGAGGGTTTATTTTGAAGGTGTAAAATTCTATTTGCTGGAGTTTATTATTCTGCATGTTAATTTTGAGGAAATCATTGTTATGAAAATATGTTGCAGAAGGAAATTATTATAAACTTGGAGCATGAATTTTGGCCCTCTGTGGGTTAAAATGAAAGCTGTCGTATTTCCATATGGTTCTTGAAAAATAAGTTTATGGATTAAAATTTTCAATCTATTTGTCGAAGAATAATTATTGCAGGTGCTAAGATAGAAAATTTTGGGAGAGCTAAAAAAAAATAAAATAAAATTTTGCAAGTTGATTTGTTGGGCTAAAATCTAGTTGTTTGCAAGGCTGAATCTCAAATTTATCTATTGGGCTGAGATTGTCTATTGGGGTCAAGTTTAATCACCAATTCTTGAAGGTCGAATTAATTATTTCTAGAAAGAGGCTAGGATTATTTTTTTAGATGCTGAATTAGAGTTGATTTATTTATTGTTGGGGTCAAAATTTTATGTGCCGAGGAGCCACTAGTTGCTGGGTAATATTGAGGATATTATCAAGGTTCTTGATTTTTCTTGTATTCCTTTTGATCAGATTAATATTTCCATTGAAGTTTATAATCTTTCTCTCAAAGTGTTCGAATAAATGTTTTCTCATAAATTGTTTGACAAAATGCATCAAAGAAAATCTTAAATTTTGTCAGGACTGGGAAACTTGCACTAAATTGGGGCTTTTCGGAGCGGCTGGAATCTAGCCAAGATTATTTTGGGTTTTATGAGAGGAGTCAGTGATTAAATTGTAGATTTTTCTGGGCAATATTCAAGCTAGAAATCAACATTCCTTCAACAATGCATTTTTCAAGAGTAAACTGGGTAATTCACACCACTTGGTGGGGTTGATCTTGGCTTGGAGTTAAGCTAAACCATTTCTGGGTTTTTCTGGGTTTGGTGTGAGGAGCTTTAGATTAAATTATAAAACTTTTTAGAGTAGTATTGAGGGAAAAAAAACTAGTTCATCTTCAACAACAACACCATATTTTATGGGCAGTGCGAATTAATTATTTGGGCTATTTTGTTGGGCCGAAATTATTTTGTTGGGAAAAATTTATCTTGTTGCGCCAAATTTCTCTTACATGGCTGGAATTATTTTGCCGAATGAATTCATATTGTTGTGCTAAAATTATTTTGTTGGAGCCCAATTTATTTTCTGGAGCCTAGTTTATTTACTGGGGCCCAATTTATTTGTCAGAGCCTAATTTATTTTCCAAAGCCATATTTATCTATTGAGGTAGAGTAACATTGTGAGAAGTGTGAGGTTGCATGTGTTGACTGAATGGTTATATTGGTATGTTGTAGTAGCCCTGCACTGCTATGTGCACTGTATAGTCATAGTATGGGTATGTTGATTATTGATGCCATGTAAAGTTGAGTAGAGTTAAGTTAGATTCTGTACAACATTTTCACCCTTGCTGTAAAATGATGGGATTTGATGAGAATTTTGAAAATGTTATAATAACCTTTAATGACTTCAAAAAAATCCAGTACCAACAAAAATTAGAGAAATCACTTACAATTGGTGTTTGGGGCTATAATGATCCCTTGGATCAAAGAAAAAACAATAGGCACTTTTCAAAGGAGGTGCATGCTATCATACAACTAGAGAAAATAAGGGATTTGTAGAAGGAGCAGGAGGTACGAAATTGGCTCTTTGTACTTAGATCTAATTTGAATAACCTAAAGATGACCGTAAAAACTTTCCTTAATCTAGAGAAGCTAGATTCGCACATTTCTAAAGTAAGCCAATCAGATTTGAGGGTACTAAATTGGGCACTCAAGCTAACAATTATTTCTTTGATTCAATCAATATTCTTGGAGCACCTTTGTGAAGGGGTTAGTCTTATAGTAGCCTCCTGTCTCAGTGAGATTATTATAATAACTTCACCTCTGCTTCCCTATAATGATGACATCGTGAGAAAATTTTTCCAACTAATAGAAGATAGTCTTAAGTATCTACGTAACATCTTGGGTCTTGCCATTGAGAAGAGGCTAACGATATTAGAAATCATGGTTGGAGTTATGGGTAACCATGATGACATTTTCAGGATGTTGCAGTCTAGGTTGTTGGCCATTTGGAGGAAGGAACAATCTATCTCATTGGTTGCTTACGAACTAGCTCAAAGGTTGGTTAAAAAAAAATTAACACTATTCAAGAGACGATTGACCTAAGAGTTGCGGAGGATTGGTGGTGACCAACCATGCAACAAGAATGAGTTGAGGAGGAAGGGTTTTTACTTCATTTGCAAGGGACCTTGGGGGCGTAACTGCTCCTATTTGAGTGAAAAAAAAGGCTATGACAGGGGTAGATAAAGAGGATAATCCTTCTGACTTTCAGGATGAGGATTCTTCTTATATAGTTGAGTCCATGGGTTTTGGAAATGATACTTCTAAGGAGCATGAGCAGTCATATGGAGTTGTTGAAAACAACCTCAGTATGCATCTTGTTAGGTAAACTTGACTCGGGATAGAGTCAATGTTGACTAGGGTAAATAGTACTGGTTTTGGGGCACATGGTATTGTGCACCCATGGTTTTCAGCCCATGGTATTGCATGTAATGGAGCCTATAAAAGGCTGGGAAGACTTCATTGTAATGTAGGCCTGGAGGTGGGTGAAGGCTCACTTGGTCATATTGGCCAATGTTTAATGAAATTTCATTGGTTGGGTTTTGCTCTGGATTTGTGGTTTTCTCGGATAAACATCTGTGTTTACATTAATGATTTGTTGCTGGCTCTTTATGTTTATTCC
Organism: Pinus albicaulis; assembly: GCA_034641835.2. Lineage (NCBI taxonomy): Eukaryota > Viridiplantae > Streptophyta > Pinopsida > Pinales > Pinaceae > Pinus > Pinus albicaulis. The sequence continues at coordinate 85,627,394 of CM076569.1, forward strand.
TCTTTGTAAATTGTTTATTATTTCTGCCGTAAATTCTAACAAATGGTATCAGAGCCATTTTGGCTTCAGAGGGACGCTTCTGTGGCCAAGGGTTTTATGGTCTCGTGGATGGAGAGATAGAGAGATCTATAATAGATCAACAAAATTAAATGCTCAATCTAAAACATCAAAGGAAGCACTATGTTTTCAACTTGTGTTTATACTTCGTGTGTTTGTACTTCGTGGTGATCTAGATATGAAACCAGATCGTTGAGGAAGACGAGAGTGTGCTGGGTGGAGAGCCCAGTTCGTGGACTTGATATCATGAGAAAGTTCATGGCTTTGGCGATAGCACAAGTAAAAGGGAATCTCTAGTGAATGTTAATGCAATCTCGCAATTTGGTGCAAGAATGCTGGAAGTGATCCATGGATGGAAGTTGTGAAAACATGAGGATATCTTCCTTGAAGGAGAGCGATATGCCATACATGGAAGCTATTGACGTAGACGTTGTCGTTGTTTGGCTCAGGAAGACCCTGCGATCACTAAGAGCCGTTGATGCCATGATAAACTATGGATCTGTTGGTAGATTCAGATCTCGATATTTACAGGATTCAAGCCAAGAACGCACAGAAATCCTTTAGTGTCATGCAACCATTTGCTGAGGTTACGAAGAAGGAGACGAAGGCGGATTCTTCACAGTCGACACACAAGGAGATTGATGGTTCTTCTTGGTGGAGTAGCATCAGAGACCTGGAATGCGATGTGGGTGAGTGTGCCAACACCATGGGAAGTCACGTTGAAAGGTTGCAGTTGATCGAAGCTTGGTCACGGGTAGGAAAGCGTGACAGATCCTTGTTGTCCATGATGAGAACACCATCACATATCTACAGAGGGCTAGGATCCATGTGAATCCAAGCTTGGAAAATTGGGTGATGCCCAGTAGAGAGGACTATAGAATGAAGTCATATTCCATGCAGGCTAGATCGGTGGCCACATAGACTAAGAAAGGTCGTGGAAGTCACTTGAGGGCAATAAATAAAATTCCAAGGGCGATGGATATGGTGGTGGGGGAATTTTTTAGGAGTTCGACATGGAAATAAAAGCCACAACAGTGCACATATAAGAATGTGCGAGAGGAGCAGATGAAACGACCATCAGACGTGTAGATCAGAATCTTCACTCGGTTGATCACAAAGGAAAGCCGACAAGATTGTAGTGATCTGCTCGACTGGTCGTAGTAAGTCGTTGTGATAAATGGTGGATTACTGTGGTAGATGCATCAAAATGCCAAGAAGGTCAACTAGATTGTATTTTTGTGAATCATTCTGATTTGATTCCATGAGATTGTAGTGACTGGATTCCATGAAATCAGAGTCTAAGGGATCTAGTGATCGTATCCATAAAATGAAATCATGTGGGATGGTTCAACAGCAAAGTCTTGGATGTGGCAAGAATATTGATATGGACTATGGTGCAGGGATTAGAATCAATCCTAGGATAATGTATTGGTGTATAGAAGAAAAATCGATGGAATGTGGACCGAAATGGCGAAGTGGACTGGACAAAAGAAGAATTAATAATGGAAGAGCATGAGTTAAGAGATCATAAGGCTAAGGAGATGCAGAGAGGCCATGGAAAGGCTCATGAAAAAAATTAATGGATTTTATTGCAGTTGGTGGGCAGATTCATGTACAAATATGATGTCCTCTTTGGAGAGGACATCATGAATGTAGAGAATATCATGAATGTAGAGAATGATCATACAAAGAATAGCAACACTGAAACAAAAAAAATATTATTATAATGGAGTTAATTTATTACATGTAAATGGGCATACTGCTGTAAGACTTGGTATGGCATGCGTACCCCTAGGTAATCACTAGTAAAGTCTGGGTTAGATCTAGGTGATAAGGGGGATGTCAAGTTAACAATTTGAGGGGGGAAGAGCTAGAGTGAGCGGGGCTGTCTCACTTAGAAATTTTGGCTGGATTTTGTTAAGAAACCCCAAGTCAAGTTTAAGGGGGGAATTGTTAGGTAAACTTGACTCGGGATAGAGTCAATGTTGACTAGGGTAAATAGTAGTGGTTTTGGGGCACATGGTATTGTGCACCCATGGTTTTCAGCCCATGTTATTGCATGTAATGGAGCCTATAAAAGGATGCGAAGACTTTATTGTAATGTAGGCTTGGAGGTGAGCGGTGAAGGCTCACTTGGCCAGATTGGCCATGGGTTTTGGTCAATGCTTAATGAAATTTCATTGGTTGGGTTTTTCCCTGAATTGTGGTTTTCCTAGATAAACATCTGTGTTTACATTAATGATTTTTTGTTGGCTCTTTATGTTTATTCCTCTCTGTAAATTGTTTATTATTTCTACCATAAATTCTAACACATCTATGTGAGATGGAGGAGTATGATGAGAAATAGATTGTTCCCATGGAGGAAGACAATTAGGGAGCATAATAGTGATATGAAGGACTAGTGATTTAGCATCGAGAGCACATAAAGGAGCACAAGTCAGTTGAGGAGGATGTTAAGCACAATGTGCATGATGAGTTGTTTGTGGAGAGTGAGATAGTGGCTCATGTTGAGCCCATAGTTGGAGGAGGATGAGCAACCATCCTTTGGGCCAACCATTGGCGTGGAGCAAACAAATATACTTGTAGAAACTTGTCATCAGGAGGTACTAGATCATGACAAGATAGTTTTGTAGGAGGATGGTATACTGGAGGAGCATGGAGTTTTTGGAAAAATGAGGGAGGATATTTTGCAGATGGTGGCACATCCATTTTTGAGCCTACTCATTGATGAGGTCCAAATAGGTGCAGTGAAAACCAAAAGAGCTACAATGTTTCTAGATATCAACCCTCTCTAGGAGTACATAGATAGGGCATGCAACAAATTTTGGCCACCTGTACCCATTTTAGGGAGAGAGGCAGGGTTCTCTCATTGGATACTGTTGGTTGACTAGACAGAGCAACATGAGTTGAACATGGACCAACATCAACATAACATACTTGTACCTTACACCAATCTACATGCATTATATTGGTGGAAGATCATGAGTTAGTATCTTATTGATCGAGTATCATTCTTAGTCAGGGGCACAATACTAAAGGAGCCCTTAGATGAGATGGTTACTACATGTTTCAGTGGGAAGTGGGATGTGGACCGATAGTTCATCAGTATTCCATCAACACCATCCCAACACTAACAGCGTGGGGTTGATCTTGACCTGTGCTAGAGGTTGGTTTGGAGAGAGGTGACAAGTTGGTATTCTACTAGTGGAGCAACATCTATAGTCATAGACAAAGCACATCTCAAGCTATGGGGGATGGACGAAGATGATTGGTTATGATGGTTTTAGTATCCAAGTGGATCCATGGATGGCAGATTGAGTCAGTGGTTTATTTGGGATACATGTATTAAGGGAACCATTCATGTTTGGATATTTTGGAGGTATGGCGTGGTACATTGGTTCATTTGGGACCCTAGTATCAATTTATAGATGCATCTGCAGTGGAAAAATACAGATTGTTTGAGGGAAAGAAATCTTGGGGCAGGAGGATTTGACATGTCCCCATTTTTATTTTCCTCTATAGTACAACCATAATGGGTTTCCAAGGTATGTGATGGCTAGGAAACAAGAGTAGGATTAAGTCACCAGGGGTCTCTAAGGAGTTTTGAGGGATTTGTATGGGATCTGATGGGCATGTACATTCCAACCACATCTCACACCACGAGGCCAACACTTCCTATGAGATCATGCCCCTGATCGGCTCCGACATCATGAATTGACCCTCCAAGGTTTACATGTTCCATCAATTCCATCATGTGAAACTGTTGTGCCTAAAATGAATCACATTGACTTCAACGACTTATAGAAAAACATGTTGGCCTCACATGGACTGCACAAATGCTGCAGTAGATTGTTCAGCTATGCATGCCATTTCAAGAGCATGGAGACTATTTTTTTCACAACTTTTGGTAGAGATTTTTTTCCAAAACAAGGATCCCAACTATGGACTTGTCAATTATGTTGACCATTGGATGGTTCTCGAAAAATACCTTCTCATGCTCCTACAAACTGCCATTATTTAATCTAGTCAATTTTGACTCTATCCTCGAGTCAATTTTACTTAACAGAGTCATCCTAGAACTTGGCTTGTCTTCAATTTCTTACTTCCCAAAAGGTATGTTTCTATATGAGTGATTTATTGTTTTTGGCAAGTTTCTAGATGGAGAAACCCAGGGTGTTAAGTTTGTTGCAAAGCTTTGTGACTACATTTGCACTCATACTATATTTGGTATTCTAGAAAATTTTCCAAATATTGTCACCATCTTGTAGCCATCTCTACCATAGCTTGTTTACCATTATTTTGTTGAGTGTCTCTAGGTCCCTCAACCCAAACCCTCCTCTCAATTTAGGGAGGATGACGTTTCCCATGCCACTAATGCCCATTTCTTCTCATGAGTGGCTCCTCCCCATAAAAATTCATATGGATATTTCGAATTGAGTGAAGGACCCTTTGGGGGTAGCAAGACTAGATATTCGATATGTAGGAAGAGCTTGTAGAATAGATTTAAGGAGAACCAACCGTATTGCAATGTTCAAAGATATAATGGTGTAGTTTAATTTTGTAGACATTTTGTCAATAAAATATTGTAGTGAACGGTTTTTAGTGAATTATCAACAAGGGACACTCCTAGATAAAAATTGGGAAGTGTAGAGTGCTAGAAGTCAAGATATTTGGCAAGATGAGCTTGAACACTAGGGTATGTATTGAAGAAAAATACCAGAGACTTAGAGGGATAGATGGCCATACCAGAGTCAAGCATTAAGTCATTCAAGAGAGATTTTAAGGCACAACCTTCTCGTACTTTTAACACCCACATCAACATGGTATCATCTATAAATGTTGATGAGTTATGGGGTATGAGAGATTATTCAATCGAATCCATTTAACATCCATTCTGAGCTTGGTTGTCGTCAAGTATCTTCCCGATCCTTCAAAAATTAAGGCAAAAAGAAAGGGGGAGAGGGGATTTCCTTGCCTGATACCATGGGAGGAGTTGATAATGGCCAAGGGTGAACCATTGAGGAGAATGGAAAATAAGGGGGAGGAGAAAAATGATGATATCCTTACTCAAAGTAGCCAAAATATCTCAACACATGAAACAAATAAGACAAATTTAATTTGTCAAAAGATATAGATAAGTCCAATCTTATTATCATACCCGATGCTTTATACTTTTTCATGGAGTGAATAATTTCGTGAGCAACAATAATTCCATCTAGAATTTGTCCGCCTTCTACATATCTAAATTTCTCATTGGAGATAAGAGAGGGAAGTAGTGGCTTTATTTTGTTTGCTATAACTATGTAAATGATTTTATAAAAAATGTTGTAGATATATATAAGAATAAAACCACTCATCTCTCTAATTTTATTAGATTTAGAGGGTAAATAAGGTAGCATCGAGGGCAAGTAAAATAGATTGAGTTTGGTGAGATTCCTCCACTACAGCCAACATTTATTTTCCCAAAAATAACCAACATGATTGAAAAAAAAAATGAAGTAAAACCATTAGGTTAAGGAGATTTATTCTTTGGCAAGCTCATGATGATTTCTTCCACTTCTTAGAGAGAAAATTTCCTCATCAAGGCTTCATTATGGTTCGTGGTGACAAGACTTGGGATATGAGCCAACATCCTTCCAATAGTCGAAAGGCGATAAGGAGAGGGCCCCATAAGAGGTGTTTGTAGAAAGAGATTAGTTCCTTTTCAAGATCAACATGATTTATTAATATCTGGATTGAATAATTAATTAAGGGAAGGATCATGTTGTGATGTATGTGATTTATCATTGATTTATGAAATAATCGGGTATTTCTTCCCTTCTTTGAGCCAATTTATTTGGGATTTCTACTTCCAGAGAATCTCTTCTTGCTTCCTTCTTTAAGGTCCCCATGGTTTTAATATTTTTCCACCATTATTTAGGGTTTTCCATAGATTTAAGGTAAATGAGATATAAGCTTGAGGGGTTTCCACATTGCAGTATATTAGATATCATTTTTGGGATTCAACTACTCTAAGTAAGTCATTCATCTATGACCATTTCCATGAGAGATAGTCGTAACTGACTAATTTCTCATGATTTTTGAATAGCCCACTTAGCACTCATTGCATCAGGTGATGCTCACAGGGGTGAAGAAGTGGGATTGAAACTAGTGAAATGAATCACATAGCGTCAATCATCACTTGAGAGATATAAGCTCTCAAAATGAAATGGCCTATTTTTAGAGGCAATTTTGAAATCAAACTCCAGTAAATTTAGCCAATGGTCTAACCCAAAACAAGGGAGGATTGAAGCTTCCATAGAATAATCCTTCTCTAATAAATTTTCTAAAATTAAAAATATATAGCCTGCAAGAAATTTAGTGCTTACCTTCTTGACAATAGTTCCAAGTACGTATACCGTTAATTGTTGGGATGCTATGGCTCTTATGGATTTGATTGTTTCCTTGAATGCATTTTCTTTTGCGTCTAGCTTTTGAATTCCTCCCTTATTTTCCCCGCAATGATACACGACTCTTCTTTATAGAGTTTTTTTTATGTTACAGAAGATTATTAATAATGAGGGAATTTTTCTAAATCTATGTGCAACCCTTAAAAAACCATCAAGTAACTTGATTCCTTGGATCCAATTGGGTAGAACCAATCAACAAGGAATTAAATATTAACAAAATTCATTACACGAAAGCTCCCTCCAGTCCAACTTGATATCACAAGAAAAGAATCCCAAAACCAGGCTTTGTGGTACCCCGACAGCGCATATGGTATCACCGAACCATATCGCATCACAACATTAAATTGCATCGCATACACAACATCACCTTCACAAGACTTTAGCACAACTCACCACAATTAACATATATCTCCACCGATGCGAAATTTCACTCAGATGCAATATAATCTCCACCGTTTAACCTTTATACGATATCGCATGCGCTATGTGATATATGCTTGGACCTCCGCCCAACACTTGGCTCCTCTTCACCGCATCGCAACTTCACCGCTTTAGCACTGTCGCACTTCGCAACTTTGCCGCTTTAACACTGTTGCACTTCGCAACTTCGTTGATTTATTATTCCGTCGCTAACTGCTCCCCGTATCACATGCGCTATGAAATATGCACTTGGACCTTTGCTCAACACGTGTCCACTTCATAAATTCACCAATTTAACTTGCAAATTCAATCTTGGACCAATAATCTTCACGCTCACCTTTGCGATTTAATCCTTGCTGTCTATTCCCTTCCTTTGGAAATCTTTTAAAGGCTTTGTTGCCTTAATATTTTTCTCCTATTTCTTTGACTGCAACCGCTCTGCATCTCTTTTTCCTTTACGCTATCCTTCTTGAGCTTTCTTCCATTCATTCGCTTAGATTTTGATATTTCTGCACACTTTAGCACGCTGTCTCAAACCCGAATACAGAACACCATTATGTATTTCTTCTCCGAATCCAAAATTCAGATTTACTTCTCGTTCTTGACCTGCACATAGGTTTATCTGCACTCATTCGCTCCCGTTAGCTTCATTCACAACTAATTAACTACCAGACTGGAATAATACAGATTCTACCTAGCCACTAAGTCCTTATCACTCAGAAAGACTTACTCTTTAATCATAATTTACATAACAATGGTTTATTACACAGAAACCATAATTTCTCAGTTACAGATCACTCAACTCGTAACAAAAGGAATGCCACATAGTCACTATGGATTCGATTTCTCATTAATTAACAAATGTACAAATACAAATAAAACCTGCTTATAATCTAGCTTTGGCCTGATGCTCTCTTTGCATGGCCTTCTCTTCTACATAGCCTTCTTTGTTTTCTCGGCTCTCGCTGCTGTATCTACTGCTAGCCTAATCTTCTTTGTTTTAATTTGGCCTCTTCTCTCGGCTCTCACCTCTCTCTCTAGGCCTGGTCTTCTTTATTTTATTTGGCCTCTCTTTCTTCGAAGTTTACAATTGAATTTATAACACAATTTAGAGCTTATCTAGCCCTCACTCAACTCCTATAAACTTGTAATTGATTTCTATTTCTAAGGAAATCCTAATTCATGACTTCTCTATTTTCATAGCATAAACAAAAAATATTCTCTCTAATATCCCATTTCTTAAGGGGACTTCTAAAATTGACTCAACACTCATTGACACCTAATCACTAAGCATATTCCCTACCAATGCTCACTAAGAAATAAAACACTTTTTACATGAGTTTTACAATGTCTCTTTTATAATGGTTCCTCCTTGAACAAATGTCAAGACCCTAAGGTCCGATGTCTACTTGTACTTTTGAATTAGAGTAGATGCTCCTACATCAGACTCCCCAGGTGAAAATAATCATGTTCTCTAGATTATGTGTCTTTAATAGTTGTTTTCCTGGATCCCAAACTTCGTTCTGTAGTTTGTCTTTGGTTGTTGCTGTTGTTATCCAGGGCTCCATACTTGATGTTGCATTGCCCCACTGGATATGCTCTCATATTCTGCTGCTGCTTTTCTTCCTAGCTGCTGTCTTCTTCTGAGACACCTTCACCATCAACCTTGTTATTCTTTCAATCTCCATGTCCATTTTATCTTCTAACTGGTACTCACTCTGCCAATTGTCTTCAAACTGCTATTTGTTATCTTCTCTTTGAAGTTGTTGGATTCTTACTACCATCCTTACATTCTTACCCTCTTGTTGCTTCTGAACTTTCATCTCATCTCCAAACAACCTCTGTTCAATATCTTTGATAAAAACATCATACTCAGATGCTTCCAGTAAATAGTTCAACAATTCACTTTCTACCTGATTCCTTTCAAACAACTCATCACTATCCTGTTCATCAATTCCAACATATCTTTCTTCCTCTTCCTTGACAACCCTCAATGATTTTCCTTCAACTCCTTGACTAATCCTGGTTGTCAGTTTAGATTCCTTTAGTTCTAAGGCTGATTCCTATTTAGCATGAGACACGCCTACCTCACCTTTTCCCAATTTCAATTGTACATTCAGAATATTATTTCTCTGACTTGCTTGTCTATCCTCCAAAAGAATTAACTCATGCCACAAATCTATCATCTCACTTGGAACTTCTTCTAAAAATTCTATACAATCCTCACTATCTCCTTCTTTTTCACAAGTCCAATTTCTTGGTGACACTACTTCTTCATTCTTCATCAGAATAAAATTCTGATCCTCTATCTTTGTGACAACTTTAGATATCTATCCAACAATCTTCTCTTGGTCAATCAAATAAGAAAATTCTTCCATGTCCTCAACAATAACAGGTTCCTTCATATGAGACATGACTGTCTCACCTTCCTTGGAGATAATTTCTTCATTAAGTAAGGAATTTATGAACTCCTTCTGCTGCAATAACTCAACTTGATCTTCATTTGAAATACAATCGTCATCGTACTTTTCTTGACAATTCTCAACTTCATTCAAGACAATTCCAAGAGATGGATTTCCTTCTGCAACACGTGCAAACACAATCAAATTATCAATCTCAAAATCACAAGACCCAATGGTCTCATTTGATGATCTAGTCACAAAATTTTCCTCTTGCTGTTCTAAGTCCTCTACATGACTCAAAAAATATTCAGTGGTCTTCTTATCAGCCTCCTCAAGCACTTCACTTGGTTTCTTGATATCCTTCTCCACTTCTTCTTGCTTTTGGTCATCATTGTGAGCCAAAATTCCTCTGTTTTCAACTTTAGCATGCTGAAAAGCAATACCTCCTCTTAACTGTGTATGATCTTCCATATGAGATCTAACAGTCTCAAAACTCAAATTCTGCCTCTCCTCTTTGTCTTCTTTGACATCACCTGCAAACATACACAAATTATTAATTTCAAAATCATAAGGCTCAATTGCCTTAATTGATGTTTCAGACATAAATTCTCCATCTTCAAGTTCAAAAGAAACTTGTTCATCTCCAACAACTTTGTCTTGCTGTAGCTCAACTCCTTCGAGCTTCTCTGACCTCAATTCAACATCCATAATCTACTCAAGCTTCCTCAGCTCCTCTATTAACTGCATATTCACTTGCTATTCTCTCTTCTCTTGTATCTTATGCCACTTCATTTTATTTCTCATTCTATAACCAAATATTTGGTCTTCTTTACTTCTCTCAAACAACTTCATCAACAAATTAAATTTCATTCTTTTCTCAACCTTTTCTCTTTCATACTCTTCATCCATGCCATCTTCTTTGACACATTTCTTCACTTTTCTTCTACTGTGGTTTCTATTAGAACCTCTGCTATGACTATCAATAGTCATCTTCTCCTCTATCTCTATGAGTTCCTCACTTACTATGAGTTGTACTTAAGCCTTTGCAATAGCAAGTCCTCCCTACTGCATTTACCTCACCAAGATTTCCTCTATACTTGGCCACTAATCCACTCTATGGAACTTTCTTTGAACATTCCTCTTCTCCTTCTAGGCTTCAACTCATCTGCACTTTTGAGAACACAATTGTCCTCTTGTATTTAAATCACAAATGAAATACTAGGTTCTGGCCACACTCTTCTTTCACTCAGAAATCCTTACCAGATTCCTTCATCACTAATTCTTAAGGTTGTGATATTATTTTGCTGATATACTTCATTAGCTGCAGTATCAATCTTCAATCTATCTTTTATACTGCAAAACTCAAATCAGAGTTAAATAAAACAATACCTGCATGGTTTCACAAGCAGTATCCATCCACTCTTCACATTCGAGTGAATCTCCATTCTCCACAAGAAAACAACCATCACTGTGCTTTCTTTATGCTTCTGCAATCTCTTCTTAAGTTCACACTGAATCTTATTCTATTCTGCTACCAAATGTCTTCTGCATAGTTTAGCTCTGCAATATTCATTTATAATAATTTTTTTTTCATTAACTTGCTATGATACCAAATGATGCAGCCAAAAGGCCGCTTTTACTCACATACGCAGAATATTACTATGTCTGCTCGTTCCTAAGATTAAATACTCGTAACTGAGTATATATTCCGAATTTAACATATTCGGATAGGTTCACATAACTTAAATAACCTTTTAAAAACACTGTTAAATATTAACAAAATTCATTATGCGAAAGCTCCCTTCAGTCCAACCTGATATTCACTAGAAAGAATCCCAAAACTAAGCTTTGTGGTACCTCGACAGCGTATATGGTATCACCAAACCATATCACATCACAACATTAAACCGTATCGCATAACATCTCCTTCACAAGACTTTAGCTCAACTCGCCATAATTAACATATATCTCCACTGATGCGAAATTTCACTCACCTGCAATATAATCTCCACTGTTTAACCTTTATACCATATCGCATGCGCTATGCGATATATGCTTGGACCTCTGCCCAACACGTGGCTCCTCTTCACCGCATCGCAAATTCGCCGCTTTAACACTGTCGCACTTGCAACTTCACCTCTTTAACACTGTCACACTTGGAAACTTCGCTGATTTATCATTTTGCCACTAAATTCTCCCCATATTGCATGCGCTATGCGATATGCTCTTGGACCTTCGCCCAACACGTGTCCACTTTGAAAATTCCCCAATTTAAATTGTGAATTCAATATTGGACTGATAATCTTCAAGCTGACCTTTTCGATTAATTCCTTGCCGTCTATTCCATTCTTTTGGAAATATTTTAAAGGCTTTGCTGCCTTAGTCTTTTTCTCCTATTTCTTTGACCGCAATCGCTCTGCATATTCGTTTCCTTTACGCTATTCTTCCTAAGCTTTCTTCCATTCATTTACTCAGATTTTGATATTGCCGCACACTTTAGCACGTTGTCTCAAACCCGAATACATAACACCCTTTTGTATTAATTCTTCGAATCCAGAATTCAGATTTAATCCTCTTTCTTGACCTGCACACAGGTTTATCTGCACTCATTCACTCCTGTTAGCTTCATTCATAGCTAATTAACTCCCAGACTAGAATCATACAGATTTCACCCAGCCACTAAGTCCTTATCACTCAAAAATACTTATTCTTTAATCAGAATTCACATAAAAATGGTTTATTACACATAAACCATAATTTCTCAGCTATGGATCACTCAAATCGTAACAAAAGGAATGACACACAGTCATTATGAATTCGATTTCTCATTAATTAAAAAATGTACAGATACAAATAAAACCTGCTTACAATCTAGCTTTGCCCTGATTCTCTCTTGCATGGCCTTCTCTTCCTACATAACCCTCTCTGTTTTCTCGTCTCTCGCCACTCTATCTACTGCTGGCCTAATCTTCTTTGTTTTAATTTAGCCTCTTCTATCGGCTCTCGCCTCTCTCTCTAGGCTCGATCTTATTTATTTTATTTGGCCTCTCTTTCTTTGAAGCTTACAATTGAATTTATAACACAATTTAGAGATTATCTAGCCCTCACTCAACTCCTATAAACTTGTAATTGATTTATATTTCTAAGGAAATCCTATTTATGACTTCTTTATCTTCTTAGCATAAACAACAAATATTCTCTCTAATATCCCATTTCTTAAGGGGATTTGTTACATTGACTCAACACTCATTGACACCTAATCACTCAGCATATTCCCTACCAATGCTCACTAGGAAATAAAACACTTTTTACATGAGTTTTACAATGTCTCTTTTACAATGGTTCCTCCTTGAACAAATGTCAAGACCCTAAGGTCTGAATTCTACTTGGACTTTTGACTTAGAGTCAATGCTCCTGCATCACCTGCATAGAGCCTTTGGAAGAAGTAACAATTATTTCCATGGAATGAATGCTCCTCAGAGAAGCTTGACCCACTCCACTCAGTGCATAGAAGTTAACTCTAATGATCAATTTAACTCTAATACTACACCTTCCCTAGCTTGGCATTCTCAACCTGGATGAGAAGTTATTTATTATCAATATATAAGACTAAGGAAGAATGGATTCAAAATTTTCAGTCCCTCCTCAACTAATGTACTTTCTCCCTCTAAAAATTAAATGAATAATTGAAACATCCGAGCCCAAAATGCTTCAAATTTTTTGTTGGATGTGTAGTCTAACACAAAGAAGGGGAGGAATTAATGACCATCCTAAGTGAATTGAATGAAATGTGAATGCAATTGGTCTCCATTTTTTAAAGGCCCAAATTCTTAGGATATTCAGCAGATGTTACTGACACTTGTGCATTTGAAATGTTAGAGTAAAGAGCCATCCATGCAAGCAGATGGAACAAGGAGTAATTTCCATTCACCGAACTATGTAGACCATCATTGGATTTCAAATTGATAATTTAAGTGACCACGAATGCCCCATATTCTCATTTCTTCACATGTCCTAATGCTTTAGAGGCCACTAGGGCCCATGATTATTTTAACATTATCAATACAAGGGGTCATGGAAAACCAATGTTTGTATAGATTCGATTGTTCAGCTCTGTTGGTGTCCCGTGTTTTGATAGTTTGGAAAATCAAAAGACAAGGCAACATCAGAACCAATCTTTAGAGTCCCAGAATCTAGTCCTCCTGCTCTCAGAGAGGGATCTCTCGAATATTTGTTTGCAAAGGTTTATCTTGTGTGTTTAGAATATGGATTTTAGACTAGTTATTAAGTGCAGGTGTTTGTTTGTTTGTTTGGTTGGACTGATACAATAGAACATGAAAGGTCTAGGAAAGATATATAGAATAGAGAAACATCTGGTTCATTGGGCAATGGAGTCAAGAAGAGGTCATAACATACTCATCAATGGATATGGGATATCAGAGGGAAAATCTAACTTGGCCACAGGATCCTTTGGTTTTGGAATGTGATGGACATCAATGATTTGGAAAGAGAAGTTTAATTCTCAAACAAAGGGAATTTGAAAGCACAATTTGAACAATAAAGAGCTTTTTGATAGACAGGGCTAACCATGAATTCTACAAATCACACCTTTAAGCAAACAGTGATTTCAAAACGACTTTTTAAAATGAAATCTAAGATTCGGGGAACACCCTATTTCCTCAAAGATTTTATTTCAAATGACTTAGAAAACATAAAAGATTCACTGATAACTGCAGTCATAGAAGAGGGAACACCTAACACATCTATGATTACAACTATAAAGACCTTTGAGACAACTGTTTAAGCAAGGACAAAGGGCAAGATCAGAACAGACCTCCTTGGCTTACTGTAAACAGAAATAATTCAAAGGGAGACTTCAATAAAAATTTTTAAGTGGCAGCAAACAAGCAGGGAGAACCATAAATCATGCTGAAACCAAATATTCGAACTATTAAGGAAATAAACGAGCATGAAGACTAAAGAGAGAGGCTAAAGACTCTAAAATACTTCAGAAGAAGAAAACATGAAACAGTGAAGGATGAACAGGTCTAAGGTGCTTCCAGGAGTCATTTCTTAGCCTAAAAATTTCAACCTACTGTAGTAAGAAATTATGGAATAGAATGAAAACAGGAGAAAACATTGAACAATTTAGAATACTTCACCAATAGAAAAGCTCATGGATCCAATGATAGAGCCTTCACAGTAACAAACATGCAACAATATCATCAAGGCTTCCAAGACTTCAATTTGCTCTTCAACTTCAACAGACTATGTATTATTTCAGAGAGTTCCAATATTACAACTAGTGATCAACCAACCAACCAACCAACCCCTATCTCATCTTCTTCAGAAGTATTTATAGAAGAAATGAGGAGGTGGAATGGGATAAAATATCTCCCAAGATAATTAATACAGAATAATGACTTCTTGGCCTTTGAGGGGCTTGACGGAGAAGTTTACAGATGTTCTGTCTGTATTAACTGTTTTACATTTATGAATTTAAGCTCAGTGGGAGCTTTTATTGACTTTAAGGTTCTGTGTCATGTTTGGAGTAACTCTGCAGATATTTTTAGCATTTAAGCTCCTTGCAGAAGTAACTCTATGGTTACGCTGAGGCGAATATCTTCATTTGATCAATAACTTCGGCCTCTGTTTGCATGCTTTGAGGCACAGGTGGCTTTGTGGTAGCTGAGAGGAATCAATTTGCCTCAGATGTGGTGGTGGAGGCCTTTCTGTCTGATAAAACACTTATATTTTCCTTTAATTGTGTTTTAATTTGGGGGATTAGGCTTTTGATAATCAATCTTAGTCGTAATCCCCAAATTTGTCTTCAACATTGATACTCTTTTAATGGTGATTAAATAACACAGTGTCTTGTCGATGTGCAGGGCCGCACAGGGCTGATATGGCATCAATGCCCATGAAGCGTTGATGAAACGTGTTTCCAGACCCTTTATATCTCTTTCCCTTTGATAAACGAAAGTCTAGAGGATCGTCACCCTCGGCTTTTATTTTTCTTTATTTATAATGGGAAAACATTTGAAACCTGCAAAATATAAACAATATTTAAGAAATCCTGCATTTTTGGGTTTCTTCTTTATGAAGAAGGTGGGGAGGGCTAAGCTGTTTGGATTCATGACATCTTAATGGTGGAGATCAGCCAGGAGAAAACAAAAAGGAGAGGGGAGGGAAGAATAAGACGAAATGATCTGGGACCGTCCGATCTGGACACGTGGACGGTCCAGATCCAATCGGAGGATCGCAATTGGGGGAAAAACTTAAATGGCGCCGATGTACAGGGAAACGCCGATGCGATTGAGCGTTGGCCGTCGATCTGCAGATCAGATCGACGGTGGAGAGTGAATTGGAGTGGTTAAAAGGGCGGAGGAAGGGTTAATAATCAGAGCGATTGTGGCCATTAGATGAGATCAAACGGACGGTCTGGATGTAATCAGAGACATTCAATCGGCGAGGAAAGAAATGGCACATCGCTGAAAACTCACGATGCGATTAAGCACTGACCGTTGATCTAAGGATTAGATCAACAGTGGAGAAAGAATCGGAGGGTTGGCCAATCAGAGGGAACAAAAAAACACATCCGATAGAAAACTCCGATGCGATTTTGCGCGGGCCGTTCGATCGGCTCAAGATAAATGGCGGAGATTGGTTTTTAAAACGAACTGGCAGAAACCCTTTATGGTATACAAAAAACAAAGGACCGGGGTTTTGAAACAGAGGGCTAATCACATCGGAACTTTTGAAACACGGCAAAAGACTTGCGCACTTGGATTTTTTGCGATGTGATTTAAGTGCTTGAATGGTTCAACGCTTGGTTCCAGGGTGTGGGCATGTGGAGGAAATGGTTTAAGACTTAGCCCACAGGGGCTTAATTCTGTAATACAAAAATGGGTTTTTTATAGATTTTCAATGGTTTTCAAAGGAATTTGAGGGCTTTGGCAAGGTTAAAAAGTGAGTTCTTAACCTTGTAAAAATGATTTTCATGAATGGAAGAAGAGGAATCATGAAAATAGAGGAGTTTTATGGAGAAAAAGGGAGAAAAATGAAGGTTAGTTTTGAAGTGGGAGGAGGGAAAAATGGCCTTTGCAGTAGTTTCTTCTTAATGGAATCAACAGAATTTCTGATTTTGGGAAAGGAAAAAGAAGTGAAGATTTTGGAAAGAGGCATGAGGCCTTCAAGAGTCTTCAAGAGCCAACACTTTTTAGCAATAAAATTTTGTTCCTTGAAGGCTCTGAAAAATGTTTTAGCCACCATTTGATATGACAAATTTTATAGGTGGCTAACAGTGGCTCCACTTGGGGATGGTGCCTTTTTGAAGGCATAAAGAACTTCAGACTTGCATTCTCTGGGAGGCTGATCAGTGCCTCATCCATTGGGCTGCCTTTCTTTGATTGAATGATCTTCTTTGCTCTGCAACATATTAGCAGCCATGGAAAAACAACAGATCTTTCATCAACTCAAGCTTTCTACCTACCCAATCCTACTGATCTAAAATTTTTTCTTCATTAGAGTGCACTTGGATTGGCAAACTCTCTAAAAAATTTTTATTCTTTTGAAAGCAGGAAACTAATCTAATTCTACTTCTTATTTCTCCATGGACTCAGATTAAACAGTTGAGTCCATATGATTCTCTACCTAATCTACCATCTGTTGGGATTAAACTGTCCAACAGATTTTTATTTTTCTAAATTCTATAACAGAAATTTAAAAACAGTCAAGTCAAGATTAAGCTGTTTGACTTGCTGTGATCCATGGCATGAAAAAAAAGCTGCACATAGATATTATTTTGCAGAAAATTAAATCAAAATGGAAGGCTTAAGATCCAAAATTTCAAAGCACTTCCTTCATCTTTTCTTTAGCTCTGTTTTGACTCTTGTTTGAGCTGTTTTTCTTTGTTGACTGGTTCAGATTTTGAATTGATTAGAACCAGATTTACATCTCTTTTGACTCAGAATTTAAAACAGATTTGAGTCATTCTCTTTGGAAACTTAGGTTTAGATTTTGAGCATATTTGAACTTTTGAAAATCAAATTCACTATCCTATCAGCAGAAAATTTAAAACTAATTAGTCAAGATTAGGCTGTTTGACTAACTAGAAGTGTGTTCTTTAGGACTGGCATTTAAGCTTGCACACTTTCAAATTTTTGTTTCTCTTTTGGTATGGGGCTGTACCTTTCTTGTTTTACAATTTGCCCTTTTTTCTTTTTCTATTGTTTTTAAATTTTTCTTTTTCTTTCAAAGAAAAATAAAAAATAAAAAAATAACTAAATTCTCAAAGCTGAGCTTTATTGACATTCCTATCTAACCTAATCTAATATTGGATTATTTACATGTTTAGCTGATGAAATCTCTTTTCCAGTGCAACCAATCCAGTAAATGATTCCATGATTGGTCCTTTCTCATCTCTTTGGGCAGGCTAGACAAACAGGGCCACTCCCATTCCTTTCGTTTTTTAGCAGCAGTGCCAAATAATCTTCTTGCTTTTGGTAATACACTGCTCCTAATGACCTTGATCCCTTCTTTAAATGCCTTCAAGAAGTGAGCATAGGGATCTTGAAATAATGCCTGGTTAATAGTATTTGGAAAATGTGTTTCAACCAGGATCATCCCTTCGTTCTCCACTTGATTAAGGCAAAGATTCTTTTGAGGAAGAAAAACTTCCTCATCTTCATTATTATCTGAACTGGAAGACTCATCATATATTACAGTGTTGTCCTCTTGTAGTTGTGGTATAATCTGATTCATGTACTGTGCTTTGTGAAGAGATCATCACGTTCTTGAGCAGGGGTATCTCTTATTACCTCAACCTTTTTAGGAGGAAGCTCCTTATCTTCATCCTGCTCACGAAATTTCTCTTTCTTCTCAACCTCAACATTACAACTAGTAGATTGCTGACTCCCAATTATGTGAAAGCTATTTCTGATGAATTGGACTGGCTGATTGCTGCTTTCAAGCTTATTATAATGAAATTCATGACACCAATCGACTGCTGGTTTCCCTACATGATTAGTTTCTGTTTGGAGCTCATCATCATCATCAGATTGATCAAAAGTTGAAAAATCATTAGTATAAACAATTTCACCAATCAAGCGTATTGGGTTATCAGTTTGTTTTTTTAGCTGATCTACAAGTTTATTTTCTATTTCAAGACAACAAGATTTAGTAGGTAAATGAGCAGAAGTGTTTTGTTCTAATAAAGAATTGAGGGCTGGCTGTTTATTTACTATCTGATCAATTTCTTCCTCTATAAATGTTGAGAATGCAGCAAGATGATGGAGCTTAGTGAAATGAAGTCGCCTTCACTAAGTGGGCCCGCAGGCAAATTCTGGCGCAAAGTCTATTTTTAGACTATGTCTATTTTTAGACATACGGAGCATAATTTGGGAATTCCAGTTGGAGATTCTTGAAGTATGCGACATGTTGGTAAAAATAGATGAGACTCATATTTTTAGGTCACAGGCTATTTTTAGACTGCCTCTCCTAAAAATATGGAAGTCAAATATTATTTACCCTTAATAATATTTTGACTATAAACTTCAGTTTACTCTCTTTGAGCACTTCAGTTCGAGCCTTGGAAGTGGCTCATGCATCTGACAGAGGAATTACGCTATTCCTAAGGGTTTGGTGAGCTCATGCATGGTTGAATTCAGTTAGGACTTCAGTGGCAGAAGTTTGGTGGAGTTAATGAGACAGATGGTGGAGTTGTGTTTGGTTTAACTTACTTGAACTAGTTGAGATTAGTTTAACTAGCTAATCAACTAGTAATGAGTGGAGTGAATTAAATATTATTTAATTCATTAATTAGTAACTCATTATTCAACTCAAGAACACATCATTTCACTACAGTGCATGATCGCCTGAAGACCAAAGGAAAGAGATAAAATGAAAGGGTAGAGTTTGCTATCGATTGTAACTATATCGTTGCTATTTGCAACACATAGATAGGTGGAGTAAGCTATGAGTATTGCAAAGTTTAGGGCCGGTGGTTTATCTATATAAGGAGTAGCCATCACCTAGCATTAAACACGCAATCAAGGTTGGCTATCAAGTGGCTAAGGATTGGAGCAAGTGATTTGCTAGATCTAGCTTGATAGTGTGTAGCATGGGAGGTAGTGGATCAATTTCTTCCTCTGTAAAAAAAGAAGGAATATTCTCTTTGCTTTAGACAGAATAACAACAGTCCTCTCCCTCTTGTGTTAACTGGTTTTGAGGCTGGATGTCTTCTTGAGCCTCTTCTAGGGAATGATTACTTGTGCTTGTAGGGTAATTTTGAGGATTCTCTTCCTTTTCCTGATCTATCTCAATTTCAAACAACACCTCATGATTTTCATGGAAGTCACTTTGACTGTAAGGTTCATGAGTTGTTTCAAGTATATTGTCAGGATGCTATTCTTCTTTAATAATCTGAAATGAGTCATAACATAAAGGCAAAGACTCTGGTTGTGTTGTCTCTTCTCCCATTGATCAGATTTTTTGAGTTCAAGATGGCTTATGTTTTCCTCAGGGCACTGCTCACTATAAGTATTTGTAATTTGATCATGAAGTTCTCTTAATAGCCTTGTACAAGATATAGGTAGGTAATCAGGAATTTCCTGACAACCTTCTTCATTGATTTCTTTGTAATCTTGTTCATCGTACATATCTTGTAGTTTTTGGGTTTGTTCTTGATTTTAAAGGAGCATGGGCTGCTCTAGATCATCAATATTTAAATTGGCCTCATACCTTTCAAATATTTTCCCAAGCATGTACACCATTTTCTCCATCATGATCAGTAATTTTTCTTTATTGTTTTCTCTATAATCTTGCTCACCTTCTTCTATAAATTCTTGATCATCATCTACATATTTCTCATTGTCTAGGTCTTGTAATGGTTGAGTTTGTGTTTGATCTGGGAAAAACATAGGTTGCTCTGGATAATCAACATCTAAATTAACCTTATGCCTATCCAATCTTTTATCAAGTATGTACATTATTTTTCCAATTAGGTCCAACAATGTGTTTAGTTTAGCTTCCCTGTCCATACTTGGATCCATATTTGTAATAAAGAGGTCACTGTATCTTTTCACCCAATTCAGAGTCTTCTCCCAGTGGAGTCATTAGGTATTTTTGGATTGTGGAGACGCCAGGTGGAAGATTTTGAACTTTTCTTTCCACCAACAGCATGATTGGGTTTGCTTAATGCATTCCCAGAAGAGCTTACAAGGACTAATGAAGTAATAGGCCTACTGTAGGCCAGTGGAGTCACCAGGTGGAAAAATTTTAGCTTTTGTGAGGGTTAAATGTTTTATGGTTCCACCACCATGTTTATTATGAAGCCAATCTGAAATATTTTTGGGTTTTTCTAAGTTTCTATGGTTGTTTGAAATACTAATGAGTTTATAAGAGCTTGCTAGGAAACTATGAACTCAGTCGTCCCACTGTGATCGCCATTATGTTGGTGTCCCGTGTTTTGATAAATTGGCAAATCAAAAGACAAGGAAACATCAGAACCAATATTTAGAGTCACAGGATCTAGTCCTCCTGCTTTCAGAGATGGATCTCTCAAATTTTTTTTTGCAAAGGTTTATCTTGTGTGCTTTGGGTATCCATTTTAGACTAGTTATTAAGTGTAGGTGTTTGTTTGTTTGTTTGGTTGGTAGAAGGAAATAGCAGAACATGAAAGGTCTAGGAAAGATAGATAGAAAGGGGAAATGTCTGATTCATTGGGCAATGGAGTCAAGAAGAAGTTATAAAAAACTTATAAATGGATATGGGATATCAGAGGGAAAATCTAACTTGGCCGCAGGATCCTTTGGTTTTGGAATGAGATGGACATCAATGATTTGGAAAGAGAATTTTAATTCTCAACAAAGGGAATTTGAAAACACAACTTGAACAATAAAGATCTTTTTGATAGACAAGGCTAACCATGAATTCTACAAATAACCCTTTAAGAAAATAATGACTTTAAAACAACTTTTAAAATGAAATCTAAGATTCGGGGAACACCCTATTTCCTCAAAGATTTTATTTAAAATGACTTAGAAAACATAAATTATTCACTGATAATTGTAGTCATAGAAGAGGGAACACCTAACACATCTATGATCAGAACTATAAAGACCTTTAAGACAACTTTTTTAAAGTAAGGTGTTGTGCTATACAACAACCCCCCATTTCATAAAATTTTACTTTAGAAATTTATAATATGAAATGGGTCCCTTTTAAATTTAATTGGTATTAACTCATTATTCCTCTTAAAATATGAAAACAAACAAAAAAATCATAATAAAACCTTTTGAGTTTACAAAGCATCGGCAATCGGAAATAAAAAAAATCACCAATGAAGGCCCCTCTCCTTGCTCTGATGTGATATCACTATCGGAAATCGGGGATTGCGATATGAATGCAATAGAACTTTACCTTAAAATCTCCCGATGCGAGTTAAGTGATATTGCTAATCGGCGATCGAGGATTGTTCGAAGACTCAAAAAACTGCTTAAGTTCTCCTCCGATCGCCGATAGCGATAAAGATAAGCGCGACTTTCAAAAAGGATTGTTATGGCGGCTCAGCATATTATGTTAATTATTATTTAAAAGCCTTCTCACTATATAATGATAATTGACTTAAACCCAACCGCCAAATAAAAATCAAATCCACGTTTAATGAGGCTATTCGGGAAAATAAAGGACAGGACGAGCATTTAATAGATTGGCAGGTTCAAACGGCCAATTAATGGAGCAGTTACGCCTAAAATCCCTTCAGAGATTACATACGCGAGAGTCTTATGATTATTTTCCATTATTTATTGATTGACATAAGACTTCTGTACCAGTTTTTCGCCTTCTATTCTCCGCATTACGTTCATTTTATCTTTTGTGCAGATCTTCTCCGCAGAAACAAGTTCAGACCAAATGGGGAAGAAATCTAAGAAACCAAGCACAACTGCAGCTTCTGTAGTAACAGAACAACATGCCGCCGATCCAGGACCAAGAAAAAAAGGATTGATCTCAGATACTACATGTCTTGGTCTTGGAAATACTACTTGGCAGAGCATTTAAAACCTGGTTGAAGCCGAGGAACCTCAGCAAACAACGGTAGAAGCTTCAGCAGACGCAAGCCAGAAATCTTACGCTACTCTGAAAGATTTGGTTGATTCCTACCTGCACAGAATAGCGGCTCGGGAGAAAATTCTTCCATATACAGATGTAGTAAGATGGGCCATTGAAGAAATTCCAATTACGAATAGAATATTCTGCACTATTGATGGGAGAGTTTTTGGTTCGTTTTAGCCTGATGATTTGAGGAAAATGTATCATTTTCCCGAACCAGAGAGGAAGTATAATAAAGCATTCCTGGAGAATTTTAGAGATGACAATGAAATTGATTCAGAACCTATACGAGAATGGAGACAAAACCCGGCAAAACACAAACATGAGTCTTCGGGTAAGTACTTCGTCAGTTCCTTATGTTCTCCTTATTGTTATGCAGGAGCTATGATGTGTCGAATGTGGGGATTGCATGATTCTTCAAAATTTTCCATAGAGATGGTACCTTTAATGGAAGCAGCATGTAATAGTGAAATTATGGACTGGGGAAATATATTATTGGATAAGTTAGCAAATGCTATTCTTGACTTCAAAGGCAAATCCCGTGCTACTGATAGAATTATCCCTCCATTTTACTATAGTGCCTACATTTTAGATACCCTCTGTTTTAATTCCGAGTTTCCTGTGTTAGGTTGGAGATGGACTCCACAAGACCCCATGCCCATTCATATATATCATCAGAAATTATGGAAAGCCCATTATAAACACCACCTATATCAACTCTGTAATGGACTCATGACACCTATTTATTATGCAATTTTTGCTAGACCTACTCCTAAGATCTCCTCTCAAGCAGAGATTGACTTGACAGCCCTAGGAACCTGGTTCGGAGAGCAGAAATTCACTTATATAAGAGTTTTTGGCAGCCATGCTAGACCTCATGTCCTCCCCTTGTATATACCAAACAAGCTTTTAGCTCGAGAGATAGCATATCAGCTTACATCTGCATCAGCTACAAAAACTCTCAGGAATTCAAAGAAACAAGTCTGGCCTCCTTTCCCTATAAGGTGCGGTGTCTATACTCTGCGTGATTATAAACATGCAGAGAAAGAAGCAGAAAATATTAATATGTTAAAACTCGCCACTCTGCCTAATAGACGCTTTGATCCGAAAAAGGTCGTCTATAATGTTCTAGATCAGGCCAAACTCACTAAATTTGAACATAAGGAAGATGAGTTTGATGACCTTTTCTCCTCGGCAGAGTCAATATTTCAGGTTCAAGAGATAGCTAAGATTAGATACCATGATGACGGGTTAGTTGAATTTAACAAACTTAGAGAGCAGAGGTTGCAAACTCTGCCGCTAGATTTGTTAGCCACTGCCCCGATGATACAATCAAGCGAGTCTGAGCAGCAGCTTACCAGCAAACATCCTACTACATCCAAAATCTCTGAAGAAGTTAAAAGAAGAGAGCAGGAGGAACTCCAGAGGAAAGAACAGGAAGAGGCAAAGAGGAAAGAACAAGAGGAAGCACAGAGAATACGTGATCAGGAACAGGAAAGGCAGCAAGAGCAGAGCAGCAAGAAGGTGAATGTTGACACTCAGATTGACCCAAGATTGCTCCAGGAATGGCAGCAATTCGATTCAATTATAAGAAATCTTGAGAGCTCGAAGAATGCCGATACATCCAAAGCGGCCAATACACAGGATACAATATCAAAAAGGGTTTCAAGCAAAGAAACCAGCGGTCTACCCCCTACAGGATTAGAAATAATTTCCAAAGATCCCTCAGATCAAATTATTTTGCAGGTAAAAGATATTCCTTCATGGGATGTTTTCTATAGCCCAAAACACAAGGCTGTAATAAAGCAACAACGAAAAAGGAGAAGGATTGATCAACCTTCCCTGTTTCCTGAACAAACAGTAACAACCAATGTAGTTTGGAAGGAAGAATGCAACCCCTCCGATGACCTGACAAAGTTGTCTCAATATGCTGGTGCCTATTCAGCGGCCACCATGGACAAGGCATCGGAGGTGAGTAATTTGTTGAAAGAAAAGGATCAACTAATCGCTTCACTACAAACACAACTATTGGAGGCACAACAGAAAGCAGATTCAGCAGCAATTCAGAAGCAGAAAGAATCATCGGAGGCATTAGAAAAATTGAAAACAATGAATGAACAAATGGTAAAAACAAAAGATGAGCAAATTGCTCAATTAACAGCTCAAATAGAAAAGTTCAAGAATCTTCCCCAGCCTGAAAGTTTCAGAGAAGAAGCAATTCAGATTAATAAGGCACTCATAACACAAATAAGATTGTTGTGTCATCAAATTGCCCAAGTTGAACCTCTGTGTGAAATAACAACATCTTTAATAAACAAATCAGTTGATGCCAGGCAGGACTTAGAACAAGCCGATGAGACTTTAACAGATTTTCTTACTTGGCAAAACACTAATGAGGGACAGACAGCAAATTTGCCTAAAATCTTAGAATCCCATAAAGAAATTATGTTCATGGAATGGCAGTCCCAGTTGATGAAAGCAGAGAGAGAAGTTTCTAGATGCAGATTATCTACGAACAATTTGATTGACTTAATTAATAATACTCTCTATTTGTCTAACATGATTTCTCAATGTACTCCAGGTAAATTATTATCACCCAAGACATTGGAACAATCATGTTGTCAAGAGCTAGAAAAGAATGGGAAATTGATTACAGGAATTACAAGTTTAACTTGGGACACCTATTGGTTGTTCCTAGTAAAACCATACATCCAGAAAGCCGCCCTCAAGTGCTTAACAGATGCAATCGGGTGTATCATTCCCGAAATACATGATGCCACCTATGCTGCTCAAATCAATTCTCGTCTCAGCCGCCCTCAAGAAGTGGAACCAATGATAGCGATATGCCAACTCAGGATAAAAAGCAAAGAGTCGGAGTGATGAATCATGCTGCCGATTACCAGATTACCATAGAAGGAGATATTCCAGATCGAGTTACACCAATTTAGTAGCATTTTAATTTTGTAGTTTGTTAGTTTAATTTAGTATTTATAGACCCTTTCATGTATTTAGAAAGGGTCGTAAGTTTTTGTATATGACTAAAACCTGAAGTTGCACTACTGTACTTCAGGCATATTTTTTTTATGAAAACTGGACCAATTTTTCCAAATTTTGATAACGAATCTTTTATGTGGATGTGCACTACTGCCTTTATTTAAAAGTATTTCTGAGTCAGAAGAAGGAATTCGAATTGCGATTGACATTGAGAAAGACTTGCAGCTCATATGGTACTACTATCTATGTCTGAATTCATTCTTTTATGAAAATTGTTGTTTGATTACTCTTGCTATTATTGAATATATGAATGTGTTTTAACAACAATCTTTATATTTTCCACTACTGGATGTTTACAGTTTGCTATTCTTTTATCATTTATGTATCAGTAATATAAAAGGATGAGTGTAACAATGTTTTATCAATTACTTCGTTCAACTAATTGAACGAAGTAATTATTATTTAAATGAACGTCTTTGTTTATTGAATAGTGTCATCTATATGCCTATCAACGAATATAGATCATTAAACGTTGCACTTAAGAATAGAAGCTTCCCGGGATAAAATAGTCATTTACATTTTTGCTTATAGATTAAGTACTCCATTTATTATCACTTATTATTAAACCAATCACTCATTCACCCCTTTTTATTCTTTATCGGGAAATTGGTCCCATTAAATCCAGTCGGAGCCACCATCCCAAACGGAAAAGGAGCTGTTTAAGGTCCGGACCGGGTGGTTATCCCCAATGTTGATGTAACGATTTTCGGGGCATCAACATTTTTAGCGCTAGAAGGAGGGCCTCAACTATGAATGGCGAGTAAATCAAAACCTACAGACCATTCTCAGAGTAAATCACCCTCCACCTCACCTCAAACCTCCCGTTTGCATCCTGAATTACCAGTGTCCAAACGAGAAGAAGAGGAATCAACTATCACTGCTCAATCACACCATACTTCAGAACATTTAAGTCCGGAGTCCCCTGAAGTTCAGTCTATCATCCAGAAACTTCAAGGCTTCTCCATATCACCTCAAAGATCTGAAGGATCTCAAGGCAGTCAGACTTCGCAATTTCACCTACCTCATCATCTCACCAGACTTCAAAGTGAAAAACTTGGCATTGAACCAACTGAGTTACCTTTACCCCGAAGGAAAAAGGCAAAAAAGAACACTGAAGGTTCTGATAGTGAGACCTTTTCTCCATCATCTTCCATCTCATCATCTCCAGTGCGAAGTCAAACACCCACTTCCCCATTACATATTACTGTTCACCAGGGGTCACCACCTTCAACATCACAACCTTTACAGTCTTTATTACTACCTCCTCCCAAATCACCTGGAACATCACAGTCAAACGTTGGTACTCCCAAGATGGCTCAAAACCCATGGAATAGTCCTGGTGCAGTCACTATGCCTGCACCATTACATCCATTACCAGATTATCCTGAGAAATGGTTACCAAAGTTTAATCCAGATGCTGGAACATTAGCTGAAGAACACATAAATAATTTCATGTTGTCAGTTAATCTAAAAGGAGTAACACAAGAAGATGTTGTAGTGAGACTTTTCCCCTACACGTTACAAGGATCAGCTGGGTCTTGGTATTTTTCCTTACCCTCGGGATCCATTACCAGTTGGAATATCTTTCAGGAACAGTTTCTTACCAAATATGGCGACGATAGATCCTTGGCCACGCTCATTAATGATCTTTCAAATTTAAGAATTGAGTCAAGAGAACCAATTAAGGAGTTTAACTCCCGATTCAATAAGCTCTTGAATAAAATTCCCACCGATTCCAAGCCAAGTGAACAAGTTAGAAGCGAATGGTATATCACAGCCTTACCTTCAAATATAGCCATTTTTGTTGATAGGGCTGCGAAACCAACTCTGCCTGAAAACATGAAAGAAGCCATCGCTGTGGAAAAACGTATAACCGCTTTGGAAAAGAAAGTTGCTCTCGAAGATAGGAAATCCAAGAAAGTGTCTTTCAAGGACGATTCAAAGAAGAAAAACACCAAAGATCCATACGATATGGAGGGTCTTCAAAAGGTCCTCAAAACAATGTCAAATGAAATGGTTGAAATCAAAAAGCAAGTAGCAGAAACTTCAACAAAGAAACCATTTAGAAATTTTAAGAAGAATGAGTCAAAACCACCAAATGTTATATCCAATGCAGATTCAGACCCTGAGGAAGAAGAAGATGAAACAATTACATCATCCGATGAAATTGAAGAAGAGGAAGTCGTTGAATGCCATGGAATGTGGGACTTCATATTGCCAAACTCCGACACCGAGACTGAACAAGAAGCTTTTCCTGTGACTACTAGGAGCAAAAGTACCCCTGAACCTGTCCAAGCAAGTTCCAAGAAAAGGAGTGCACGTACTAATACTGCAAAGGAAAAGGCACCTACAAGGAAGTCGGCTGCAACAGTCCCTCAAAACCAACCATCGTCTTCAAATATACCTTCAACATCAAAGACGTTGGTAGTATCGGATTCAATGGATTACAATATTATTGATGACATGAAGAAGACTAAGGCAAACATCACCATGTTTGAACTCAGTAAGTTAAAACATCAACAAAAATTGCTTCTTAAGGAACTAAATGCAGTACCTTCCTCGCCTCTTCCTAGTGCTAAAGCTGCAAATGATTCAGGACAACCACCTTCTGGTAGAATTGAGGCTACTGATACGATTCTAATCGGAGACAGATCAAATTCCCATACCCCACCTTTCCTCTTAACCTTTGAAATTTACAATCGAAATCTACACAACTGTTTAATTGACTCAGGGGAATCATCTAATATAATGCCAGCTTCAGTTTGTTCTAAACTGAACATAGAACCCCAAAAGTCTTCAATTCACATTGTGCAGTTAGATAGAACCAAAGTCCAAGTCGTAGGGGAAATAAATTCTGTTACTATCAGGTTAGCATCTGATCCACGAGTAGTTCAAAGAATTGATATCTTAATCGCTGATATACTTGAGTTTTATGGTTTAATTTTGAGCAGGGATTGGTCTGAGAAGCTCCATGGATATATTTCTACCGATTGGTCTCATATGTGGCTTCCCTACAGGGGAAAGCCAAATCAAATAAAAATCAATCGGGAGAAACACATGACCCATACTGTCACAGAGTTTGAACAAGAAAATCAACCAATTGCATTTAATAATAACATATTGGGAAATTATTCTTCTGAATCATTCTTCGGCAATTATATTGCCCAATCATCTCTGTTCTTAGTAAACAATTTCACATCCCAAATTGAAATTTTTTCACAAACTGACAGTTCAAGATGTGTTAATGTTACTGAGAATTCTGTAAATAAAATTGTTGATAATTCTTTATTTTGGTCTTTATATTTTGACGGCTCTAAATCTAGTGAAGGATCAGGAGCAGGGTGTATTCTAGTCAGCCCTGAGGGAGAAAAAACAATGCTTTCTTGTAGGTTAGAATTTGAATGCACGAATAATACAGCTGAGTATGAGGCCTTGGTACAAGGACTATATAAAGCTATTGACCTAAAAATCCAATATTTGAAAGTGTTTGGCGATTCAGAGATTGTTATAAAACAAGTTCGAAATACAATCCATTGTCTCTCTAATCACCTCAAACACTATCAGTCTTTAGTCCAGGAACTTATATCTCATTTCTTAGCATTCAATATTTCGCCTATTCCCAGATCCCAGAATGCAACAGCTGACTTGTTAGCCAATGTTGCTTCTAAGCTCCTACCTTCCGTAGATTATAGCCCAGATAGATTTTCAGTAGAGTTGATTTTTAGGCCATCAATTCCTGACAATATCACCAATTGGCGAGTGTTTAATCACGATGAAGACATTTTACATTTCTTAACTTCCGATGAGTCCTACAATGATCAGATTGTTGATGAAAATGATCATGATCTTCAGATGAAAGAAAAGCATGAGGAAAACTCAATACCAAAACCTGTGGTCAAACTAGAAGATCTCTATGATATTAAAGATAGGTTTAAACAGGTAACCAATTCAAAACTTCAAAGTTCTACTTTAAGATTTGAATTGATAAATCTCGGTACTGAGCAGAATCCTCAAAATGTCAATTTAGGACTAGGTATTTCTGTCGAAGAAAGGATAGCATTCATTAGATTACTGAGAAAAAATAAACATGTCTTCGCTTGGAAGTATGATGACTTAAAAACTTATGATACATCAATCATCCAGCATACCATTCCAATGCTTTCTGAACAAAAACTAGTTCAACAAAAATTGAGGAAAATACATCCAAACTTAGAGAGTCAGATAAAATCAGAACTCAATAAACTCTTGAAAGCAAAGATTATTTTTCCTGTCCGGCATTCAAACTGGGTCTCCAATATGGTGCCTGTTAGGAAGAAAAATGGTGACATCGGGATTTGTATAGATTTCAGAAATCTGAATAAGGCAAGCCAAAAAGATAATTTTCCATTACCTACCATGGAGCAGATACTCCATTTGGTAGCAGGTTCTGAGCTAATGTCCTTTCTAGACGGTTTTTCAGGATACAACCAAATTCTGGTCCACCCTGATGACAGACTCAAAACTACTTTCAGAACAAAATGGGGAAATTACGCCTATCAGAAAATGCCTTTTGGACTTATTAATGCAGGAGCTACATTCCAAAGAGCAATGGATATAGCCTTCAAAGGATTGATCAACAAAACCGTGGTCGTCTATTTAGATGACATTACTGTGTTTTCTAAAAAGAGGTCCAACCATTTACATGATTTGAATCAAATTTTTGAACGCTGTAGAAAATATGGTATTTCACTCAATCCCAAAAAATCCTTCTTTGCTCTAAATCAAGGAAAGCTCTTGGGCTTTATTGTTTCCAAAGATGGTATTTATATTGATCCTGACAGGATTAAAGAAATTTCTGAAATCCAATTTCCTCATAACAAAAAATCCATGCAGTCATTTTTAGGTCAGATCAACTTTGTCAAAAGATTTGTTCCTGATTTTTCTCAGATCATTTTACCATTACAAAACATGATTAAGAAAAATTCAGCGTTTAGATGGGGATCTGTGGAAAAGGAAGCATTTGATTTAATCAAACAATCAATAATCAATGCCCCCGCTTTAAACACTCCCAATTTTTCTAATCATTTCACATTGTATACTATTGCATCCGATTCATCTTATGCAGCGGTACTCACTCAGATTAATGATCATGACCTGGAAGCACCGATTTCATTTTTTAGTTCAAATTTCCAGGGTGCAGAACTAAATTACTCCGAAGTTGAAAAACAAGCCTTTGCTGTGTATAAAGCCATTAAACACTATAGGCCCTTCCTTTTAAAAGCTCATACAAAGGTTATAGTTCCTTTTTCTGCAGTAAGGCAATTACTGATCCAAAGGGAATTAGGTGAGAAAAGGGCAAATTGGGTTACAGCACTTCAAGAGTATGACTTAGAAATCAAGCTAGCAAAGATTGTTAGGGGTCAAGGTTTTTGCAGGTTGTTAGCAGGAGCATCCAACATTCCGGAATCAGGTGATACAGAACATATGGAAGGAACATATGGAAGAAATCAACCAGATAAGTATTACCAATTCTGAATCTCAATACGCAGATTTAATCTTTTATTTGAAAAATGGATATGCACCTCCTAATATTTCTTATAAAAACAAACGGGCCATTAGATTAAAAGCAAAAAAATTCATAATCATTGATGATGTACTTTTTAGACAAAACTATGATTCAGTTTTATTAAGATGCCTAGAAAAACCTGAAGCACAAAAGGTTTTGCAGGAGCTACATGATGGACCAGCTGGAGGACATTTTGGAGCTGACACAACAGCTCACAAAATCATTCATGCTGGGTATTATTGGCCCACTTTATTCAGAGATACTCACGAATATGTAAGGAAATGCCAAAGTTGTCAAACCGCCAGTGGAAGACAAAGAAAATCAGCTTTCCCTTTGCAACCAGTCAACATTGAGAAACCTTTTGAACAATGGGGATTGGACATCGTTGGGGAAATTACTCCACAGTCCTCCAAACAACATAAGTATATTCTTACTGCTACTGATTACTTCACCAAGTGGGTTGAAGCAATTCCGTTAAAGACAACAAACTCTGAAGGAATTATAGAATTTATAGATCAATTCATCATTACCAGGTTTGGTGTCCCAAATGCTCTTGTTTTTTATAATGCATCTTATTTCTCTGGTAATGCCATGTTTGAGTTCGCTATTAAAAGAGGTTTTAAACTAAAATATTCTGCAAATTATTATCCCCAGGGTAATGGTCTAGCAGAGTCTACCAATAAAAATCTCCTTAAAATCATTAAGCGAACTATTGAACAGAATCATAAAAACTGGCACAAATCTTTAATATTCGCACTATGGGCTGATAGAATAACACAGAAGGCCTCCATAGGTACTTCTCCATTCAATCTTGTATATGGGAAAGAAGCAATACTACCAACCAATCTAGCACTTCCTTCTCTAGCCTTAGTACAGTTTATTGAAGAAAGCCCCTCTTCTTCTATCCAATTTAGACATGATCAAATTTTAAAATTAGAAGAAGAAAGAGAAAAGGCTAAAATTACTCATGCAAAACATCAGCAGATAATAAAAAAATCATTTGATTCAGCTTCATCTAGTTCTAAACAGTTGCAGGTTGGTGATCTAGTTCTGAAATGGGATAAAGCCCATGAAGATAAAGGTAAACACACCAAGTTCCAAAAGATGTGGCTTGGACCATTTCAGATCAGCGAAAAGATAGGCCATTCGACATTCATGTTACAAGATCTATCAGGAAAGAGGGATTCTCTTCCTGTTAATGGCCTCATCTTAAAGAAATTCTTTAATTGAGAAGGTAACCCCTTCTCCTTTAGTTTTAGTAGGATTTATGACCATTAGGAAATAAAGTTGTAAAATAGCTTCTATTGGCCTTTTGATACATTAAAAAGTTGCTCTTAAGAAGTTATTTTAATATTTACTTTTGAAAATAGAAGCCTTTAAAGAGAAAAAGGGAAGACAATTTCTATGAAATTAGTTATATTCACATTTCTGAAAAACTCATTTTATTTTTTGTGAAATCTCCTCAAGATTTAGAACTACTGTAAATCATTTTAATGTTTTAAACTGGCCTCAAAAAAAGGTTATCAATATCAAAACAGAAACTAATTCAATATTAGTATCTTCAACTCTTTCCTTGTCATCCATTTTCTCTTAAGGAGAAAATTTTCCATCCCATTCATCCAAGTTTATGATTACTTAGAGTGTAATTCTAAAAAAAAAAAAAAAAAATATCTGATATAAAGATAAGGGGTCTTATCACAAGCCTGCTTACCATGATCATTGGAAAATAGTTTAATCGACATTACCAACACTGCATACCAAAACAGGGTAATGGCTTATAAGCATAAGACAAGGGGTCTCATCACGAGCCAACTTGTTCGATTAGATTACAACCAGTGAATGGCATTGTCAAACAGCTGGCAACCAAACCAGGACAATGGCTTTTTATCTTACAAAATAATAAAAAGAAAAGAAATACAAAATATGAAAACATATTTTGAATTCATTCTTTTAATCATTCTCTGAGATGGGAGGGATCATGGACGATTAAATGGTTAAAAGGTATCCCTGTCGAAACTATGAACGTTTGCTGGCAGCAGTGGCTCTACCTATGACAAAGGAGTTAATAAAAAAGGCTAAGTTGGAAAGGTGTTTTGTTTTATCATTATCAACCAATAGAGGCCAATTTAAAACTTAGAATGTATTTAATTTTAACAAGAGGAGAAATTAGCAAATTATCCTTTATTATATTCAGAATGTATGTATACTTAGTTATATTAGAATCTTCCTTTCTTTTTGATAAAAGTTTCTATATAAAGAAAGTTTAAATATTCCAATATTTCTCAGAGATAACTGTTTCTTCCAGCGAATCGCCAATTGTTGTGCTATACAACAACCCCCCATTTCATAAAATTTTACTTTAGAAAATTATAATATGAAATGGGTCCCTTTTAAATTAAATTGGTATTAACTCATCATTCCTCTTAAAATCTGAAAAGAAACAAAAAATCATTATAAAACCTTTTGAATTCATAAAACATCGGAAATCGGAAATAAAACAATCACCAATGAAGTCCCCTCTCCTTGCTCCGATGCGATATCACTATCGGCAATCGGGGATTGTGATATGAATGCAATAGAACTTTGACTTAAAATCTCCCGATGCGAGTTAAGCGATATCGCTATTGGCGATCGGGGATTGTTCGAAAACTCAAAAAACTGCTTAAGTTCTCCTCCGATCGCCGATAGCGATAAAGATAAGCGCGACTTTCAAAAAGGATTGTTATGGCGGCTCAGCATATTATGTTAATTATTATTAAAAAGCCTTCTCACTATACAATGGTAATTAACTTAAGCCCAACCGCCAAATAAAAATCAAATCCACGTTTAATGAGGCTATTCGGGAGAATAAAGGACAGGATGAGCATTTAATAGATTGGCAGGTTCAAACGGCCAATTAATGGAGCAGTTACGCCTAAAATCCCTTCAGAGATTACATACGCGAAGTCTTATGATTATTTTCCATTATTTATTGATTGACATAAGTCTTTTGTACTAGTTTTCGCCGTCTATTCTCCGCATTGCGATCATTCTATCTTTTGTACAGAGCTTCTCCGCGGTAGCAAGTTCAAACCAAATGGGGAAGAAATCTAAGAAACCAGGAACAACTTCAGCTCCTGTGATAACAGAGCAACATGCCGCAGATCCGGGATCAAGAAAAAAAGGATTAATTTCAGATACCACATGTCTTGGTCTTGGTAATACTACTTGGCAGAGCATTTACAATCTGGTTGAAGCCGAGGAACCTCAGCAAACAACGGTAGAAGCTTCAGCAGGCTCGAGCCAAAAATCTGACGCTACTCTGAAAGATTTGGCCGATTCCTACTTGCACAGGATAGCGGCTCGGGAGCAGATTCTTCCATATACAGATGTAGTGAGATGGGCCATTGAAGAAATCCCAATTACGAACAGAATATTCTGCACTATTGATGGGAGAGTTTTTGGTTCGTTTCAGCCTGATGATTTGAGACAAATGTACCATTTGCCCGAACCAGAGAAGAAGTATAATAAAGCATTTCTGGAGAAGTTTAGAGATGAAAATGAAGTTGATTCAGAACCTATACGAGAATGGAGACAAAACCCGGCAAAACACAAACATCAGTCTTCAGGTAAGTACTCTGTCAGTTCATTATGTTCTCCTTATTGTTATGCAGGAGCTATGATGTGTCGAATGTGGGGATTGCATGATTCTTCAAAATTTTCCATAGAAATGGTACCTTTAATGGAAGCAGCGTGTAATAGTGAAATCATGGATTGGGGGAATATATTATCGGATAAGTTAGCAAATGCTATTCTTGACTTCAGAGGCAAATCCCGTGCTACTGATAGAATTATCCCTCCATTTTACTATAGTGCCTTCATTTTAGATACCCTCTGTTTTAATTCTGAGTTTCCTGTGTTAGGTTGGAGATGGACTCCACAAGACCCCATGCCCATTCATATATATCATCAGAAATTATGGAAAGCCCATTATAAACACCACCTATATCAACTCTGTAATGGACTTATGCTACCTATTTACTATGCGATTTTTTCTAGACCTACTCCTAAGATCTCCTCTCAAGCAGAGATTGACTTGACAGCCCTAGGATCCTGGTTCGGAGAGAAAAAATTTACTTATGTAAGAATTTTTGGCAGCCATGCTAAGCCCCATGTCCTTCCCTTGTATATACCAGACAAACTTTTAGCTCGAGAGATAGCATATCAGCTTACATCCGCATCAGCTAACAAGACTCTCAGAAATTCAAAGAAGCAAGTCTGACCTCCTTTCCCTATAAGGTGCGGCGTTTATACTCTGCGTGATTATAAACATGCAGAAAAAGAAGCAGAAAATATTAATATGTTAAAACTCGTCTCTCTGCCTAATAGACGTTTTGATCTGAAAAAGATCGTCTATAATGTTCTAGATCAGGCAAAACTCACTAAATTTGAACATAAAGAAGATGAGTTTGATGACCTTTTCTCCTCGGCAGAGTCAATATTTCAGGTTCAAGAGATAGCTAAGATTAGATACCATGATGACGGGTTAGTTGAATTTAACAAACTTAGAGAGCAGAGGTTGCAAACTCTGCCTCTAGATTGGTTAGCCACTACCCCGATGATACAATCAAGCGAGCCTGAGCATCAGCTTACCAGCAAACATCCTGCTACATCCAAAATCCCTGAAGAAGTCAAAAGAAGAGAGCAGGAGGAACTCCAGAGGAAAGAACAGGAAGAGGCAAAGAGGAAAGAACAAGAGGAAGCACAGAGAATACGTGATCAGGAACAGGAAAGGCAGCAAGAGCAGAGCAGCAAGAAGGTGAATGTTGACACTCAGATTGACCCAAGATTGCTCCAGGAATGGCAGCAATTCGACTCAATTATAAGCAATCTTGAGAGCTCGAAGAATGCCGATACATCCAAAGCGGCCAATACACAGGATACAATATCAAAAAGGGTTTCAAGCAAAGAAACCAGCGGTCTACCCCTTACAGGATTAGAAATAATTCCCAAAGATCCCTCAGATCAAATTATTTTGCAGGTAGAAGATATTCCTCCATGGGATGTTTTCTATAGCCCAAAACACAAGGCTGTAATAAAGCAACAACGAAAAAGGAGAAGGATTGATCAACCTTCCCTGTTTCCTGAACAAACAGTAACAACCAATGTAGTTTGGAAGGAAGAATGCAACCCCTCCGATGACCTGACAAAGTTGTCTCAATATGCTGGTGCCTATTCAGCGGCCACCATGGACAAGGCATCGGAGGTAAGTAATTTTTTGAAAGAAAAGGATCAAGTAATCGCTTCACTACAAGCACAACTATTGGAGGCACAACAGAAAGCAGATTCAGCAGCAATTCAGAAAAAGAAAGAATCATTGGAGGCATTAGCAAAATTGAAAACAATGAATGAACAAATGGTAAAAACAAAAGATGAGCAAATTGCTCAATTAACAGCTCAAATAGAAAAGTTCAAGAATCTTCCCCAGCCTGCCAGTTTCAGAGAAGAAGCAATACAGATTAATAAGGCACTTATAACACAAATAAGATTGTTGTGTCATCAAATTGCCCAAGTTGAACCTCTGTGTGAAATAACAACATCTTTAATAAACAAATCAGTTGATGCCAGGCAGGACTTAGAACAAGCCGATGAGACTTTAACAGATTTTCTTACTTGGCAGAACACTAATGAGGGACAGACAGCAAATTTTCCTAAAATCTTAGAATCCCATAAAGAAATTATGTTCATGGAATGGCAGTCCCAGTTGATGAAAGCAGAGAGAGAAGTTTCTAGATGCAAATTATCTACGAACAATTTGATTGAATTAATTAATAATACTCTCTATTTGTCTAACATGATCTCTCAATGTACTCCAGGTAAATTATTATCACCCAAGACATTGGAACAATCATGTTGTCAAGAGCTAGAAAAGAATGGGAAATTGATTACAGGAATTACAAGTTTAACTTGAGACACCTATTGGTTGTTCCTAGTAAAAACCATACAGCCAGAAAGCCGCCCTCAAGTGCTTAACAGATGCAATCGGGTGTATCATTCCCGAAATACATGATGCCACCTATGCTGCTCAAATCAATTCTCGTCTCAGCCGCCCTCAAGAAGTGGAACCAATGATAGCGATATGCCAACTCAGGACAAAAAGCAAAGAGTCAGAATGATGAGTCATGCTGTCGATTACCAGATTGCTGAAAAGGATATATTCAAGATCGGGTTATACCAATTTGGTAGCCTTTTAATTTTGTAGTTTGTTAGTTTAATTTAGTATTTATAGACCCTTTCATGTATTTAGAAAGGGTCGTAAGTTTTTGTATATGACTGAAACCTGAAGTTGCACTACTGTACTTCAGGCATATTTTTTTTATGAAAACTGGACCAATTTTTCCAAATTTTGATAACGAAGCTTTTATGTGGATGTGCACTACTGCCTTTATTTAAAAGTAATTCTGAGTCGGAAGAAGGAATTAGAATTGCGATTGACATTGAGAAAGACTTGAAGCTCATATGGTACTACTATCTATGTCTGAATTCATTCTTTTATGAAAATTGTTGTTTGATTATTCTTGCTATTATTGAATATATGAATGTGTTTTAACAGCAATCTTTATATTTTCCACTACTGGATGTTTACAGTTTGCTATTCTTTTATCATTTATGTATCAGTAATATAAAAGGATGAGTGTAACAATGTTTTATCAATTACTTCGTTCAACTTATTGAACGAAGTAATTATTATTTAAATGAACGTCTTTGTTTCTTGAAAAGTGTCATCTATATGCCTATCAACGAATATAGATCATTAAACGTTGCACTTAAGAATAGAAGCTTCCCGGGATAAAATAGTCATTTACATTTTCGCTTATAGATTAAGTACTCCATTCATTATCACTTATTAGAAAACCAATCATTCATTCACCCCTTTCTATTCTTTATCGGGAAACTGGTCCCATTATATCCAGTCGGAGCCACCATCCCAAACGGAAAAGCAGCTGTTTAAGGTCCGGACCGGGTGGTTATCCCCCAATGTTGATGTAACGATTTTCGGGGCATCAACATTTTTGGCGCTAGAAGGAGGGCTTGAACCTCCGAATGGCGAGTAAATCAAAACCTACAGACCATTCTCAGAGTAAATCACCCTCCACCTCACCTCAGACATCCCGTTTGCATTCTGAATTACCAGTGTCCAAAAGAGAAGAAGAGGGATCAACTATCACTGCTCAATCACACCATACTTCAGAACATTTAAGTCCGGAGTCCCCTGAAGTTCAGTCTATCATCCAGAAACTTCAAGGCTTCTCCATATCACCTCAGAGATCTGAAGTATCTCAAGGCAGTCAGACTTCGCAATTCCACCTACCTCATCATCTCACCAGACTTCAAAGCGAAAAACTTGGCATTGAACCAGCTGAGTTACCTTTACCACGAAGTAAAAAGGCAAAAAAGAACACTGAAGGTTCTGATAGTGAGACCTTTTCTCCATCATCTTCCATCTCATCATCTCCAGTGCGAAGTCAAACACCCACTTCCCCATTACATATTACTGTTCACCAGGGGTCACCACCTTCAACATCACAACCTTTACAGTCTTTATTATTACCTCCTCCCCAATCACCTGGAACATCACAGTCAAACGTTGGTACTTCCAAAATGGCTCAAAACCCATGGAATAGTCCTGGTGCAGTCACTATGCCTGCACCATTACATCCATTACCAGATTATCCTGAGAAATGGTTACCAAAGTTTAATCCAGATGCTGGAACATTAGCTGAGGAACACATAAATAATTTCATGTTGTCAGTTAATCTAAAAGGAGTAACACAAGAAGATGTTGTAGTGAGACTTTTTCCCTACACGTTACAAGGATCAGCTGGGTCTTGGTATTTTTCCTTACCCTCTAGATCCATTACCAGTTGGAATATCTTTCAGGAACAGTTTCTTACCAAATATGGCGACGATAGATCCTTGGCCACGCTCATCAATGATCTTTCAAATCTAAGAATTGAGTCAAGAGAACCAATTAAGGAGTTTAACTCCCGATTCAATAAGCTCTTGAATAAAATTCCCACCGATTCCAAGCCAAGTGAACAAGTTAGAAGCGAATGGTATATCACAGCCTTACCTTCAAATATAGCCATTTTTGTTGATAGGGCCGCGAAACCAACTCTGCCCGAAAACATGAAAGAAGCCATCGCTGTGGAAAAACGTATAACCGCTTTGGAAAAGAAAGCTGCTCTCGAAGATAGGAAATCCAAGAAAGTGTCTTTCAAGGACGATTCAAAGAAGAAAAACACCAAAGATCCATACGATATGGAGGGTCTTGAAAAGGTCCTCAAAACAATGTCAAATGAAATGGTTGAAATTAAAAAGCAAGTAGCAGAAACTTCAACAAAGAAACCATTTAGGAATTTTAAGAAAACTGAGTCAAAACCACCAAATATTATATCCAATTCAGATTCAGACCCTGAGGAAGAAGAAGAAGATGAAACAATTACATCATCCGATGAAATTGAAGAAGAGGAAGTCGTTGAATGCCATGGAATGTGGGATTTCATATTGCCTAACTCCGACACCGAGACTGAACAAGAAGCTTTTCCTGTGACTACTAGGAGTAAAAGTACTTTAATTTGTCCAAGCAAAATCCAAGAAAAGAGATGCAGTCATATCTGCAGAAAAGGCACCTGCGAGGAAACTGCTACCGCAGGTCCCTCAAAACTAACCATCGTCTTCAAATATGTATTAGCATCACAGCATCAAAGACGTTGGTAGATATGATTCAATGGATTACAATGTTATTGATGACATGAAGAAGACTAAGGGAGAACAACGCATGTTTAGACTCGATGAGATTAAAACATCAACGAAATTTCTTCTACCATTAACTAAATCACAATTCTTCCTGCGCCTCTTCCTAGTGCTAGTACCAAAAAATTAGGACAACCACCTTGATTGAATTGAGGCTGCGATACGATTCTAATGGAGAGCAGAATCAAATTCCCATACCCCACCTTTCCTCTTAACCTTTGAAATTTACAATCGAAATCTACACAACTGTTTAATTGACTCGGGGGCATCATCTAATATAATTCCAGCTTCATTTTGTTCGAAACTGAACATAGAACCCCAAAAGTCTTCAATTCACATTGTGCAGTTAGATAGAACTAAAGTCCAAGTCTTAGGGGAAATTTATTCTGTTACTATCAGGTTAGCATCTGATCCACGAGTAGTTCAAATAATTGATATCCTAATCGCTGATATACCTGAGTTTTATGGTTTAATCTTGAGTAGGGATTGGTCTGAGAAGCTCCATGGATATATTTCTACCGATTGGTCTCATATGTGGCTTCCCTACAGGGGAAAGCCAAATCAAATAAAAATTAATCGGGAGAAACACATGACCCATACTGTCACAGAGTTCGAACAAGAGAATCAACCAATTGCATTTAATAATAACATATTGGGAAATTATTCTTCTGAATCATTCTTCGGCAATTATATTGCCCAACCATCTCCGTTCTTAGTAAACAATTTCACATCCCAAATTGAAATTTTTTCACAAACTGACAGTTCAAGATGTGTTAATGTTACTGAGAATTTTGTAAATAAAATTGTTGATAATTCTTTATTTTTGTCTTTATATTTTGACGGTTCTAAATCCAGTGAAGGAGCAGGAGCAGGGTGTATTCTAGTCAGCCCTGAGGGAGAAAAAACAATTCTTTCTTGTAGGTTAGAATTTGAATGCACAAATAATACAGCTAAGTATGAGGCCTTGGTGCAAGGACTATATAAAGCTATTGGCCTAAAAGTCCAATATTTGAAAGTGTTTGGTGATTCAGAGATTGTTATAAAACAAGTTTAAAATACAATCCATTGTCTCTCTAATCATCTCAAACACTATCAGTCCTTAGTCCAAGAACTCATATCTCATTTCTTAGCATTCAATATTTCACCCATTCCCAGATACCAGAATGCAGCAGCTGACTTGTTAGCCAATGTTGCTTCTAAACTCCTACCTTCCGAAGATTATAGCCCAGATAGATTTTCAGTAGAGTTGATTTTTAGGCCATCAATTCCTGACAATGTTACTAATTGGCGAGTGTTTAATCACGATGAAGACATCCTACATTTCTTAACTTCTGATGAGTCCTACAATGATCAGATCATTGATGAAAACGATCATGATCTTCAGATGAAGGAAAAGCATGAAGAGAACTCAATACCAAAACCTGTGGTTAAACTGGAAGATCTCTATGATATTAAAGATAGGTTCAAACAGGTAACCAATTAAAAACTCCAAAGTTCTACTTTAAGATTTGAATTGATTAATCTCAGTACTGAGCACAATCCTCAAAATGTCAATTTAGGACTAGGGCTTTCTGTGGAAGAAAGGATAGCATTTATTAGATTATTAAGAAAGAATAAAAATGTCTTCACTTGGAAGTATGATGACTTAAAAACATATGATACATCAATCATCCAGCATACCATTCCAATGCTTTCTGAACAAAAACCAGTTCAACAAAAATTGAGGAAAATACATCCAAACTTAGAGAGTCAGATAAAATCAGAACTCAATAAACTCTTGAAAGCAAATATTATTTTTCCTGTTCGGCATTCAAACTGGGTCTCCAATATGGTGCCTGTTAGGAAGAAAAATGGTGACATCAGGATTTGTATAGATTTCAGAAATCTGAATAAGGCAAGCCAAAAAGATAATTTTCCATTACCTACCATGGAGCAGATACTCCATTCAGTAGCAGGTTCTACGCTAATGTCCTTTCTAGATGGTTTTTCAGGATACAACCAGATTCTGGTCCATCCTGATGACAGACTCAAAACTACTTTCAGAACAAAATGGGGAACTTATGCCTATCAGAAAATGCCTTTTGGACTTATTAACGCAGGAGCTACATTTCAAAGGGCAATGGATATAGCCTTCAAAGGATTAATCAATAAAACAATAGTCGTCTATTTAGATGACATTACTGTATTTTCTAAAAAGAGATCCAGCCATTTACATGATTTAAATCAAATCTTTCAACGTTGTAGAAGATATGGTATTTCACTCAATCCCAAAAAATCCTTCTTTGCTCTAGATCAAGGAAAGCTCTTGGGCTTTATTGTTTCCAAAGATTGTATTTATATTGATCCTGACAGGATTAAAGAAATTTCTGAAATCCCATTTCCTCATAACAAAAAATCCATGCAGTCATTTTTAGGTCAGATCAACTTTGTCAAAAGATTTGTTCCTGATTTTTCTCAGATCATTTTACCATTACAAACCATGATTAAGAAAAATTCAGTGTTTAGATGGGGATCTGTGGAAAAGGAAGCATTTGATTTAATCAAACAATCAATAATCAATGCCCCCGCTTTAAACACTCCCAATTTTACTAATCATTTCACATTGTATAATATCGCGTCCGATTCATCTTATGCAGCGGTACTCACTCAGATTAATAATCACGACTTGGAAGCACCGATTTCATTTTTTAGTTCAAATTTCCAGGGTGCAGAACTAAATTACTCCGAAGTTGAAAAACAAGCCTTTGCTGTGTATAAATCCATTAAACACTATAGGCCCTTCCTTTTAAAAGCTCATACAAAAGTTATAGTTCCTTTTTCTACAGTAAGGCAATTACTGATCCAAAGGGAATTAGGTGAGAAAAGGGCAAATTGGGTTACAGCACTTCAAGAGTATGACTTGGAAATCAAGCCAGCAAAGATTGTTAGGGGTCAAGGTTTTTGCAGGTTGTTAGCAGGAGCATCCAATATTCCGGAATCAAGTGACACAGAACATATGGAAGAAATCAATCAGATAAGTATTACCAATTCTGAATCTCAATACGCAGATTTAATCTTTTATTTGAAAAATGGATATGCACCTCCTAATCTTTTTTATAAAAACAAACGGGCCATTAGATTAAAAGCAAAAAACTTCATAATCATTGATGATGTACTTTTTAGACAAAACTATGATTCAGTTTTATTAAGATGCCTAGAAAAACCTGAAGCACAAAAGGTTTTGCAGGAGCTACATGATGGACCAGCCGGAGGACATTTTGGAGCTGACACTACAGCTCACAAAATCATTCATGCTAGGTATTATTGGCCCACTTTATTCAGAGATACTCACGAATATGTAAGGAAATGCCAAAGTTGTCAAACCTCCAGTGGAAGACAAAGAAAATCAGCTTTCCCTTTGCAACCAGTCAACATTGAGCAACCTTTTGAACAATGGGGATTGGATATCATTGGAGAAATTTCTCCACAGTCCTCCAAACAACATAAGTATATCCTTACTGATATTGATTACTTTACCAAGTGGGTTGAAGCAATTCCGTTAAAAACAACAAACTCTGAAGGAATTATAGAATTTATAGATCAATTCATCATTACCAGGTTTGGTGTCCCAAATGC
Source organism: Pinus albicaulis (assembly GCA_034641835.2). Classification (NCBI taxonomy): domain Eukaryota; kingdom Viridiplantae; phylum Streptophyta; class Pinopsida; order Pinales; family Pinaceae; genus Pinus; species Pinus albicaulis. The sequence goes on from CM076569.1 coordinate 85,670,842, forward strand.
TCTTGTTTTTGATAATGCATCTTATTTCTCTGGAAATTCCATGTTTGAGTTCGCTATTAAAAGAGGATTTAAATTGAAATATTCTGCAAATTACTATCCGCAGGGTAATGGTCTAGTAAGTCTACCAATAAAAATCTACTTAAAATAATTAAGTGAACTATTGAACAGAATCATAAAAACTGGCATAAATATTTAATATTCGCACTATGGGCTGATAGAATAACGCAGAAGGCCTCTATAGGTACTTCTCCATTCAATCTTGTATATGGGAAAGAAGCAATACTACCAACCAATCTAGCACTTCCTTCTCTAGCCCTAGTTCAGTTTATTGAAGAAAGTCCCTCTTCTTCTATCCAACTTAGACATGATCAAATTTTAAAATTAGAAGAAGAAAGAGAAAAGGCCAAAATTACTCATGCAAAACATCAGCAGATAATCAAAAAATCATTTGATTCAACTTCATCTAGTTCTAAACAGTTGCAGGTTGGTGATCTAGTTCTGAAATGGGATAAAGCCCATGAAGACAAAGGTAAACACACCAAGTTCCAAAAGATGTGGCTTGGACCATTTCAGATCAGCGAGAAGATAGGCCATTCGACATTCATGTTACAAGATCTATCAGGAAAGAGGGACTCTCTTCCTGTTAATGGCCTCATCTTAAAGAAATTCTTCAATTGAGAAGGTAACCCCTTCTCCTTTAGTTTTAGTAGGATTTATGTTTTTAGGACCATTAGGAAATAAAGTTGTAAAATAGCTTCTATTGGCCGTTGCTATATTGAAAAGTTGCTCTAAAGAAGTTCTTTTAATATTTACTTTTAAAAATAGAAGCCTTTAAAGAGAAAAAGGGAAGACAATTTCTATGGAATTAGTTATATTCACATTTCTGAAAAACTCATTTTATTTTTGTGAAATCTCCTCAAGATTTAGAAGTACTGTAAATCATTTTAATGTTTTAAACTAGCCACAAAAGGGTTATCAATATCAAAACAGGAACTGATTCAATCTTAGTATCTTCAACTCTTTCCTTGTCATCCATTTTCTCTTAAGGAGAAAATTGTCCATCCCATTCATCCAAGTTTATGATTACTCAGAGTGTAATTCTAAAAAACTGATATAAAGATAAGGGGTCTTATCACAAGCCTGCTTACCATGATCATCGGAAAATAGTCTAATCGACATTACCAACACTGCATACCAAAACAGGGTAATGGCTTATAAGCATAAGACAAGGGGTCTCATCACGAGCCAGCTTGTTCGATTAGATTACAACCAGTGAATGGCATTGTCAAACAGTTGGCAACCAAACCAGGAAAATGGATTTTTTGTCTTACAAAATAATGGAAAAGAAAAGAAATAAAAAATATGAAAACATATTTTGAATTCATTCTTTTAATCATACTCTGAGATGGGAGGGGTCATGGACAATCAAATGGTTAAAAGGTATCCCTGTCGAAACTATGAACGTTTGCTGGCAGCAGAGGCTCTACCTATGACAAAGGAGTCAATCAAAAAGGCTAAGTTGGAAAGGTGTTTTGTTTTATCATTATCAACCAATAGAGGCCAATTTAAAACTTAGAATGTATTTAATTTTAACAAGAGGAGAAATTAGCAAATTATCCTTTATTATATTCAGAATGTATGTATACTTAATTATATTAGAATTTCCCTTTCTTGTTGATAAAAGTTTCTATATAAAGAAAGTTTAAATATTCCAATATTTCTTAGAGATAACTGTTTCTTCCAGCGAATCGCCAATTGTTGTGCTATACAACAACCCCCCATTTCATAAAATTTTACTTTAGAAAATTATAATATGAAATGGGTCCCTTTTTTAGATTAAATTGGTATTAACTCATCATTCCTCTAAAAATCCAAAAACAAACAAAAAATCATTATAAAACCTTTTGAATTCATAAAACATCGGCAATCGGAAATAAAACAATCACCAATAAAGGCCCCTCTCCTTGCTCCGATGCGATATCGCTATCGGCAATCGGGGATTGCGATATGAATGCAATAGAACCTTGCCTTAAAATCTCCCGATACGAGTTAAGCGATATCGCTATCGGCGATCGGGGATTGTTCGAAAACTCAAAAAACTGCTTAAGTTCTCCTCCGATCGCCGATAGCGATAAAGATAAGCGCGACTTTCAAAAAGGATTGTTATGGCGGCTCAACATATTATGTTAATTATTATTAAAAAGCCTTCTCACTATACAATGGTAATTGACTTAAGCCCAACCGCCAAATAAAAATCAAATCCACGTTTAATGAGGCTATTCGGGAGAATAAAGGACATGATGAGCATTTAATAGATTGGCAGGTTCAAACGGCCAATTAATGGAGCAGTTACGCCTAAAATCCCTTCAGAGATTACATACGCGAGAGTCTTATGATTATTTTCCATTATTTATTGATTGACATAAGTCTTTTGTACCAGTTTTTGTCGTCTATTCTTCGCATTACGTTCATTTTATCTTTTGTGCAGAGCTTCTCCGCAGAAACAAGTTCAGACCAAATGGGGAAGAAATCTAAGAAACCGGGCACAGCTGCAGCTTCTGTAGTAACAGAACAACTTGCCGCCGATCCAGGATCAAGCAAAAAAGGATTAATCTCAGATACCACATGTCTTGGTCTCGGAAATACTACTTGGCAGAGCATTTACAACCTGGTTAAAGCCGAGGAACCTCAGCAAACAACGGTAGAAGCTTCAGCAGACGCGAGCCAGAAATCTGACGCTACTCTGAAATATTTGGCTGATTCTTACCTGCACAGAATAGCATCTCGGGAGCAAATTCTTCCGTATACAGATGTAGTAAGATGGGCCATTGAAGAAATTCCAATTACCAACAGAATATTCTGCACTATTGATGGCAGAGTTTTTGGTTCATTTCAGCCTGATGATTTGAGACAAATGTACCATTTGCCCGAACCAGAGAAGAAGTATAATAAAGCATTCCTGGAGAAGTTTAGAGATGAAAATGAAATTGATTCAGAACCTATACGAGAATGGAGACAAAACCCAGCAAAACACAAACATGATTCTTCGGGTAAGTACTCCGTCAGTTCCTTATGTTCTCCTTATTGTTATGCTGGAGCTATGATGTGTCGAATGTGGGGATTGCATGATTCTTCAAAATTTTCCATAGAGATGGTACCTTTAATGCAAGAAGCATGTAATAGTGAAATTATGGACTGGGGAAATATATTATCAGATAAGTTAGCAAATGTTATTCTTGACTTCAGAGGCAAATCCCGTGCTACTTATAGAATTATCCCTCCATTTTACTATAGTGCCTACATTTTAGATACCCTCTGTTTTAATTCCGAGTTTCCTGTATTAGGTTGGAGATGGACTCCACAAGACCCCATGCCCATTCATATATACCATCAGAAATTATAGAAAGCCCATTATAAACACCACCTATATCAACTCTGTAATGGACTCATGATACCTATTTATTATGCAATTTTTGCTAGACCTACTCCTAAGATCTCCTCTCAAGCAGAGATTGACTTGACAGCCCTAGGAACCTGGTTCGGAGAGTAGAAATTCACTTATATAAGAGTTTTTGGCAGCCATGCTAGACCTCATGTCCTCCCCTTGTATATACCAAACAAGCTTTTAGCTCGAGAGATAGCATATCAGCTTACATCCGCATCAGCTACAAAAACTCTCAGGAATTCAAAGAAACAAGTCTGGCCTCCTTTCCCTATAAGGTGCGGCGTCTATACTCTGTGTGATTATAAACATGCTGAAAAAGAAGCAGAAAAGATTAATATGTTAAAACTCGCCACTCTGCCTAATAGACGATTTGATCAGAAAAAGGTCGTCTATAATGTTCTAGATCAGGCCAAACTCACTAAATTTGAACATAAGGAAGATGAGTTTGATGACCTTTTCTCCTCGGCAGAGTCAATATTTCAGGTTCAAGAGATAGCTAAGATTAGATACCATGATGACGGGTTAGTTGAATTTAACAAACTTAGAGAGCAGAGGTTGCAAACTCTGCCTCTAGATTTGTTAGCCACTGCCCCGATGATACAATCAAGCGAGTCTGAGCAGCAGCTTACCAGCAAACATCCTACTACATCCAAAATCTCTGAAGAAGTTAAAAGAAGAGAGCAGGAGAAACTCCAGAGGAAATAACAGGAAGAGACAAAGAGGAAAGAACAAGAGGAAGCACAGAGAATACGTGATCAGGAACAGGAAAGGCAGCAAGAGCAGAGCAGCAAGAAGGTGAATGTTGACACTCAGATTGACCCAAGATTGCTCCAGGAATGGCAGCAATTCGATTCAATTATAAGCAATCTTGAGAGCTCGAAGAATGCTGATACATCCAAAGCGGCCAATACACAGGATACAATATCAAAAAGGGTTTCAAGTAAAGAAACCAGCGGTCTACCCCCTACAGGATTAGAAATAATTCCCAAAGATCCCTCAGATCAAATTATTTTGGTTCCTCCATGGGATGTTTTCTATAGCCCAAAACACAAGGCTGTAATAAAGCAACAACGAAAAAGGAGAAGGATTGATCAACCTTCCCTGTTTCCTGAACAAACAGTAACAGCCAATGTAGTGTGGAAGGAAGAATTCAACCCCTCCGATGACCTGACAAAGCTGTCCCAATATGATGGTGCCTATTTGGCGGCCACCATGGACAAGGCATCGGAGGTGAGCAATTTGTTGAAAGAAAAGGATCAAGTGATCGCTTCACTACAAACACAACTATTGGAGGCACAACAGAAAGCAGATTTAGAAGCGATTCAGAAACAGAAAGAATCATCGGAGGCATTAGCAAAATTGAAAGCAATGAATGAACAGATGGTAAAAACAAAAGATGAGAAAATTGCTCAATTAACAGCTCAAGTAGAGAAGTTCAAGAATCTTCCCCAGCCTGCCAATTTCAGAGAAGAAGCAATACAGATTAATAAGGCACTCATAACACAAATAAGATTGTTGTGTCATCAAATTGCCCAAGTTGAACCTCTGTGTGAAATAACAACATCTTTAATAAACAAATCAGTTGATGCCAGGCAGGACTTAGAACAATCCGATGAGACTTTAGCAGATTTTCTTACTTGGCAGAACACTAATGAGGGTCAGACAGCAAATTTGCCTAAAATCTTAGAATCCCATAAAGAAATTCTGTTCATGGAATGGCAGTCCCAGTTAATGAAAGCAGAGAGAGAAGTTTCTAGATGCAGATTATCTACGAACAATTTGATTGACTTAATTAATAATACTCTCTATTTGTCTAACATGATCTCTCAATGTACACCAGGTAAATTATTATCACCCAAGACATTGGAACAATCATGTTGTCAAAGAGCTAGAAAAGAATGGGAAATTGATTACAGGAATTACAAGTTTAACTTGGGACACCTATTGGTTGTTCCTAGTAAAACCATACAGCCAGAAAGCCGCCCCCAAGTGCTTAACAGATGCAATCGGGTGTATCATTCCCGAAATACATGATGCCACCTATGCTGCTCAAATCAATTCTCGTCTCAGCCGCCCTCAAGAAGTGGAACCAATGATAGTGATATGCCAACTCAGGACAAAAAGCAAAGAGTCAGAATGATGAGTCATGCTGCCAATTACCAGATTGCTGAAGAGGATATATTCAAGATCGGGTTATACCAATTTGGTAGCCTTTTAATTTTGTAGTTTGTTAGTTTAATTTAGTATTTATAGACCCTTTCATGTATTTAGAAAGGGTCGTAAGTTTTTGTATATGACTGAAACCTGAAGTTGCACTACTGTACTTCAGGCATATTTTTTTTATGAAAACTGGACCAATTTTTCCAAATTTTGATAACGAAGCTTTTATGTGAATGTGCACTACTGCCTTTATTTAAAAGTATTTCTGAGTCGGAAGAAGGAATTCAAATTGCGATTGACGTTGGGAAAGATTTGTAGCTCATATGGTACTATTATCTATGTCTGAATTCATTCTTTTTATGTAAATTGTTGTTTGATTATTCTTGCTATTATTGATTATATGAATGTGTTTTAACAGCAATCTTTATACTTTCCACTACTGGATGTTTAACAGTTTGCTATTCTTCTAATCATTCATGTATTAGTAATATAAAAAGATAAGTGTAACAATGTTTTATCAATTACTTCGTTCAACTACTTGAACGAAGTAATTATTATTTAAACAAATGTCTTTGTTTATTGAATAGTGTCATCTATATGCCTATCGACGAACACAGATCACCAAACGTTGCACTTAAGAATAGAAGCTTCCCGGGATAAAATAGTCATTTACATTTTCGCTTATAGATTAAGTACTCCATTCATTATCACTTATTAGAAAACCAATCATTCATCCACCCCTTTTATTCTTTACTGGGAAATTGGTCCCATTATATCCAGTCGGAGCCACCATCCCAAACGGAAAAGGAGCTGTCTTAAGGTCCGGACCGGGTGGTTATCCCCCAATGTTGATGAAACGATTTTCGGGGCATCAACACAACCTCAAGATGAATCTTCAACAGTGTTCACAAAAGGGGATCATTGTAACCATGTCACAGAGAAGATTGATGCTATACAGATGTCAAGGTTATTGTGACAAAAGCAAGATATGTCATGTTGTCATTAAACATTGGTATACAAATGTGAAATAGGGTCACTCACTGACACATAGGTCATCGTCTATAGATTAATTCCCTTGAAAATCTCATTATTATCTATCCACAAGATTAGTATAAATGTCATTTTCAAATCAAGTTTCTCTTATGTCACCAAAGGTGTCAAGACATCGTGACAATATTAAATGCTCAATCACCATGCTCAACCATACTGCCTCAAGAATCAAATCTTGCAGCAACCAACTGAAGTTAACTTTTTTAATAAGCTTCAAAACATGCTATCTATGATACATAGATAGACTCAAGACTTATTTTCATCTAGCTAGACAACTCAATGCATCAAAATCCTAGAAAATTGTATACTTTAAGGCTTGGTCATTAACGCACAAGCACATAGACTTCCATTAGTTATTTTCACTTCCACAGAAGCCCTTGCTTTAGAAACTCAATCTGCAATCTATTGCATGATGACAAGACTGTGATGGAGAGGCAAAAGTCTATTGTTTCTTCTACACATTGATTACTCACCTGAAGAGGAAACCTTTGTTGCATCTGCAAATGCCAAAATTTTGATTTGGGAGCGATCAAACTCAATTTTAGTGTGATGCCAACTTCTACCTTCTTGGCTCAAGATCTTCACTATAGAGTTCGAGATGACCATGTAATTAACAGGCCTAGACCAATAACACTTCCTACATGAACAAGTGCATATGAATTCAGGGTGCCGAAAAACACATCAAAGTCTGCAAAGTGGCAATTGAGCATTTTTGTGTTCAGAATAATCTATTACAATCCACTTCGTATATTACTTAAAATTATTTCCATAGATGTTGTGAGTCTCAATAGGTCTTTTCTTATCAAGTTTTCAAGCCAAAATAATTTTCATGCTTATATCATTTCACAAGGTTTTCAAGTTGATGTTGCCACACAAAATGTCTTCAAGTTGATATTACTATGACTGCTTTACAAAGGTTCACTATAAATCATTCGCTTTGCTACCAAGATTACAAGGTCTCTGTCAAGAAGGTCATTGTTCAGTTGTTCCAATGAATAACAACAAATTTGCAAATGCAACCTGATAAAATAACTTTCTCTGCCAAGGTAAATCTGATGTATATGTTTTAAGTTCATTGTTGAAGATGCAAGGCTTTCCATTGAATTTCAAAAATGTCACAACGCAGATCTCTGTTCTCTGAAAGAGAAATCCATTATAGATATTTTCTTACTTCTTGTAGCTTCAATCTTAGATTCACATAAGTCAACTTATCTAGTTATGTATATTTCTCTATAGATGATAATGCTGGAGTAGACATGACAACAACCATTATGATTTCAAGAATTGCAAGGTGACAATTTATAGGTTTTTGTGGTGAAAACTTTATTCCAAAGGGGACCGCATCAACATGACAGGCTGCATTTGTTGTGGGTCTGCATTGATAAATGTGCCCACAAAAGAGGTTGAACGCTAATGATATTTGGAAATCACAATGTTGTTCTTACAACCAGTGTTACACGAGAACGTGTTCCCCATCCTCCCAAGACTTGGGTGCTCCAAAGGGTATTTTTACCCACATTCTCTTTTGGGGAAGATGTAAGGAGATAGAACATGGAACATACCCCTCAAAAAAACATATTCCCCCATGCTCCCTTTTAAGCAAAGTCATTGTTTTGAGTAAAAAAGAACAAATAAAAGCATACTAAAAAATCAAATCAGTGTAAACCTATTGCATTGTTAGATGAGGAGGGCCCTGAAGAATAACTCGAGTTGGTTGGTGTGTCATTGATGAGTATTCTTGAGAATGAAAATGATTTTACTTCAGATAGTGGCATTCCATGTTATGTGGCAGCTTAGATAATAAGGTTTGCTCATCTATAGTCTTGGGCATTTAGGATGTTGATCTTGTGGATAATAGGAATTTTGAAACATGGTATTGCACCCTTTGAAAAGCATAAATTAGAAGCCAGTAGAGAGGCTTGAGAAAAAGAATGGAGATAATAATAATGTAGCATTCTTCTTGACGAGGAAATTTCAGACCTGCATTTAAGGCAATGAAATTTTCTTTTACGACATCTTTCTTATGGTGAAAAGGGCCAAGGTTTTTGAATGTCCTAAGGTAAGAATGATGCTGCTAGATTAGGGGAATTTTGGGTTTGTGTTTTGGTGCTGCTTGCAGGTGAAAATATCAAGGAAAGGTTGGCCTAAAGGGAGTGCCCTAGCCATAGGAGATAAGAGGCCAAAGTGTAGGCCGAATCTTGTTTAGGGTAACCACTGGTTGTTTTGGTGATTGCTGGAAGGAAATCACAGTCAAAGGAAGCCTTCCATGCCTCTGTAGAAGGGCTGTTGGAAAGGCCATTGGGAGAGAAGGTTTTCAGGATTGTCGTTGATGATTTTAGGGCCTGTGCAAGGAAACAAATCGCAGAAGAAAAAAACAGGGCCAAAGGTTGTGCCCTAGACAGAAGCTCAGTGGCAATCCACAACAGAGGTGAGGAGGTTGAGGTCTATGGAACAAGAGTCTGAGGACCTCTGGGATGAATGCAGACTAGAAGAGACCATCCACAGTTGGGGAAGAGCAGTCTGAATCTAATAAAGGGACCCCAACTAGACATGTTGTTTTGTCTCCTATGCTCGTAAACATGTCGTAACCTTTTGGTTTCTCTGTGATAACAAATTGCAGACCAAGGGTTGGAGATAATTGGGAAAGCCCTGGGTAGACCACAACAGAAATGCTAGGGAGGCCATAGCTTCAAGAAATGAGCCTAGGTCTCGTTGAGAGCTAGTAAGGTTTTGCGATGGATGTTGGAGCAAGGACAACTATAGCAGGTGTAAAGGGTTACACAGGTTTGATCAGGTGACATAACCAAGGGAAGGTTGTGTGGACAGTCCACTAAAGTAATAACTAGACAATGTGTGTTGAGGGGCAGTTGAAAGCTAGGAGGACTCAGCCTTAGCCTAGGAATACAAGGGGCATTTGTCTTGTATCTGGGCATATTTTCCAGGGATTACAAAGGGCCATTTTTCCTAGTACAGGAGCCCTAGGATTCTTATTAAAGGGTTGATAAGAAATCAGTTTTGGCAATTAAATTGTGTGTATTTTTCCACTTTGCAAGTTGTTTTTGAAGTTAAGCATCTCAGTGTGTTTATATTTTTTGTTTTGTGAAAAGAAAAAACATAGACCAGACATAGAGTGCATGGATTTCTAACACTATAATGGGCCAAGGGGTTGTAGTTTCAATAATGCAGTGTGATCCTGAGGGGTGCAAATGATTGTATGTTCTTGCAATAAAAGAAAATAAATAATAAATTTGAACAAAAAACAAAGAAAAATTAAAAGTCATATATGAAAATATGTTGTCATTTTTCCATTCCCAAAAATTCAGAAATGGTTGATAAAAAATCCCCCAAATGGCTTGCAGATTGAAAATTAATCCAAAGATATTATTAAGTTCGACACTGTGAGGGCCAACTAGGACCTAAGACTTGTTTTACTTGACAAAGTGAAGTCTATTTGTGTGAGTAAGTAGAATTTGAAGAATTTTCTTATTTTACTTTACTTGCAGATAGATGGAATTTCACATTTTATATGGAACAAATGGTCCATATTAAAGAATGGAACAAATTAATTGATCCATATTCAATCAACATCAAAAAAATATTCCCAACCTTCATATAAACCAATGTCCTAGGTTATCATAGTAATCGTTTCATTAGGGCCACACTAGATTGTGCACATAAACAAATGCATTTACGGATATATAATAATAATTTGACATTTAGAATGAAAAATAATATAAGGCCTCTCTCTTACCAAGTTACATAATGCACTTGAAAAACAACATGCACTGTACAGCCTATTGTGAGTACCACATTTGTCCAATTTGGACTATTGACAATGAGCATATATTATCAATTAGTGATGCTTTTCAATCATGATGAAAATATCTAAAATGGTCAAGACTTTAACCTCTCGAAAATTTAGGACCTATCAAATGTCAACAGGTGCTTAACCGGGTTGGTGAAGGGGGGGTGTTGTTATCACCCCCACTAGGGTTCGAATCTATCAATGACATGGTTATGTGTGTGCTTGAATGCACCTATGATTGCAAAAAATGGGTAAGGCCAGATGAAGGGATTTTGACGGAAACAAAACTCCATATTCATGGTTTCTTAGCTAAAGAAGGATTACATATAGCAGCAGGGTGTTTCCATCTGTGTTAAATCTGAAAATAGAGTAGTTGTTGCTTGACCATGTTGACCAGAAGCTTCAACCATGAACTATCATTTCCATGCCTCTTAGTTAAACTATTAAGATCCTTGCTATTTTTTCCAAATATCTTGAGATGAATTTCCACTTGATATAGATCAAAAAATTGGGTCAAAAGATTTATAGAAACCTTCTATCAAACGACAATTTTCAATTCTTAGAAACATCCCTAAGATGTTATTAAATAAATTCATTTAATCGAGTTAAATAACTCCAAACACATCTGACCATATTTTTGACTCCATAACTAGCAAAAAATAATTCCAACTAATGATCAACAAGCATTGCTTCCACTATTCTCTACATCCTTGTAATGAAAAATATTCATCAAAAGAAATGAAAAGCCTTCTCTGTGAGCTCCTCAGCAAATAGAATTGGCTCCAAACCTCTATTTTACTATGTTACAGTTAGATTGTGCTTTTAAGATAATACATACTCCTTGGCAAGTCAACGATTATTTGTCATATAAAACAACATTACGATGTTATATTGTATATATTACCATAAATGACAATTTTTCTAGTTAAGCGCACCAAAAGACAAAAACATTTTCAACAGACACAAGTAATACATGCCCGATCATCTTCTCACCAAGATCTAGAATATTTTTAATTAAAAGACATACACCATGCAAGTTTGAGTATAATCACCTTTATGTTTGCTAGTTTCATTATCTCTATGAATAATATTCGGAGCTCCTGTCTCATTATCCAGTCCTTGTTCATAATGAAAATTAGAGACTATAACCACTTCCATCGGAACATGACCAACAAGATCAGGCAGTTGATCCTTTCCCACAGACAATACAACCTGAAGAAATGATAAGAAAATTAGCAAAATATTCATATATGTAGGCATGCTCATGCTGAACTTCTATATTGTGCTTTGTACTATTGAGGTCTATACTTTTATGGTTTACCTCTAATTCCATATCAGCGGGTTCTTTCCCAATCGACCTCAAGAACTTGTCTAGATCATTAGTTGTAAGTGTTGCAAGCACGGGAGAAAAAACACCATGTTTAAAGTGACAGCTAAAATATTCTCTACATCAACATTGACCAAATAGTAAATATATGCACTAAAATTTAGAATACATATATTAGTCTATGTCCCAAGTTACAACTCCATGCAAACTATAAAAATGAAATGAGCCAGCATTCATTGGGAAGTTGAAAGATATTTGTTCTTCCAACTTTATCATTTCTGATTTAAGGTGCAACTTAATTTTCACAAGCAACAAAGCTAGAAATAATAAAGCTATGTAAGTCATTAAATGAATATCCCTGAGGATTGAAAAGTACTAAATATTTCGAGCAGAAAGAAGTAACTGAAAAAAGGTCCATATCCATCAAATGCTACCTAAAATAGAGCGTAGAATCATTGCCAAAATATTTAACATATAACTCTAAAAAATTATTACGCAAACTTTTAGATAGAAAAGGAGTGGAGTAGATAAAATCACGGTATCCAAAAGGATTCGTGGACTAAGAAAATGTTGTCTGTTACCTGCTAAGTGTACCTAGTAGGAATGAAGACCCCATGGCCCAATGTACAGGGCACCTATCAAATTTTCTAAGTTCAAAAGTCCAACAGGGAAAATCTTGCCCCTTCTCTCTCTTCTATCTTCTTCTCTATATGCAAATTTTGTGCCCCTACGGGGGAATTGTATAAAATGACACTAGCATGTTGAACTTATGTAACAGACTTAGGTCCTTGGAACTGAATCCTAAGGAAGTTTCTCCAATGATCCGGATTTATGCAGGAACGCAAAAAAATAAACATATAACCATAAATACAGAGATGCAGCGGAAATAACACTTCATTTCATTAATATCAAAGAACTGATATTTGCTTACAGACAGAATGAAAATAAAACTAGCTAGGGTGCTGGTAGTTATCTCTGAGAAGAGATATTAGCGCTCTGAGCCTACGAGAGCGAGGATTACAATGGGAGCTCGAAATTTACTGTTAGAAACAATGGGAAATCCTAAACATCCAAAACCCTAACCCTAGGAGATGAAGCGCCAAAACTATGGGCCCCGTTTGGGTAAATTGGTGTTTCAGCTTCCCAGGGGCGTAACTTTGGCATACGATCTCCGTTTGACGCGTACCATACCTCGTTATAAAGATCTATCTGAGGACTACAAATTTTGAATGAGAAACATGGGTCCATGGACCCATGTTGCTCTCCGTTTTCCCAAAAAAACGTCGTTTAGGGCCTCAAAACGGCTCTGGAAGTTCAGGACCCGAAAAACTGCTAAAAATAGTAAGTTGTGCTGAAACTGAAAAACTGAAAGAGACAATGGAGGGGCCCCAAGTGGAATAGGTGGGTGACCACCAATATCCACCTAGATCATTCCTCCCCCATTAGGAAGCAATGGTCCCCATTACGTTAAGTTCCTCCATGAGATGAGGAAATTTCTGCTGAACTTGGTCCCTGGTGAACCACTTTCCTTGGTGCAGGAGTTGGCCAGCTTTGACAACCCGATACAGTTGGATCTTCTGTTGGCGAGTGTTCTTGATTTGCATGTCCATGATACAATCTGTGGTGGCCTGTTCCATGCAGTTTGGGTTTAACTCTGTTGGTGTGAGTTGTTCTGCAATGTCTGAGGTGTCCATTAGAGGTGGGAAGTAAGGACGAAGGCGATCCACATTGAAGACTGGGTGCAGACCAAGGAATGGTGGAATACTGAGCTCGAAGGAATTGTTCCCTACAGCCTTGGTGATGGTGTACGGCCCATAACGGAGCAGGCGAAGCTTGCGGTGGGGTCCAGTGAGGCGCTCCTTCTGCAAATGTAGCCATACTTTGTCACCCACCTGGAAGTTGTGTGGCACCCGGTGTTGATCATGGCGTTGCTTGTACTTCACATTGGCTCTGTCCAATATATCATGAACCTGTTGGCGGATGTGTTGAATGCGCTCGATGAAGCTACTTGCTTTTTCAACTTCAGACTGGACATGAGCTGAATCGGCCTGAGCAGCTGCAAATGGCATGGCTACGTCAATGGGACATAGTGGCTGGAATCCCAAGCCCACCTGAAAGGGGGTATGGCCAATTGAATTGTGGAGAGCCTGGTTATAACTATGTTGTAAAGAGGGGAGGCTCTCATCCCATGTGCGGGGATGCTTTGAATTGTACATGTGCAGAATGTGTACAATCATTCTGTTGACGACCTCTGTTTGGCCATCTGTTTGGGGATGGAAAGCTGTGGACTTGGTGAGCTTTGTGTCCAACATTGACCAGAGGCTGGACCAAAATGTGCTGAGGAACCTGCTATCTCGATCTGATATGATAGGCTGTGGGATCCCAAAGTGCACCCACACTCGTTCAAAGAAGAGTTTAGCAGTGGCTTCTGCTGTGATATTCTTCTTACAGGCCGCTATAATGGCCATCTTCGAGAATCTGTCAACGACCACGAAAACACAGTCATTTCCATTCTTAGTAGAAGGCAGGCCCGACATGTAATCCATGGAGATGGATTCCCAAGGTCGACTAGGGGTAGGTAGTGGAGTATATAGGCCTTGCTTCTTGATGGTCGGTTTTGCAATGGCACAAGCAGTGCAGGATCTGATGTGCTTCTTGACATCCTTTCGAAGGTTCGGCCAATAGAAATACTTCTGTAGTATTGCTACTGTTTTCTCGACCCCGAAATGCCCAGCGACTCGACTGTAGTGTGCTTCCCATATCATCTTGGCACGCTCGCTTGAAGGAACAAAAAGGTGTCCCAGGTGACATAAAAGTGCATCTTGGAGGTGAAAATTTGGAACTTGCGTACCCCCCAAGAGTGCCTTGTAAGTGTGGCCGAATTCTGGGTCACTCTCATAGAGAAGTGGCCAATCAGAAGTCTCGTGTCCACAAGAGTTGAGCGCGGTGGTGAGTGCTATGATCGGTGGTCGACTGAGGCAGTCTGCAACATTATTGGTGCTACCTTTCTGTACTTAATGTTCAAATGAAACTGTTGCAGATATGTGGACCACTTCTGATGGCGATCATTCTGCAACTTCCCTTGTGTCTGTATGAACTGCAGGGGCCGGTGGTCTGTGTGGATGATTGTTTCCTTCCCCAAAATGCAATGCTTCCATTGTCGACAGGCTTGCACAATGGAATACATTTCTTTGTCATAGGTGGGATACTTGCGAACTGTCTCAGACAATGTCTCACTGTGATATGCCACTGGATGTCCCTGTTGAGTAAGAACTGCCCCAATAGCATAGTCAGAGGCATCTGTCTCGATCTCAAATGGCTGTTGCAAGTCTGGTAAAGTGAGCACTGGGGCAGAACAGAGGCAGTTTTTCAATTCTGTGAACGCCTTCTATTGAGGTTCTGACCAAAATTTTTTTTCTCTTGCTCCTCCCTTGGTGACTTGACTCAAAGGCCAAGTGATATGAGAGAATCCCAACACGAACCTCCGATAGAAATTAGCAAGACCCAGAAAGCTGCGAAGCTCTGTTATAGTGGTTGGGGCTGGCCAATCCCGAATGACTTGGATCTTGGCTAGATCCACATGCACCCCCCTTTCATCAATAATGTATCCCAGATATTGAACCTGGGTCATGCCAAAAGTGCACTTCTCCAAATTGGCACACAACTTGTGTTGCCGTAGTGTTTGGAGGACTTGTTGGATGTGGTGAAGGTGCTCTTCCCAAGTCTGGCTGAAGATCAGAATGTCATCCAAGTACACCACTACAAATGAGTTGGTGAATGACCGCAATATGTCATCCATCATCCTCATGAAGGTGGCGGGAGCATTCGTCAACCCGAAAGGCATGACCAGCCATTCAAAAAGGCCTTCCTTGGCTTTGAAGGCAGTCTTCCACACATCGGAGGGTTCAATTGGTACCTGGTGATACCCAGACTTCCGGTCGATCTTGCTGAAATATTTTGCACCTTTGAGTTGGTCCAGAAGGTCATCAATCCGTGGGATTGGGTACCTATTCCGGACAGTGATCTTGTTCAGCGCCCGATAGTCAATACAGAGTCTTCACGTCCCATCCTTCTTCTGTACCAACACGATCGGGCTCCCACAGGGCGATGAACTTGGTCTGATGTGACCTTTCTGCAACAGCTCCTGAATCTGCCTCTTGATTTCATCATTCTCCAGAAAATAGCGCCGATAGATCGGTCCATTAGGTAGCGGCGCACCTGGGGTCAGATCAATCGGGTGCTTGACCTGACAGTGCAGAGGAACCCTTGTGGGTGAGGTGAATATGTCCCCGTACTCCTCCACAACCTTATCCATTTGTTGTTGTTGTGCAGAGGAGCCCTGTCTGGAGGTCGTGGCCACAGTCTTCTTCTTGCCCTGGGGGCGGATCATCAGGAAAACAAATTTTCTGGTTTGGGAAATGAGCTTACTGCATTTTTTTGTAGTAACCAAAGAGATAGCGGCAGGAGGTGGTAATTCTGGTATCCTGTACAACTTATTTCCCAAAGTAACAATAACAGCACGAGGTCGAGACTCATACATAACATGATGCTTCCACAAGTATTGTTGTCCTAATAATACATCAGAAACATCAATAGGAGCAACGTCACATAGTACCTCATCCGTGAAGGGCTTGATGCTATAGGGAACATGGCTGACGCGGAGATCTCGTCCTTGGTGAAGCCACCTAATGGTGTATGGATGTGGGTGAGCTGTGGTCGGCAAGCCCAACTGCTTCACGACGTCTACTGAAATGAGGTTCTTTTGGCTCCCATTGTCGACAATGAACTGTAGAGGGGAGCCCTTTACCCACATCTAGGAGTGGAAGAGACGTTCCTCCTCCTCTGGATCTTCCGGTTCCTCCTTCTGGATCTTTGTAGTGGCAACAGTGGCTTTGGGCTCCGCATCAATAATCTGTTTCCATTTTTCATTCCCCTTTTCAGGTTCTGATTCGGAGTCAGAGCATGCATCTGAATCAGAAGCCCTCATCTCGGCCACTAGCAACTGCTTGGCCCGATACTCACTTGTGTTGTGAGTGGAGCTCTTATGGAACTCACACCACTTTCCCGTGTCCTTTGGCTTTGCGGTGTTGTTCTTTTCTTGTGGCTTCTACGGGTTGTCTTTAGCCATCATGCCTTGGCTTTGTCCTTTGTTCTGCGGTTTGGAAGCACCTTTCCCTTGCTTTTGATTCGCAGATCCAAAGTCCCGCTTCTTCTGTTTGAATTTCTGCTCAATATTGGCAGCATACCGGTATGCCGTACCAAGCGAGGAGATGTCGAGGAACTCCATTTCCTCCTGAATGTATATGTGCAGGCAGCTGCGATACTTTAGCACCAGATGTTTCTCTGAATATTTGATACCCAACTTTGTGCGCAGGGTATGGAACAGATTCGTCAGGTCATGCACATCTTGATCCCTTTGTTGTCGCAGCGTGGTCTATTGTATGTACTTGTCCTCATAGCTCCCCATGGGATAGTACTGTTCCTTGACGGCATCTCAGAAAGAATTCCAAGTTGGTACAGCCGAGAACAGAGAGGGTTCTGTCTGGTCCTTGTTTTCATAGTAGGTTTCCCACCAGTCCTTAACATGAGGGGTACCTTTGAGGAGTGCAAAAATAATCTTCTCCCTGTCTGAAAAGTCATGAACAGAGAAATATCCTTCTAATAGATTCAACCATATATCTACGGCATCTGCATCTATTTGACCCTCAAATATGGGAATATCAAAATTTACTTGTACCTTAAAAGGAGTCGCGCCTCCAGAGTGGCTGCTGGATGCAGATGCCTCGCCGGTGGGCAGCCGTTGAAGGATCTGAGAAACGTTATCCATCATGGCGTTCCTTTGTTTTTCGAGGGCCTTTTCGAGCAATATTTTGATAGGATCTCCTGCTCCCTCATCTTTCTTTTCGTCCCCCATGGGCGTCCGTCGAGTTTTGCGAGGCTGATCTTGCAAATGTTCCACCAGATCAAGCCCTAGCTCCTTATACCCCGACCTCGTTGGGGACATGCAAAGAAGGATCGAGAAAAAGCAGACCCCTCTGATACCACTGACCCGGATTTATGCAGGAACGCAACTAAATAAACATATAACCATAAATACAGAGATGCAGCGGAAATAACACTTCATTTCATTAATATATTTAGAAATTGCTTATGAAGACGAATAGAAAATAAAACTATTGAGGCGGCGAGTAAAATCTACGAGAAGGAATGTAGCGGCCTCTGAGCCTACAGTAATTCACAATGAGGCTCGGGCCTATTTATTATTTAGAAACAATGGGAAATCCTAAACGAGGCAAAACCCTAACCCTAGGAGATGAAGCGCCAAAACTATGGGCCCTGTTTGGGTAAATTGGTGTTTCAACTTCCCAGGGGCGTAACTTTGGCATACGATCTCCGTTTGACGCGTACCATACCTCGTTATAAAGATCTATCCGAGGACTACAAATTCGGAACAAGCAAAATCAGTCCATGGACCCATGTTTCTCTCCGTTTTCCCAAAAAACGTCGTTTAGGGCCTCAAAATGGCTCCGGAAGTTCAGGACCCGAAAAACTGCTAAAAATAGTAAGTTGTGCCTAAACTGAAAAACTGAAAGAGACAATGGAGGGGCCCCAAGTGGAATAGGCAGGTGACCACCAATATCCACCTGGATCATCCAAAGTGTTTTTTTTTCACTTGATTAATTAATTTCATTTTTCAGTGAAAATAATTAATCAAAGTTTTTTCACTCATAAAATCCAAAGTTGTAGTGTGTCTTAATAACTGAGCCTTCAGTGTGTTTTATAAGTCTACGATGAATGTATATTACTATGTTAGGCATTTCCCAAAGTCTCACGGAATTGCATTAGATATTTTTAAGATTTTTTAAAATTATTAATTTCCCACGGAAGAGGAATTTGTAATTAATTTGTATGTAATAAGTTAAAAATTGGCACTAGGAAATGTTGTATGGCATGCGAGTACTCAAAATTTATACTCATAGTACCAACATTATTCTAGTAACCACTTTGGGGTGCAAAAAATAAATATTTCTCCATGGAAATTCACTTTTACTCATCAGAATGAGGAAAAGACAAGGAAAATTCAAAATTAAATAACTCGGGATAGCTCACAAACATGTTTTGAGTTGTCTGAGAATCACAAGCAGCCAAGTAAAGTGATTTGGACTTCAAAGGCTGAGTTAAGTGATGATTGTTAAGGCCACATATAGGGTCGAGTTGGCTGCCTAGTGAGGCCGAGTTCTCCATCGATCAAGCAGGACGAGTTCACCATAAAGAGGTCCGAGTTTGCTACATTAAATAGGAAGAGTTAAAGCTTGAGTTGGAGTCCACTTGAAGGAGACTTGAGTGGGGCATGTGGCAGCCCACTCCCATTTCAACTCCCCCATCTCTCCACCTGTTCATGCGCATACTCTACAATATGATATGCTACCAGTTAAAGGAGGTATGTAGGTCTACTTTAGAGCCCCCACGCAACCCGTTTTTGATAGTTGCTTGCACAAATGGTTAAT
The DNA here is from genome assembly GCA_034641835.2 of Pinus albicaulis. Classification (NCBI taxonomy): domain Eukaryota; kingdom Viridiplantae; phylum Streptophyta; class Pinopsida; order Pinales; family Pinaceae; genus Pinus; species Pinus albicaulis. The sequence continues at coordinate 85,690,137 of CM076569.1, forward strand.
GGCTGAGTTCATGTGGAGTTTAGCCACAAGTTGATGAAGAGTTGTCTCCCCCTATTCCTTTGTATTTCACACTTGTATCAGTGCACCATCCTTAAGGATATACGCTGCATCTCTTGGTTGCCATATGTAACAGTATAGCAGCGACTTGGATCAGCTCATACAGCATTGGGGTCATCATCTCTCACACTTAGCAACTCTCGTATGCATTGGTATTTGCTCCTAGTTTCCTATAAATGTAACCCCCCTATCTCATGGCAAGCCTTATTAAAGCTTGGGGAAACATTGTTGTAATTTTACTACATTGCTAGTAATACAGAACACTTTGGAGGTCACTGGTCTATCATTTTGTGTTGTTTTCTTTGCTCTCAAAATTGAGGTAACTTTGATAGCAACTCTCTTTTGCATTGGGATTTTCTCCCACTTTCTTATAAATGTAAACCCCCTCTCTCATGGAAGGCATGATTGAAGTTGGGGAGCTTAGGGAAATGTTGTTGTAATTTTACTACATTTCTACTAATACAAGAACACTTTGGAGGTAAATGGTCTATCATTTTGTGTGGTTTGATTTTCTCTCAAAATTGAGGTAACTTTGATGGTTTTAATTCTATTTATTTCAAGTTAGTAAGGCTAGGCCTTGATAGGGACATCGTTGTCCAAGGGAGAGAATAATAATTGTTTGTTATTCTCTTGATAGTTTGCATTCTAGATTTGACCACTACATGTATTTCTAGGTTGAATAACATGTTTTGGACAGAAGGTTCAAGGTCCCTTTGGAGCCCTTACTTCAAACTAAGCCAAAAAATATTAAAAAAAAAAAACATCAACATTGCAAAGATCTAGAATATGTGCATAGAAGCCCAAGGGGTTAGCTCAACTAGTTGTCTCTAGTGTCATTAGGCACTTGTCAAGTTCCATACCAGCAGGTGCCAAATCAAATTGTTGCAATCAGGTTTTCTCGCTAGGTTTTCCTTAGCAAAAAGGAAATATGAGCTTAAAATTTTCCTTATGGAAAGAACTGTGGTTAATAAAAAGTTTAACCTGGCCTCAAAGAACACAATACAAATATTAGAATGGAAGCCTCGTTTTCCATATTGGTTCTCCAAGAGATCAACAATGCTTCACGACTTCATTAGAAGATGAAAGCAATTAAAACCCACAACAAGCTTGAGTGCAAGCAGTCAAGGCTCTGAAGACTCAATCCCTCAGTGCTAATACTATGTTTTTGTGCCTTATTAAAGCCTCATTATTTCCACGATAAAATTTCTTACAACATTTTGCTGACTTTTGTTGTGGATAAAATTATATATGGATTATTGTTGTATAATGGCTTGTATCTTTTATAATTTGAATAATTCAAGATTAACAGAAAACATGAATCTACTGTAACATGTACTAGTGTATTTTTGTCACAATGTTACCTATTAAAATGCTTAATTCAGGTGAATCATTTTCTTGAAGAAACATGAAAACCTCTTAAAGAATGTCCTTGTCATTTGTCAGCTAACAATATTTCAGTTTGCATGTCTTCTGTGGATAATGTAAGGTCACCATTGATAGATACCAGTATACATTCTATGATAATGTGTAGAATAGAAGGGTCTCAAATGAATATGCAACTTCACGCACAGGTTGTTGGGAGAGGAGATACCTTTGGAGTCATAAACCTTAATTGTAAAATGCATCTATATTTCAACTGGGAACCCTTATTCAGTAGAAGATAAGGTAATCTAAGTAGGATTGGCAGGTAACAAGAGTGAAGGAATCAAATGAACAATGAAAAGCATCAAGTAAGGGTAGTCGATGCAAAATATAGAGTATATATTTCTTTTGACGTATAATCACGAAATTCTAATACTAGGTACATTGGCACTGCAATAGTCCTATCACATTTGGCATCCAATTTCTATTTAGTATTTACATGACACGTTATTCTCCTTTAAAGAAGATCACAAGAAACATCATATTTTTTTCCAATGACAACAATGAAATTCTAATAATAGGTGCACTGGCACTACATTAGTGCTATCACATTTGACATCCAATTTCTATTTAGTATTTACATGACACATTATTCTCTTTTAAAGAATATCACAAGAAACATCATAGTTTTTTCCAGTGATAGCAATGTCAACCCAGCCTAAAATTTCTATATTTTCATTTTGTCTATCTCTTTTTCTCCATTACAATGGTGCTCTAGTAAAAATCTAGAAGGAAAGTTTAATGATCTCTAATCAACAAAGCTTTCAAATGAATCATCAACAAAGGGAGTCACAAATGGATATATTACTGTCAGTTTATGCAGGCCTTGGAAGCCAATTCAAATTCTCAGCTTTTTAAAGATTTTAGTACAAAGTCCATAGAAAATTTTAGTACATCTATTTAAAGATTAAGTCTCAGATTTTGCTAATATATGCAGTCAATAAGAATGTTCATTTTCTTCAAATGGAGAAACAAGAGAATTATTCAAAAACAACAATGGATCTAGAAATTTGACCTTTACTCAAAGCGCCATAAGTATCTTCAGCAACCACGCGCAAGGCACCCACTTGACAAATGCATGAATTGCCAAATTATTTTTCAAACACTTTCATATTACCTATGGTTCTGGTAAATGATCATTATGATTAATTCCATGCCAACAAGAGAACCAAACATTCAAAAAGACATCCATACAAAGGCAAAATACACATTTATTCTTAAAGAGACTCAAATATTTCCTATAACCTATGCCATGCAAGTAAAGGTGAATACAATTCCAATTTTGAGAAACTCGTCAATTGTTCGATTGAGTAAGGGATTGCCCATGTCAATCTTCACACCCACAATAGGCCAGTGAACACTACCAGAAATTCTTCCATGAGGCATTTATTTAGGTTCTCTGCTAGCACAGAGAAAAAAAGGACTAGTACATCATCTTTCCTAAAATTAATTTCAGAACATAGATAATAAACTACTACTCCTCCATGAAATATACCAACAAATTAAACCGATCCATTAGCTAAACTGGAAACAAATTACACAACTCGCATTAGATGCCTATTTGATAGTGAAAAACACTCCCATATTTCAGGGGAGAGTGGCCAACATCCCCTACATACCCCGTGATAGTTGGATAATTTGGTTTATCAAAATACATTAAAATGGAGAAATAATTAGAGGCATAATCACTAAAACATTTTGTGGTAGGGAGCTCCATAGAACCAAATACAATCCCATCTAACCTCATTCGAGGCTCGTGCCATCTTGGTGAACTAGACAACAACAAGAATGGAACCTAGTTGGTGGATGGCTCCATGGCTCCACACTCACCTCACTATTTAACTATGCCCTCACTGGCGCTTGAGATTTGTCTCGGAGTAGTACAACAAGAACTAACTGCATATCCCAACCTCTAAAACTGCTACAACCATACCCATCCCCATTCCTATAAAATTTGGTAGCTATGCTCCTTACTGTTCTACACACACATGATATGGGAAATTATTCTAATGGCTAGTCGGTGCAATATCTGAAGTACAGATTGTGGGTTCAAAGCCCTCGAAGTGACCCAATGCATTATAACATACTAAACGCAACAACAAACAACATTTCAAACTTATTAGAAATGAAGTAGGGCTTGATCGCATGGGGATCTCACTCAATCAACAAACACTCCTCTCAGGCATGACACCTTCAAAATACAACAATGAGAAATACGATCGACTATTCTAAAAGTACCATATGGGCACAGGCTGATTTTAACCTTAGCTAAGAAGATTGGGTATTCTAGTGCATGTTGGGCACAGCTACACTGACACCGATTTAGTGAAAATAGAAGTGGGTTTCGAACATGCGACCAAAATAAACAGAACTCTCGACATTCGCAACATATTTCAAGCACATTCACTGAGAATTTTACAAGGTAAATCCCACTCCATACCAAACAATGCTAAGCCTTTAAAATTTGAATATATGAAAACAATGGCAAGCCTTTCGAATATAAACATATGAAAAAAGAAAATCGTGCATACCCCGAAGTGGAGTAATCCGAAAGTACGAAGACCTGCAAGGGAGGGAAGTACAAAGATGATCTCCCTTGCCAAACCCCAGCTTACTGCAATGTGAATCTCGTTCTCCCTTGCCCAACCCCATCTTGTTGCTAATCCCTCATTAAGTGGATGTCCTCCAGTGAGAAAGAGAGATAAGCCCCGAGGTAAATAATCATCATGCAAGCAGGAGTAGTAGTGAAAGGCCACTATCATAGACTGCTCGTCAAGGCTCCCCGAACCACGATCAGATCTCATACTGCAAAACTCCCTTTCATAAATGCCCCATGAATGAGTTATAATAGGATATGTCCACCCCTGCAGATAGAGGGACCGAAATTTCTAGCTAAGCTGGGAATCAGTAACCTGCAGATAGAGGGACTGAAATTTCTGGCTGAGCTGGGAATCAGTAACTGAAAGGGAAGGTGGATACAAGGAAAACAATGAGTGTATTCTAATGGATCCCTCATGCGAATGCAACCCCAGCTTGCTGCTTATTCCTCATGCGCGCGCTCTCCATGCTAATCCCTCATGCAGCAAATGATCCCTCATGCGTGCACTCCCTTGGAAAACCCTCAAAACAAGTTCTCTTGGCCCAAAAAATAAAAAAACAATACCTTAAAAATTATTTATATTTCCTATATAATAAAAAAAACCCACTAACTCTTAGTCATATAGCCAATATAATGTTTTGGGTTTTTTTAATTTTTTTTACCCCAATATGAACGCACGTGATATAATATTGGTTTTTCAGTGATGCCCTCGTGCCCAAGGGCTACCACTTGGGCGCCCTTGGGCTCGGGCACACATCGCCTCGTGGGCTCGTCTTCCCATAGAACGGGTGCCTTGGCCCAAGTAGGCGCGCCCACCGGGCCCCTGGCAAGCAGGGGAGCCAATTCTCAGAATCGGCCCCCTTGTTCGCCCAGGGGACCGCTGGGTGTACCCACTTGGGCCAGAACGACCATGTGCTGCCCTAGGCGGGCCCACCCACAATGTACATGCTAAATTTTTTTTTAATTTTAAATAAATAAATAAAAATTAATTTGTTTTCTACAAAAAAATTTAACGGTAAAAGCTGGTAAATTTTTAAGGGTTTAAAATATTTATTGTTGGGGCTTTGAACTTGACTTTCATTAATTTTAACAATTTACTAATTTTCAGAATAATAGAAACAAAACTAACCTTTCAAAAGTGAGAATCTCCCGTTGACAATGTTGCTGCTCTAGAAAATCATTCCAAGCTTTTAAACAAACCTCGAGAAATTTTGACGTGATGTGTGGAATAGTGACAATGAAATTTATTATTAAGCGGAAATAATGGAATTTCTTTTCAGCAGGGTAAATGTGGGATAAAAAACTATGATGAATCTTAAAAAAATAAAATCTATAATGAAGTAAAAGTTATATAATTTAATTAAAATTATTTTAGTTTGAAAACAATTATTAAAAGAATTTTTTTGGGAATTTAATTCGAAATTAGGATCCATATTAAGAGAATATTTTAGTAACTAATTTTCAAATAAATCATATAAATAAAATTTGGAGGGACATACTTCAAGCAAATATTTTCGATGAAAATTTTTGGAGGGAATTTTTCATTGTTTCAGCTATATATTATCATTGGGAGAGAGATCAATTGCATCATTCAAAATTTCTTTTTTCAGTGTTATGGATTCCTCTGATACTGAAGTTTCCTTTTATGAAGCATCAACATATTCGTAACGTAACAACTCTATTCATATTGAAGAATATAACGAGAGTAGTGAAAAAATGAAAGATGAATATTTTCAAATGAATAGAGATTCTAATTATCCAGTTATTCCTAATAATATGGACTATGAGAGCAACAATGACAAATGGCAAGATGAAAATTTTCCAAAAACTAGAGACTCAAAATTTCCACTTAGTCACAATCCTAAGGACTTTAAAAGAAATAGCGATGAATGGTAGGATGTAAAATTTTCCACTTATTCCTTGGGCGCCCTCAACATCTGCCCGCAACATAGCGCCCACGGGGTAGTGCCTCTCTAGGGCCGATTCTAGGGCCAATTCCCAGAATCGGTCCTCCTTCTTGGCAAGGGGGGGCAATTCTGATAATCAACCCTAGGCAAACGTTGTCCCGTGGGCGCGTCCACCTGCAACACGCGTCGTGGGCGCTTTGATGTTGGCAGACGCGCCCACAGGGCGGCGTCCGCTTGGGGTTGATTCTCATAATCGACCCCCCTACCTGGCAGGAGGCCGATTCTCATAAACGGCCCCTACCAAGCAGGGCAGCCAATTCCCAGGGCTTGGGTGGATGTCGCCCTGTGGGTGCGTCCGCCCACAGCACGGGTGCCCTGGCTCGAGTGGGCATGCCCACCGGGCACCTAGGCAAGCAGGGGGGGCTTGTTTGCCCAAGGAGTCAGTGGCGCACCCACTTGGGCCAGAACGACCATGTGTTGCCCCAGGCGAGCCCACCCACAATGTACATGCTAAATTTATTTTTAATTTTATTGATATATATATATTATTTTTTTTTCTACAAAAAAAAAATTAACGGTAAAAGCTAGTAAATTTTTAAGGGTTTAAAATATTTATTATTGGGGCTTTGAACTTGACTTTCATTAATTTTAACAATTTACCAATTTTCAGAATAATAGAAACAAAATTAAACTTTCAAAAGCGAGAATCTCCCGTTGCTCTAGAAAATCATTCGAAACTTTTAAACAAACCATGAGAAACCTTGACGTGATGTGTGGAATAGTGACAATAAAATTTCTTATAAAGCGGAAAAAACGGAATTGTTTTTTGGCGAGGTAAATGTGGGATGAAAAACTATGATGAATATTAAAAAAATTAAATCTATAATGAAGTAAAAGTTATATAATTTAATTAAAATTATTTTAGTTTGAAAACAATTATTAAAATAAAATGTTTTGGGAATTTAATTCGAAATTAGGGTCCATATTAAGACAATATTTTAGTAACTAATTTTCAAATAAATCGTATAAATAAAATTTGGAGGGACATACTTTAAGCACAAAATTTCGGCGAAAAATTTTGGAGGGAAATTTTCATTGTTTCAACTATATATTATCATTGGGAGAGAGATCATTTGTATCATTCAACATTTCGTGTTTCAGTGTTATGGATTCCTCTGATACTGAAGTTTCCTTTTATGAAGCATCAACATCTTCATCACATAACAACTCTATTCATATTAATTTATATAACGAGAGAACTAGTGAAAAAATAAAAGATGAAGATTTTCAAATGAATAGAGAGTCTAACTGTCCACTTATTCCTAATCCTATGGACTATGAGAGAAACAATGAAAAATGACAACATGACAAATTTCCAAAAACTAGTGACTCACAATTTCCACTTAGTCCTGATCTGAAGGACTTTGAGAGCAATAGTGATGAATGGAAGGATGTAAAATTTTCCACTTATTCCTTGGAAGTCCTCAGGCTTGGGTGGATGCTGCCCCGTGGGCATGTTCGCCCACAGCACAGCGTCATGGGCGATGTGCTGTGGGCGGGCACGCCCACAGGGCGACATCTGCTTGGGGCCAATTCTCATAATTGACCACCTGCCAGGAAGGAAAGCCAATTCTGGGAATCGCCCCCCCTGAATCGGCCCCTTGCAAGGAAGGGAAACCGATTCCCAGGGCTCTGGCAGACGCCGCCCCATGAGTACGTCCTCCCGTAGCACGAGCGCTAATGACGGCATCCACCCGAGCCCGAGGGCCAACCCTTGGGCACCCTTGGGCTTGGGCAGATGTTTCCCCATGGGTGGCGTCCGCCTGCAGCATAGGTGCCCTCGCCCAAGTGGGCATGCCCATTGGGCCCCTGTTTTCCCAGGGGGTCAATGGGCACGCCCACTTGGGCCAGAATGACCATGTGCTGTCCCAGGATGGCCCACCCATAATGTACAAGATAAATTTATTTTTAATTTTGTATATGTATATATATATATATATATATATATATATATATATATATATATTAATACAAAATTAAAAATAAATTTATCTTGTACATATATATATATATATATATATATATATATATATATATATATATATATCATTTTCTACAAAATAAATTAACGGTAAAAACTGGTAAATTTTTAAGGGTTTAAAATATTTACTGTTGGGGCTTTGAACTTGACTTTCATTAATTTTAATAATTTATTAATTTTCAGAATAATAGAAGCAAAACTAACCTTTCAAAAGTGAGAATCTCTTGTTGACAATGTTGCTGCCCTAGAAAATCATTCCAAGCTTTTAAACAAACCTCCAGAAATCTTGGCGTGACGTGTGGAATAGTAACAATGAATTTTCTTATAAAGCGGAAATAATGGAATTGCTTTTCGGTGGGGTAAATGTGGGATAAAAATATGATGAATATATGAAGTAAAAGTTATATAATTTAATTAAAATGATTTTATTTTAAAAACAATTATTAAAAGAAAATGTTTTGGGAATTTATTTTGAAATTAGGGTCCATATTAAGAGAATATTTTAGTAACTAATTTTCAAATAAATCGTATAAATAAAATTTGGAGGGACATACTTCAAGTAAAAATTTTCGGCGAAAAATTTTGGAGGGATTTTTTCATTGTTTCAGCGATATATGATCATTGGGAGAGAGATCATTTGATCATTCAACAATTCTTGTTTCAGTGTTATGGATCTCTGATACTGAAGTTTCCTTTTATAAAGCATCAACAATTTCGTCACGTAACAACTATATCCATATTGATGAATATAATGAGAGAAGTAGTGACAAAATGAAATATGAAGATATTCAAATGAATAGAGAGTCTAATTGTCCACTTATTCCTAAGCCTATGGACTATGAGAGCAACAATGACGAATTGCAAGATGAAGAATTTCAAAAAACTAGAGACTCGCAATTTCCACTTAGTCCTAATCCTAAGGAATTTGAGAGCAATAGTGATGAATGGAAGGATGTAAATTTTTAGTGGATAGAGAGTCACATTTTCCACTTTTTCCTAATCCTAAGGTCTATGAGAGCAATAGTGATGAATGGTCAGATGACAAATTTTCAGTGGATAGAGAGTCACATTTTCCACTTAGACCTAATCCTAAAGACTATGAGAGCAATAGTGATGAATGGCAGGATAAAAAAAATTCAGTGGATAGAGAGTCACATTTTCCACTTACTCCTAATATTAAGGATTATGAGAGCAATAGTGATGAATGGCAGGATGAAAAATTTTCAGTAAATAAAGCGTCACATTTTATAGTTACTCCTAACCCTATGGAATTTGAGAGTAGCAATGATGAAGGGAAGGATGAAGAATTTCCAATAAATTGAAAGTCTCAATTTCCACTTACTCCTAATCATATGGAATATGGGAGCAATAGTGATGAAGGTCAAGATGAAGAATTTCCAATAAATCGAGAGTCGCAATTTCCACGTACTCCTAATCTTATGGACTATAAGAGTAGCAGTGATGAAGGGAAAGATAAAGATGGTGAATAATATCCTCCAATTCAGTATTTCAAAAGCACAGATGATGGTATTGAAAATTTCCATGCCGCCGAAGATGGTAATGAATATTTTTCAAACAATGTTGGTGGTGAGTTTCCTAACTATGTTGAAAATGATCATAGTAATAATAGTATTCCTCCTAATGATCATGGAAATGATTCTTCATAGAATGATGAAATGATAGAGATGTTGCCAACAAATATTGTTTCTAGGAGTAGGAGTAGACCTTTTCGTATCAATCCAAGATGTTCTAGTTATACAAGGGGTAGATTAGCATATCTCACGAGAATAAGTTCTATCAGTGAGCTCATTTCAAGTGATTGTTGTAAAAAGGATTGCTTGAAACATATGGATTTCAAATCTTCTTTAGAGAAAAAGAAGAACTATTTGTTAATGAATAAAAGCATGCAGAATTCATATTTAGTGGGGTGCATGCAATCTACACTGGTAGGTTACGATTATCATATTGGGTCTTTATTTCTCTGTAGAAAGGCTTTCAAAATTATTCATTCAATTGGAAATTTTCGTCTATCAAGAATCCAAGATAATTTGGAAAAGGATCCTACATGTTATTCAAAAGTTCATCATAAATGAGAGTTTGGCCCACTAGAAAGCATTGCAATGTCATGGTTGCAAGACTTCTTTTCAAAACATGGAGAGTGTATGCCAAATAGAGATACAATACATATTCGAGATAATTTCTCAAGACAAAAAATCTATAACTTATACAAGGAATATGCAGAAGGTGTTGAAGGAAATGGTCGTTTTATTACATATCAATATTTAGCGCAGATATGTAGGAGAGAATTCAACAATGTTCGTATTCCTAAGAAGACAAGGATGGGGGTTTGTAGTACATGTGCTTCTCTAAAATAAAAAAGGGATAAATGTCAAGGAGTAGAAAGAGGTAAGCATTCATAACATTATTCTTTTAAATTGTGCAGTGATCAACTATGAAAATGTATTTATTAATACGTGTATTTTATGTTATGTGTAGATTCCATTGTTAAAGCCATTCAAGAGCATCGTGAAAAACAAACAAGTGAAAGGAAAAATTTTTGCAAGCATTGAAAGAAGTGTTATGATAATCCAAATAAATATTTTGGTTTTATAATTGATGGTATGGACTAGAAGAAAAAACTTCTACCATATTTTTTTCACACACCCAAAAATTTGCAGGAGGAAAATTTTATCTAGTTTCACTTGGTCAGTTGTATAGTCTTCAATGGGAAGTCACCAAGAGTTTACTTCACAGCTCCAAATATTCATAATGATGAAAATCTGACAATAACCATAATTCATGATGTGCTTTCTCATTAGGGTGGTAATCTTCCTGAAATTTTGTATCTACAATTAGACAACACTTGTCGTGAAAACAAAAATCATTTTTTTTTGGATATCTAAACATGCTTGTTGAATTGAGAATTTTTCATAAGGTGAAGGTTGGTTTTCTTCTTCTTGGGCACACTCATGAGCATATTCATCAGATGTTCAGTTGTTTTTCAATAACATTGAGGAGGAAGAATGTTGAGAGCTTGCCATCATTAATTGAATGTATTAACAAATCATAAATGCCAAAGCCTATTTTTCATGTGTTAGAAGAAATTGTTGACATGCGAAGGTTTATTCTCAGATTTCATGGTGAGGAGAAATGCATTGAACATCTTAATGGCATTAGCTTCTTACATCAATTTCGTATCAAACAAATTGATGGGAACACTTATATGGGGAAAGAAGTATTCAACAACTGCAGAATGGATGCCATCATCAGGTTTGAAATTTTGAAGTTCATTTCAAATCATCCAATATTTGCATCAAATATATTGTTATTAGAATCAGTTGGTGAAGTTCATAATGCATGAAGGCAAAAGAGAGAGATAGATTATTCTAAATGTCTGGAAGAAATTAAAAAAACCATTAGATATACATATGAGTACTTTGATGTTGCTGATTTAGTTTGGTGGGAGTCATTTTTCAATGATCAGAGTGATGTCATTTCAAGACTAGCAAATGAAGATATGTTTTTGAAGACTCCATTTATTTGGCCACAAAATGTGTCAAATGAACAAGAGCAAACAAACATTCTTGAACAACAACAATCACACAATCTTATTAATTCTACACAGGTGGAGGAGAGAGAAATGTGTATTGGTTCCAAAAGATCTCGTGCACAACGTGAAGCCATCGAAGACCTTTATAGAGGTTCAGTACAAGATATTAAGGAGGGTCTCATGATTGAAATATTAGCACATGAAGGTCCACATGGCTATCCATTCTGCATTGCTAAGCTTATAAAGGTGATTACAGAAAATGAGGATGTTATAGGTGTTGAAGTACATTGGTATGCCACAAACACACACCCATTAAATGGTGTGTACAAGCTAGATATGGTAGTTGATAAAAAATTGGTGGAAAGAGAAAAAGAAAGGGTACAAATATAAATCGCCACCGTACGGACCTCTTAAAATCAGAGGAATTTGACATACTTGTTTATGACTTTAATTTAACAAAGAGAGGAACTCTTCGCTCCAGGACGATAGATATTCTTAAGAGGTTGATACCACAAGAAACAGTGTTGAGATGGAAATCTACGATCTAGAATAATTTTGAAACCTCAAGTGGTTGGCATGCATGTTGACTACGATGGGGCACTAGTTGATTAAAGAGAAGAATATGGAACATATTCATCTGCATCTAGTCATTCATCTGAAGATGTGAATTATGATGGTGTGCACGAAAATATCAGTGATTTTAAATAATTGTGTAAGACAATTGATATAAATGATGTTTGCATTGAGCAATGAAAATGATATTTTAACTTCCCTATGATCTTACTTGAAGTTATGAGTCATTTTTATGTTTTTGGGATTATATGTTTTAATTATGATGAATTCATTTGTCTAAAATATTCACAATGCAACAATATCATGGAGAAATAATTTATGTTTCATTGGGTTATTTTAGTCATATAATTTTTTCATAATATCATGGTTGAAATATGTTGAAAAGTTAATATTTTTTAATTCGATGGGTGAAAAATTGTGAAATATATTTTATCTTTAACATTATGGTTGAAAAAAAGTTAGAATTTTAGGGATTGTTAGTGTCATGATATTATATGTTAAAAGACATGTATAAAAAATATTAGAATTTTAATGTGTTTAAAATCTCATTATTTTATATTTAACGTCATTACTAAAAATATGTTGAAATTGTACCCGGAAAATAAAAATGGCATTCTAGCACCAACCATTGTGTGTTTTTTCCATTTATTTGGCACATGAAAATTGGTTTTACTGCTATTTTTTAAAAATGTTGCAAATTAACCCTAAAAAAAATAATGCCTCATTCTCGAATACACACTTTTCATTTTTGGGTTGTTTTTCATGCTTTTTGGGGTTTTTTTGGCTAGAGTTCCCATTTTCAGTTTATAGTTCTCATTTCAAAGTTTACGTTGTTTCTAACATATTTTATTAGATGGAAAAACATATGCCTAGGTTTTTATTCCTAATACTATAAAAAATAAGGGTCTTTCTCACAAACCCTACCAAACCCTAAAGGTCTAGAGTTTAAATACATAGCAAACCCTAATTTATCAAAACCTCAAAGATTTGGGATCTCAGATAACATCATTCAAACCCTAATAGATTAGGGTTTTCATAACCATACCAAAACCCCAAACATCAAAATAACATGTTTCACCAATAACCCTAAGTAGGCTAGGGTTTCACATATTATCATCAACATACCCTTAGGTTAGGGTATTTCTAGAGAACCTTTCTAGGGTTCCATAGGAATAATCAAAGATTTTAGGGGGGTAGATTTATCTAATGATGAATCACCCAATCAAGAATATTCATGATTCAAAAAGGCTAGACACAACAATGTTAGTAATGTAGAATATAAAAAAATAATGAATAAACCTTTATTATGAAGAGATCAAAGAATTATAGTTTAAGGAATATCTTTGTTACTTAAAAAACCTTGTAATCCTACGAGTTCTTCTTTCATAATCCTTGAGTATTCATTAAGTCTTTTCTAAGCAAGGAAATAGAAGTAGAAATGTGATTAGTATTTAATATAAACAAGCTTAAATAAGTAAGGGAAACCAAAACTGAAAATGAATAATGTACTTATATTTTGGAAGATGGTTAAGGCTCCGAGCTTGAGGGATACTTATAACTTAAAAAAAACAATTGAAAAATGTATTCGTCAAAAATATGTTAAACCTACAAATACTAAAAATAAAAAATACAAAATGAAATAAATAAGACTTAAAGCAAAGGATTTAGTAGTGCAAAACCCTTATATTTGATTCTTTGGGTTTAAATTTCTTTGGAGATCCTTCTTCAACAACATTGGCTTGGTATCTTTCCATTTTCTTATTCCTTGGATTGTCGGGGCAATCACTTCTATAGTAAACCATTTTATGACATTGATAGCATTCTATTTTGGACATATCAACCTTCCTCCTTCGTCCTTTTGACCTTTTGGAGTTTCCTTTCTTATGTTGAGCAATGTAGGCATTTTAAAAATTTTCATTGTTGGAAACCAATGTGATTCTCATTTCCTCTTGGCTGCAGGAATTCCATAATTCTTGAAATGTGGGAGTTTCTTTCCGACTGTTCAATCCTGAAGCAAAATCACTCCAAGTTGGTGGCAACCCCAATAGTGAAATTGTCATTAGCTCTTTGTCTGGTACATTTTCATCAATGTCTTGAAGGTAATCTCTGATCCTATCTATCCTTACAAATAAGGAAGTCACAGTGTCATCTTAGTCATTTTTGTAGTTCTTAGTTCATCCTTGAAACTTGCCACCTGACCAATGTTCTTGATAATGAACAGCGTTGAAAAAGCCTCATACATTTATTGAGCATGTTCAATGTTGGATATATATATTAGACAAGATTATCCTTTATGCCTTCTACCATTAGTGTCATGGAAAATATTTTTTATTCTCTGAACTTCACATCGTTTGCATCATTGTATTCTTCAGTAGGCTTCTTTACTTTCCCTTTAACTAAATCCAATACTTTGTTCTTTTCAATAATGAGGTCAATTCTCTTTTTCCATGACCTATAATTTGATTCTCCTTCAAGCTTGCTCTCTCCCTTTATTGCGTTAGACATTGTTATTGAAGATAATAAGTTTCTTCCCTTAAAATATCTCCTTTTATGATTCCTTGATCAATTACTTGAGACTGCCTTTTTCCTCTTTCTTCACCAAAGCTCTGATACCATGTTAGAAAATTAAAAAAAGGCAGAAATATTTTCTTATACTTAATAATTACTTGTGATATTATTGTATTCTTATTAAATTTCTTATGTTCTTCCATTCTTAGTTAATCAAGAAATTACCAAAATAGTAGCACATAGATCAAGGACACCAGATGTAGGCAGACAGCCAGGGCAAAACCTCACTCTAGGGGAAAACCCAATTTGTAAATCTCCCTTCAATACTTTTCCTGAGACTATAACACAGACTTCTTCCACACCAAGTCAAACCTCTTCTTCTTTTGCAAATAATACTATCTTCGGCCTGGCAACAACAAAAGTACTCTTCTTCGACCTAGCAAGTTCGATCTTGCTCTAGCGACTTTGATCTTGACCCAATGACTTCGATCTTGATCTAATACTACTTCTTAAGGCAACAACAACCAACAATAGCAACTTCGACCTATTAGCAACACACTTGTCCTTGCAGCAACTCGCAACAAAAAATTTGATATAGCTTGAGAGACTTTGGTCTCCCTAGAGAACCCACACAAGTGAAAGAAAGATGCACCAAAACTTCAATCTTGTTTAATTCTTTTGTTTTCACCAATCTCGCACTTCTTTTAGCCCACTTCCTCACTTCACTTTTATTCCAGCTCCTTAGTAGATATCGAAATTGATGTGAGAGATATGCTCCAAATGAATTCGATCTTCTCAATATATAGCCCTTAGGTGAGGTTGAATTTCCCTCTTTGAGGCCGACTTGATCTTCTTGAGGCCGATTTGGTGTGGAGGTGACATAATTCAATTTTGACTCAATCATATACCATTTTACATAGTTCAAAATCCTAAGAAGGGTCTCTTTAGGTGTAGAATGACTCTCTTAACTCAGAATAAATCCTAGAAGTCCTCAATGGGGACTTTGACATAAAACATGATGACCCAAGCATGAAACCCATGCTTTAATAATTTGTAAAAAATATTTTATTTATTATTTTGACAAGTACATTACATACTGACTCAATTACATTTATGAAGACCGAAACTAGTTACATTCTTCAACAGAAGGAACATAAATCTAGAACGAAAGAAAGTTGCCAAAATCCATCATCCTCTAGGTTAACATCACATGCAAAACTCAATTGTTAAATTTTCCAACACCAAATATTATAAAAATTCCTAACAAGTTATTTTATGACAGGTAAGTTTTTTTTTTAAATGTTGAAAGAAAGTACACTAAGATTTTGACTTAAATAATTTGTAGCGGAAATTGAAATAGAAAATTAGTCACAAATACAACAATTTTTTTCCCTCCAAATTCTCCTTCACATTTCATTACTTAGGAAAATTGAGGGCTCCTTTAATAGGGAAAATGATCCCTAGAGAATACGCACAAAAATAGCTAATGGAACCTAGAAAAATTGGCCCCTAGAGATTTGACCTGCACATTAGCTAGTTTTCTTTCACAAGTTCAACCCTCCCGAAGTTGATCGACCCCTCCATTGGTGTGACCTCAAACCGCTTGACGTCTCCACACTCGTTGCACACCTTAAAACTTGGCCTTGACCCTCTCAGCCTCTCTAGCGCTACAACGCACTCTCAGCCTCACCCCAAGCAAACATTAACCCTCATCCTGTGTGCTCCACCTACAATAATTTTTCTTTATTGAACTCCTAGCTACAAAAATTTCCTCTCCCCTCATTCTTGAGTCTCTCACTCTTGAATAATTTTCTCTCCCAATAATATGATTTGTTTTTCACCTCTCCCTTAGTCTTCTTTTATGATTTCTCATTGAGCTAGATCTCAATAGATTTCCAAATTGATGAATGGCTAGGATTAGATCCTAAGCCTCTCTTGAGATCTACCATAGAAATTAGATCTAACTCACTAAAGTAAATTAATTTACTTTTCATTAGAAATCTTAGCCCAACAACTAACATTAATTAATAAATTAATCATTGTGCTTTTCCTAAGTTAGGCTTTGGAAAGAGATCATAAAAGTCACTCAACATGAACAAGTAATTAAAGAGGGTTTTGGAAATATTTTACATGCTTGACACCTGGTCTATGCAAAAGCACCTATCCAAGCTATCATCATCAACACTCACTCTTGGTGAGGAAGGTATTCTTCACAACCCCCATCTTGTCTCTATAGAAGATGGATTTCCCTATCACAAGGGATTTTGAGAATATCTACTACTTGCTCATATGTGCAGATATACTGAAGTTTTACAACTCCTCTCTGGACCATGTCTAATGAAGTGGTTTATGATCTTTATATGCTTGGACCTATCATGAAACAATGGATTCTTTGAGATTTTGATGCAACTTTGACTGTCACAGTGAATCAAATTGGGATCCAACTCGAAAGAAAATAACCCTATGAGCACGCTGTGAAGCCAAACGACCTAAAAACTTACCATACTCGTTGTTATGTACTTAACATCCACTAATTTGAGCACCATTGAACTCTACTTCATGCTAAACAATAAAATAACTACTAATCCAAAGCTAAAGAAATAGTTTGAGGTGATTTTCATATCTATTGCACTCCTAGTCCAATCTTAATTTGTATAGCCCTGTAATTACACTTGACCACTCCTGACATATCTCAACCCATGCTTATTTGTACCTCATCAATACCTGAGAAAATGCTTTGCTTCCATCCAATTCACCTTTATAAACTCCACCATAAATTGGATTATGTATTTCACAACAAAGTATATACCTGTGAAAATTCCTTGTGAATTTTTCTGAATTTACTAAACATAAATCCTACAGCAGTAATCTGATTTACTTCTCCTACTTGTTTTATTAACTTAACAAGTTTATTTTTGAATAATACATGAAAAAAATTGAAGTAAATACACTGCTGCCTACACAAATATATAGATCAAGTACTGAATAAATAAGCACATTCGACAAAGAACACACAATATTTTTTGGACAAATGTCCCTGGAAAAACCCAATGCGGGAAAACCAGTGCAGCAGCTCTTAAGGGTTTTTATTATTATGCAGATTTATGAATAAAAACTAGGGTACCAGTAGTGGTTTACCCAAAAGAGAAAATCCCGGAAGAAGTACCTCTATCTCTGGAGACAGATATTATGGTTGATTCAGCGTGAGAATGAAGAGCCCCACAGATGCCTAAGCAATCCTCAACAAGATTTTTATTGAGACTGTGTCACCCTTCAGTGTGGCTACGTCACCCTTCTAGATATGTTGAATACGAGCCTGATTTGGCCCACTGAAACCCCAACGCTGCCTTTGATGGCTCTACGTCAGCTCCTCAGGCCTACGTCACCCCTATGTACATGTGTGAGCCTATGTGTTGGCTCTACGTGAGCCTGGCTAGGTCTACATCACCCCTCATAGGCCTACATTGCTCCTCTCATGCTGGTATTCCTCTATACTATTGTATTCTCAGCCTTGGATCATAAATCCCACCATTGATCTGCCCCTTGCTGCACTACAAGCTCACCTGAAAATTCTCAGCAAACCGTGCCCCATAATTTCAACTTAACTCAAGTGTTGCCACTATGTGTGTATCCTCCAAATAGCTCCAAGCCTTCCTTTAATACTTTTCATGTTGAACATTCAACGGCCATGATCTAATCTCTAATCAATGACTAGTATTAGAAAATACGTGATCCTCGTCACTTAGAACATTCTCACCCACATGTTTAAATTAATTCACTTTAATTATTTAATTTTCCTAAGTTAGATTTAGGGGCACCATTAAAATAATTAATTCTTTGAATAACTTAAACTCGGGGTGGAATTTCTCCAAACGATTTCTGGGTCTTGGAGATCTCATGTGTCCTAGCCCCTCCACAAAGTTTCGGAGCTAGAGCACATCTGATGCTACCCAAAAATTAACACTCCCTCTTAGCGAGGAATTTTCTCTAGCAACACTTCAATCCAGAAGCATTACTCTGATCCACAGAATCGGTCCCTTGCACTGTTGATGCTCGGTTACTGCCCCTCATCCATTGCGTTGTTTCCTTTTGTACTACTGCCCATGACTCTGCCACAGTGATTGCCTCATTTGTACTGCAGCTCCCTCTGAAATTTTGCATCATGCTACCCATAGGACTGCCACTACTAATTGTTGCATTGCAAATCATTTGTTGAGAGTTAAGCAACTAAAGGACTTCACCCAAAATCTAGACAGACAAGTCAGTCTAGCTGCATCTCGATACTGAAACAACCTCTGCTCCTAGTCTATGTTGACCCTCTAGAGCTCTGTTATGAAACCAGCTCCAAAAATAGAAGAAAAGAGAGATCAACGCCTTAGAAATAAGCCACTTCAAGGGGGAAACCTCTAATACATTAGATAAATGAACAATTCTTTGATGAACAAATGACAAAACCTCATTTTATATATAGGAGTCCATGGGGTCACAATATAATCCTAGCCGACCTAACAATAATAATGTAAGGGCACAATAATAACAATATTGGGGTTATAGGGGTACAACAAGAACAATAATGGGGCTACACTAACAACAATAAGGGAGTACACTAGTAATATAGGGACCTAACATGCCCCTCTCCTTCAAAAATTTTTTGTCCTCAATGCTTGAGTAGATCTAGGTGATTCTGTATAAAATTATCATCCTCCCATGTAGAATCTTCAGTGGGTAAGTTTTTCCACTTGATGAGATACTCTGAAATTGATCGATTTCGTAGTTGTCGAGTTCTTGTTTCCATGACTGCTTCATGTTCCAATATGATTTTTCCTTCCTCATCAAGTTCTGGAAATATTGTTTGAACTGGAAGTTTTTCACCTATAACCTTCTTTAAGCATGAGACATGGAAAACTAGATGCACTCGCGACGAAGGAGGAAGCTCCAATTTGTATGCCATAGTACCAATATTTTGCAACACCTTGTAAGGACCATAGTACTTCGGTGATAATTTATTATCCTTATTAGCTTTCTTGAGGGACATTTGTTTGTATGGTTGTAGCCGTAAAAATACCCAGTCTCCTATATCAAAACTTCTCTTGCTGCGATGTTGATGTGCCTGTTGTTTCATTCGATTTTGTGCCAAATTTAGGTTATCCTTTAAGAGTTGGAGAGCTTCTTGTTGATGCTTGATGTGATCTTACACTGCTTGAAACTTAGAATTTTCTCGTAAAGATGATTTGATGGATGGTGGATGATATCCATAAAGTGCCATAAATGGGGTCATTTTTGTTGCAGTATGGAAGGAAGTGTTATACCACCATTCAGTGAGAGGTAACCAATTGAACCATTGTGTTTGTTTATCAGATACAAAACAACGAAGATATCCTTCCAAACATTTATTCACTATCTCATTTTGACCATCGGATTGAGGATGATAAGATGAACTATGAGCTAGTTGAGTACCCAAACAAGAAAATAATTCTGTCCAAAAATTTCCAGTAAAAATGGGATCTCTGTTGCCATACAATCTTTGGATAATTGCTAGATCCCTATATTATTAAGATAGTCCTTTATTGTTGTTAATTTAACCTCTTTATTGTTATTATTGTACCCTTGTAACCCCATATTGTTATTATTGTTTCCTTAAATTATTATTGTTAGTTGGCTAGGATTACATTGTGGCCCCATGGACTCCTATATATAGAAAGGAGGTTTTGTAATTTGTATCATCCAATAATTGTTCATTCATGTAATGTATTGGAGGTTTCCCCCTCAAAGTGGCTTATTTATAAGGTGTTGATATCTCTTTTCTTCTATTTTTGGCGTTGGTTTCACAACATTTGGTATCAGAGCTTTGGATTCTAGGGTTTTCATTGCTCCAAACCGGGCAGCGTGGAATTTTTGCTATAACGTTTTTTCTACAAAGGTTCAGAAGCTCAAAGTTTTAGAGTGTGAAGCCGAAATCCTGAGGAACATCGTCGCAAAATTTCAAAGCTTTGTTCGTAATATTTTCGGAGATATGATCTGGGGAAGTTAGGGCTTTTTGCAGGCTCCTGAATTTAACCTAAACAGGACATTGCGGCATTTGTGCTATACATTTTTTTCTACGAAGTTTCAAAAACATAAATTTTTAGAGAGTGAAGCCAAAATCTTGAGGAACATCTTCCCAAAATTTCAAAGATTGGTTCGCAACATTTTAGGAGATATGATCTGTGGAAGTTAGGTCTTTTTCAGGCTCCCGAATTTCATCTCAAAGAGGTTATCATGGGAAAATCTTCATAACTCTCTCTCTGAGCATCGGATTGGAATGCTGTAAAAATTAGCCACAAGTACATGGACTGTAGTTTATTTTCTATCAATTTTAGAGCCAAAAGAGGAAACAATGACACATGGAAAGTCGTACAAGTTCGCTCTACCGAACTAGTCCATAATTGGGTCATTGTGGGAGATTGGACATAACTTTGCCTTGAAGAATCCAAATTAGGTCAGACCTGTGACATTTGAAAGAAGCTTCAGAGGGATACTACAAGGCAAACTTTTAGATATTGAGGATCTACAATTATAGAGATAATTCAATTTCAATATAGATCTCCTCAAAAGCAAGTAAAAGGTGTGTATATGTTTTTTCCCGAATTTCATAAGTCTTGTTTGAAGAATCAAGTTGAATTGATTCCAAGGGCATATTGTAGAATATATATCAGTGTTAGATTCTAAAATGGCTCCTAAAAGGAATTCAACACCCATTAAGCCTTTAGAAGGCTCTACTATGACTCATGAAGACGAAAAATGGCAACATGACATATCAAATTTACAAGAGAAAGTGCAACAAATTTCGTTCTTGCAAAGAGCAACAAAAAGTGACATGGAAGTTTTGAAGAAAGGCGTGGAAACTAAGATGGATGTTTTGAAGAAGGCATGATATCTAAGATGGATGGTTTGAAGAATGGCATGGAAGCTAAGATGGATGGCATGGAAGCTGACATGGAATCTAAAATGGAAAACAAGAAGAATGATCTAAAAGCAGACATGGCAGGTTTAACAAAGTTGATACAACAAATGTTTCCTAATGGTGAAAAGATAGTAGAGGAAACTCATGATGAAAACAAAATAAATGCTAATAGTGATTTCATAAACTCTAATGTTGGCAGGAAGAACCACCATATTCCAAAAATGGATATGAGGACGTTTGATGGAAAGGATCCTGTAACATGGATACTACAGATGGAGCAATATTTTGATCTCCATAACGTGCAAAACACACAAAAGGTACGCATTGCAACTTTACATTTAGAACAAAATACATTTGTATGGTATCGATGGCTTTGCCCCCGTAAAAAAATTGTCACTTGGTCAATTTTTATGGAGGAAATGATAGCACATTATGAGGATACAAAGAGCAACACCTTCTTTAGCCAATTGATAAATCTCAAACAAAAGGGTTTAATGGGGGAGCACATTGAGGACTTCCAAAAATTGAATATAAGGGTAAGTGATATTCCAGAGGAACACAGGATTGATCTCTTCATAGGTACTTTAAAGGATAACATCCAACATGAAGTTCACGTTTTGGAACCTGATTCATTGGAGAAGGCATTTAGGTTGGCAAGAAAAATTGAATGTAAAATTATGGCAACAAGGAAGCCTACCACTCACTTCTATAAAGAGAGAAGTGTTGCTACTCCTAGATTTCCACAACCTACAAGGTTGACACCACAACAATTGGAAGAAAAAAGAGCAAAAGGGTTTTGCTACAGTTGTGATAGCAAATACACTAAAGGTCATAAGTGTGCTGAGAAGAAATTATTTTACATAGATTGTGAAGAGGAAGAAGAAAATGAACAAGAGGATATACACCAGGAACCAACCCTAGAAGAGGAAGAAATGAATCCGACCATATCGTGTAATGCACTGGCAGGAATTACCACTCCTCAAACTCTCAAGATATAAGGACAAATCAAGAAGAAAAAGGTAATAGTGTTGATTGATTCAAGTAGCACCCATAATTTTATTCATTGTAAGGTAGCCAAGGAATTAAATTGTTTCCTATACCCAGCACCAGAATGTCAAGTGATGGTTGCAAATGGAGGAACTATAAATTGCTCTGGAAAATGCCATAACATCAAGCTAACCATGGGGGAATATGTGTTGACTAGTCCAATGCTTTCCATTCCTATGGGAGGTGCTGATATTGTACTAGGAGTACAATAGTTACAATCTTTGGGGACGGTAGCTTTTAATTTTCAAGAACTTTTCTTGAAATTTTTTTCAGAAGGAAAGGAAGTCGAATTACGGGGTATTGCGGGGAAGCCAGGAAGGATAATAAGCTCTAATGTCATGACAAAGCTTCTAAAGAAAGAACAGCGAGGCGTAATTGCACAATTATGCTCGCTAGAAGTTCCAACATCAAAATCATCTATTTCTGCAGATCTCCAACAAGTCTTGGACAATCATTCCAAGGTGTTTGAAACTCCCAAAGGACTTCCACCTATTCGTGATCATGATCATGCTATTCATTTGATTCCAGGAAGTGTTCCTCCAAACATCAGGCCTTATAGATATCCTTACTTCCAAAAGAGCGAAATTGAACGTATGATTGCAGAAATGTTAGAGGCGGGTATAATTCAAACTAGTCAAAGTTCTTTCTCTGCTCCTGTAGTATTGGTACACAAGAAGGATGGATCATGGCAAATGTGTCCGGATTATAGGGAGCTCAATAAGCTCACCATTAAAGACAAATTTCCCATTCCTGTGATTGATGAAATATTGGATGAATTACATGGAGCAATTTATTTTACCAAGTTGGATCTTCGTTCAGGATATCATCAAATTAGAATGAAGACTGAAGATATTCCAAAAATAACATTTCAAACTCATGAGGGTCATTATGAATTTTTGGTCATGCCTTTTGGCCTTACCAATGCACCTTCTACATTTCAAGGGTTGATGAATTCCATTTTCAAACCCTTCCTTAGAAAATTTGTGCTAGTATTTTTTGATGATATGCTAATCTACAACAAGTCTTGGAAGGATGATGTTCAACATGTTGACAGGGTGCTCAAACTATTGGAGGAGAAACAATTATATGCAAAAACATCCAAATGTTTCTTTGGAGTACAAGAGGTGGAATATCTGGGTCATATTGTATCTCACGAGGTTGTTAAGGTAGACCCTAACAAAATTAAAGCCATTAAGGAATGGAAAGTCCCCACAACCATAAAGCAGTTGCGAGGATTTCTCGGGTTAACAGGGTATTATCGCAAGTTTGTTAAGAATTATGGGAGAATAGCAGCACCTATAACAACATTATTGAAGAAAGATGAATTTTCATGGACTCTTGAAGCAACTAAGGCCTTTGAACATCTTAAAGAGGCAATGTGCCTAGCACCGGTCTTAGCTACGCCAGACTTCACAAAAACCTTTATTGTGGAATGTGATGCCTCTGGAAATGGAATTGGTGCAGTTTTAATGCAGGAAGGAAGACCCATTGCTTTTGAAAGTCGTCCAATCAAAGGAAAGTATTTACAGAAACCTATTTATGAGAAGGAAATGTTAGCAATATTGCATGCACTAAAGAAATGGAGAACTTACCTAATGGGAAGACACTTCAAGGTAAAAACTTATCATGATAGTCTTAAACACTTTTTGGAACAAAGACTATCTTCAGAAGAGCAGCAAAAATGGGTCACAAAGATGTTGGGTTATGACTTTGAAATAATCTACAAAAAAGGGAAGCTAAATGTTTTTGCAGTTGCACTCTCAAGAAAGAATGAAGAGGTGGAAGCATTGCTTTGTTCCATTTCTATTATCCAACCAGATTGGATAACCAAATCAAGAGATGAATGGAAGAAGGACGAAGAAGTGTGGACACTCATTCAAAAGTTGCAACAATATCCTAGTACATCTGATACATTTAGTTGGAAAAAATGATTCCTTATGGTACAAAGATCGCTTATATCTTTGTAAGAATTCCCAACTAAAACAAAAGATTTTTTTGGAATTGCACACTTCTCCTTTAGGAGGACACTCGGGATTTTTAAAAAGTTATCATAGGGTGAAGAAATATTTTTTTTTGGGATGGCCTTAAATCTGATATTCAAAAGTTTGTGGCGGAATTTTTGGTTTGACAGCAGAATAAAGTTGAGAAAATTAAGACCCCGGGTCTTCTACAACCTTTATCCATTCCAAGTCAATGTTGGGAGGAGATTTCAATAGATTTTATCACAGGTTTACCTATGTTCGAAGGAAAGAGTGTCATCATGGTGGTAGTTGATAGGCTTACCAAGTATGCACACTTTTTTTCATTATCTCATCCATTTAAAGCAAGTACACTTGCTACTACATTTATGGACACAATTCGAAAACTACATGGAAACCCAAGGGTTATTGTGAGTGACAGAGATCCCATTTTTACTGGAAATTTTTGGATGGAATTATTCTCTTGTTTGGGTACAACAGTTTCCATGTATCTTTTGAATTGTTTCCATAAATGTAGTAGCAACTGTACTTGCTTTAAATGGATGAGATAATGCACAAAAGTGTGCATACTTGGTAAGTCTATCAACTACCACCATAATGGCACTCTTTCCTTCGGACTTAGGTAAACTTGTAATAAAATCCTTCAAAATCTCCTCCCAACATTGACTTGGAAGGAATAAAGGTTGTAGAAGACTCGAAGTCTTAATTGTCTCAACTTTATTTTGCTGGAAAACCAAATATTTTGCCACAAAATTTTGAATATCATATTTAAGGCCATCCCAAAAATTTCGTTCTTCACCCTGTGGTAAGTTTTTAAAATCCCTGAGCGTCCTCCTAAAGGAGAAGTGTGCAATTCTAAAATAATATTTTCTTTTAGTTGGGAATTCTTACAAAGATATAAGCGACCTTTCTACCATAAGGAATCATTTTTCTAACTAAATGTATCATATGTACTAGGATATTGCTGCGAATGAGTGTCCACACTTCTTCATCCTTCTTCCATTCATCCCTTGCTTCGATTATCCAATTTGGTTGGATAATATAAATGGCACAAAGCAATGCTTCCACATATTCATTATTTCTTGAGAGTGCATCTACAAAAACATTTAGCTTCCCTTTTTTGTAGATGATTTCAAATTCATAACGCAACCTCTTTGTGATAGCAAAATTTGGTGCACTTGCTCTTGTAATTTTGATATCTCATGTTGCATTTCTTTGTCTTCATGAGTCATAGTAGAGCCTTCTGAAGGCTTACTGGGTGTTGAATTCTTTTCAGGGGGAATTTTAGAACCCAATACTAATATCTATTCTTCAATATGCCCTTGGAATAAATTCAAACTTTTTCAAACATGACTTATGTAATTGCTTTTGAGGAAATCGATATTGAAACTGAATTATCTCTGTGATTTTGGATCTTCAATATTTGAAATTCAATCATGTAGTAGCCCTTTGAATATTCTTTCGAATGCCAAAGATCTGACATGATTTTGATTCTTCAAGACAAAGTTATGCCCAATCTCCCACAATGACCTAATTATGGACTGGTTCAGTAAAGCGAACTTGTATGGCGTGCCACATGTCATTTTTTCCTCCTTCGGCTCTGAAATTGATAAACATAAAACTACAGTCTATGTTCTTGCAACCACTTTTTACATAATTCTGATCCGGTGCTCAGAGATAGAGTTATGATGATTTTCCCACGGTCACCTCTTTAAGATGAAATCTGGGAGCCTAAATAAACCCTAACTTCCACAGATCTTATCTATGAAAATATTGCAAATCAAGATCTGAAATTTTTATAAGACGTTCCTCAAGATTTCGGCTTCGCTCTGTAAAAATTTCTTCTTTTGAAACTTCGTAGAGCAAAAGTTATAGCGAAAATGCCACGATGTCCTGTTTAAGTGAAATTCGGGAGCCTAAAAAAATCCTAACTTCCACAGATCATATATTTGAAAAAATTGTGAACCAAGATCTGAAATGTTTACACGTCATTCCTCAGGATTTCGGTTGTGCTCTGTAAAATTTTAGCTTCTGAAACTTCGTAGAAAAATTGCTATAGAGAAACTGCCACGATGACATGTTTGGAGTAGCAAAACCCTAGAATCCAAAGCTCTGATACCAAATGTTATGAAACCAGCTCCAAAAATAGAATAAAAGAGAGATCAACGCCTTAGAAATAAGCCACTTCAAGGGGGAAACCTCCAATACATTACATAAATGAACAATTCTTTGATGATACAAATGAAAAAACCTCATTCTATATATAGGAGTCCATGGTGTCACAATATAATCCTGGCCGAGCTAACAATAATAATGTAAGGGCACAATTATAGCAATATTTAGGTTACAGTGGTACAAAAATAAAAATAAGGGGGCTACACTAACAACAATAAGGGAGTACACTAGTAATATAGGGACCTAACAAGCTATGTGTTGTTGCTACTCTACTATGTGTGAGCACTGCCTCTGCATTGTTCAAATCCCATCAACCTCTGCTTTGCTGCCACGCTGCTGATGCCTCTACACTGCGTTGTTCAGTCTTCATCATCCTAGCTCTGCCATTGTTCCTCCATAATATCTCACATCAACTGACTCCTATCATCCTGCTACTGTCATTAAGGGCTCCCGTAACTCGTATGTGATCGAAGATTTTGGGAACCTCAAGGATCCTTCCCCTTTCACCATCTATAGTTCAATCTACAGATCTATTTCTCCCCACCTCTTCTCTCAAGGCACATGAGCACTCATAGCCACATCATCATCACTCCCATATTCATCCTTAGATGTTGAAGCCTTTGAATCATAATATTCCTTGCCCTTCTTTTTAATAGGACAAGTTGTGGAAAAAATTCCTAATTCACCACATCTGGAGCACCTAACCTTAGAAAGATATTTCTTCTTCTTCCCACACTGCCCCTGTTGTCCCTTAGATGTGAGAACCACATCTTCCTCCTCCTTGATCTTTATTCCTTCATTGCTTCCCACCTTGGTCATCCTCCTGATCTCTTCTTGTCGAAGAGTTGCCCACATGTCTTCCCAATTTGGAAGTGTCGCTCTGCCCAAAATGCCTTAAACAAAAGTCTTCCACTCCTTAGACACTGCATTCAGGGAAGTCCTGACTAGTAGAACCTCATCAGGAGTGGCCCCCATAGCAACTAGCTGATCACGAATTTCCTTCAATCTAATGAGGAATGGATCAATTTCCTTTGAAACAGTCGAAGCTGATTCTCCAGAAGCATTCTTCTCTGGAAATAAGTCCCCTGATACAATGTGGTCAACGTCGTCCA
Organism: Pinus albicaulis; assembly: GCA_034641835.2. Taxonomy (NCBI): domain Eukaryota; kingdom Viridiplantae; phylum Streptophyta; class Pinopsida; order Pinales; family Pinaceae; genus Pinus; species Pinus albicaulis. Next base: position 85,718,050 of record CM076569.1, read on the forward strand.
CATCTCATTTGCTATGTTCTTTTCGGCAATGTGTGGGACCACATGATCCTTAACCCCGTCCATAATCAAGTGATTGGCCCTTTCTTGTGCTTCCTCATACTTCTTCAACGGATCAGCATCAACATGAATAACTACAAACTTCTCGACATGATCTTTGATGCGATACTCATCAAGGATTGACAGGATTTTGGCCTTCCAGATGACGAAGTTGGATGTTCCATCCAACCTATCCTGATCCCTCAATCCATGTGTGGCCATATCTTCTCAAAAGATGTCGAAGTGGATGCTCTTCTCCCTTTTTTTTTGTTTCCCTCAACAAAAGACCTCAGATCTGGGTTTCTTGGCGCTAGAAACCCTCTTGAGAATACGCTCCCTCTGACAAGTGATTTCCTTCCCGAAAATCCTCCACCAACTCTTGTTGAATCAACCCTATCCAATCACGTCGCTGATCAGATCTAAAACTTCTTGGTGAGAAAGTCTGTTGAGGAACTGCTTCCCCTTACTTTGTCCCACCCTGCTAGACATTGTTCTACCCCAATAGAAATAATTCCCCACCAGTAATTGTCGAAGAACAAACTACACTTCTAGCCACGACAACTAGAAGGAAAAACCATCTACGCTGGTTTTGCATCACTTCCTCTCAGACTCTATCACTCTTATGGGTCTGTGTGAGCCTTTGTGTCAGCTTTGTGTGAGCTAGATTGCCTCTATGTTACCCCTCCTGGGCATGCGTTGTCCCTTTGGTGCCACACTGCCTCTTCCTGCAGAAAAAACTTCGTCTCTTCGTTGATGGTCTTCAGCTCTCCCTGATCTGCAATGGCTCTGATGCCATGTGAAAATTTCTGAAATACTAAACAAAAATCCTACAACAGTAATCAAATTTACTTCTCCTACTTGTTTTATTAATTTAACAAGTTATTTTTTTGAATAATATATGAAAAACATCGAATTAAATACAATGTTGCCTACACAAATATACAGATCAAGTAATGAAGAAATAAGCACATTCGAAAAAGGACACATAATATTTTTTAGACAATTTTCCCCGGAAAAACTAATGCAGGAAAACCAGTGTAACAGCTCTTGAGGATTTTTATTATTATGCAGATTTATGAATACAAACTAGGGTACTAGTAGTGGTTTACCCAATAGATAAAATCCCGATAGAAGTGCCTCTATCTCTGGAGATAGGTATTATGGTTGTTTCAGCGTTAGCATGAAGAACCCCACAGGTGCCTACGCAGTCCTCGGCAAACACTACGATGAGACTATGTCACCCTTCATTGTGGTTGTGTCACCCTTCGGGATTTGTTGAATACGAGCCTGATTTGGCCCACTAAAACCCCGTCAATGCCTCTGATGGATCTGCGTCAGCTCCTCTAGGCATGTGTCACCGCTCTGGGCCTAAGTGAGCCTTTGCGTTGGCTCTGCATGAGCCTATATGGGCTTGAATCACCCCTCCTGGGCTTGCGTCACCCCTCCTAGGCCTATGCTGCTCCTATGGTGTTCATATTCCTCTCTGCTATTGTATTCTTGGCCTTGGATTGGAAATCCCACTGTCGAAATGATCCTCACTACACTGCAAGCTCACTCAGAAAATCTCACCAAATCGCGCCCCAGCATTTCGAATTTTCTCAAGTGTTGCCACTATGTGTGGTTCCTCCAACTGACCCCAAACCTTCCTTTAATAATTTTCCTATTGAACATTCAACAGTCGTGATCTAATCTCTAATCAACGACTAATATTAAAAAAGACTTGAACCTCGTCACTTAGAAAATTCTCACCCACATGTTTAAATTAATTCACTTTAATTATTTAATTTCCCTGAGTTAGACTTAGGGTCTTCATTAAAATAATTAATTATTTGAATAACTTAAGCTCTGGGTGGAATTTCTCCAAACAATTTCTAGGTCTTGGAGATCTCATGTGTCTAGCCCCTCCAAAAAGTTTAGGATCTAGACCACATCTGATGCTACCCAAAAAACAACATTCCTAACTCTAGGAATCCTATTGCAACAAACTGATATTACTTCTCTTACTTGATAAATAATGCAAGTTGTTTATTGTGTTCTACAAGTAAATAATGAAGAAAATACACTACAACCTTCAATAAATAAACTTTGGAAATTAAATGTGGAAGCAAGATCTGAGCAAGAAAATTAAACACATGACACCATTATTTTTGGAAAAATGTCCCTAGAAAAACCCGATGCAGGAAAATCGGTGCAATAGTTGAGGGTTTAGATTTTTAAGGAGAAGTTTCTGAATACAACTGGGTGCCCAAATCTGGTTATCCACAGAGAATATGACTAACAGATAATTACTGAGGATTACCTCACACTAGCACTATAAATGTGGCTCTAACCCAACACTTAATTGGATCGTCCCATGCTGCCTCTGTGCAGATCTGTGTCACTCTGGCTGGGGACTGTGTCACCTCCTTTTGTTGGTCGTTATTTTGGTTGGATGTTGATCTTCTGCCTCTCCGATCTCACCCCCCAGCACTCTAGCACTGGATCTGACTGATCCTCAAAAAAACCTCAGATCTCCTCAAGGATTCAACATTGCCTCTGCGTGGCAATGTGATGCCCAGTGTAGCCCCTATACTGCCTCTTTTGCGTCCTCTTCTTTGTTTTCTCTGTGATGTATTCCTGACTCAGGAAAAGATCTTCCAACTAGAACTATCACTATCCATCACTGCAATCGAATCAACTCAATGATATTCTTCAGTCTCTTTGTGTTGCTCACTTGAGAAAATCGATCTCTAGACTTACTCTATGTGTTTTCCAAATGCCCATCGAAGTCCTTATAATATTTTGGTTTTCAAGCTCTTGTGGTTATCAATTATTGAATATCTATCCGGATTATCCACAGTGTTATATAAAATATGTCGATGTTTCGAATCCCAATGGGGATCCATATTCAAGACAAGTGTTATAAGTCAATTTGGGCACTATTCCCAATGACCTAGTTAATTTGGCATCATCTCCAGGACCAATGAATAGGGTTTATCATCCCCTATCATTTCAATTGTTATATGCCCTAATACAAAGAACAAACAAATCATTCAAGACTTTCATCTGCAAAGGTTTCCAAGATTTGAAGTTTATAATATATCATATGAGAGCTCATCAACGCTGCCTCTAAAGGGACTAAGTGCATTGCATATGCAGGTAGCCCCATGCAAGGTTTCTCTACAAAGCACTTCCCGACATCCAAGGGTGTGTTGGTCACATTGGGAGAGAAATTATCATTGTTCCAAAATCTCCACTTGGTCAGTGCCTTCTAGAAGAGTTCACATGTGTCAAACTTCGAATCCATGTGTCCATTTTACATCTACAAGATTGGGAACATGTCTTACCTATTATTGGAAATTCATTTATTGTAAAACTACCTTCATCTCCTCTATAAATTGAGCACAAATCTTAGTGTTTGAGAAGGAAGAATTTGAGTAGAGAAATGCTAGTGGAATTTCGATTGAGGAGTTGATTTGAGTGACATATTGCTAGAGATATTTGCATTGTGATGAGGTTGGGATGTTGCTGGAGATGGTGACACTAAATCAATCACTGGGTTGTAACCTCCCCTTCTATCATTAATAAAGGTTACTACTTATTTTTCCCTATATGCATCTGTATAAGCTTTGATTTTCCATATCATGATTTCTTATTTGATGTATATGGTTTATGATTTATTGATTTAGCTAAATAACTTGAATAGACATCTATATTATTGCTATCTCTTGTTGTTTAATGTTCATTCTTGTAGGAAATATTTTGCACAGCTGGCTGGAATTTGAAGCTACAACAAAAGCGACAGAAGGAGACTTTGGAAGCGCTTGGACTCCAAGTAAGCTTCTTATTTCATTTTGTGTGTCTGTTTACAGTTTGGAAAGATAGTCGTAAAGTCTTTGACCTGTTGTTCTAGATTAGCACCTGTCTAGGGAAGAATGATTTATCCGTAATACATAATTCTGCATAACAAATTGGTGACTCTGCTTTGGAGATTACTCTTTATCCTAGGTGTTTTAGCCTCTAGTTTTCTCTATTTATTCAACCAGTAGTTATTACTCACAAATATTAGGCTTTTTAAAAACCATATTTTCATTAGAAGTGTGTTATAAAGCTGTGTTTTTCATTATACACTATGCCCAACGCACTCTTGGACAAGACATAGTGCTTTGCATAGCACTCTCTCCCTTTCAGGCCTGCGTTGCAAAGCACTGTCTCTCTTTAGAGACTGTGTTGCCTTCTGAAACCATCCAAATTCCTTTGAATTTTTCATTGCAATTTGTTTCAGTTTGTTCTCTGCTATGTTTTGAAAAGCCTGAGCCTCATATTGACCAATGATCTTATCTACCTCTTCCTCCTTTGAAAGAAAATTTGTTCAATGTTTGTTTAAAGTGTTTTTCTTTATCATTGACAAATTGATTTCAAAGTATTTTCATTGTCACATTAGATCCATTTGCTTTTGAAAAAGGAAATTGTCGTAAATTCTTCGTTTCTTGATAAGAGAAATTGTTGTTTAATTCCTCATTTTTCCTTCAAAATATAAATTGTTTTTTATATTCCTCATTTCTCAAAAGTAAAAGGCATTTGTTTTTGTTGATTTACTGCACTTAGTTTCTTTTCCGCATTCATAACATTAAAGGAATTGAAAAGAAAAACCTGCATTTGCATGTAGGGGTTTGTGTTTTTTTGCAAAAGGAACAATTAGGAAATTTGCATTTAGTTTGTGCTCATTGATTTGTTTGCTTTCAAATTGATTGCTCTTTCCCTCTAGTAGCTAGGATTTTCATTGAAAAAACTAAAAGTGAAAGATTGCTTATCATTCTTAGTCTGTATTTTAGGAATTTCCAATACATCATTGTGATGAACCTTTGAAAGGAAAATTTTTAAACAAGATCAACTTAAAATTATCTCAATTTACCTAACAAAGCATTGGAACCATAACGATAACATTTAGAACGTATAGGCTAGAGACGTGTTCCGACGCCGTAAAACATAGTAGCTGTCATTAACTTGTCTGCGATACATTCCGAGTGTGATACCTCACTCCACGTACGTAAGTATATCATAGCTCGTCCATGTACTTTCGGGTATATCGGGCAGTGTTACAGTATGAAAAGTATTAAGGGGTGCTCTCACTATGCGGTTTCACATTAGACAACGCTAATATGGACTTGGGCCTCCACGTACCTTTGGGTATATTTGGGAGGACAGCTTTAGGTTGCTATCCATCCATAGTGAATCGAGTCAGTCGCCTTGTAAATTGTGATACACCGAACACAGCATTCGGGGAGATTGCCTGCCTGTACTTCTTGGTTCACGAGGAGGTGTTATGAATTTCACGATTTCTTGGTAAACCTTTTGCCTAGCATTACCCTTTTATTTTATTTTTATTTTTTTTGGTTAAAATAAATCAGTCATCGTCAAAGAACAAATTTATTTTCCCCGTCATTCACGTAGACTAGCATTGAAACCACCTTTAGCACCAGAAGTTACTTTTGGACAGTGAAGGTGACATCACTCTACCGAAACCAGTACTACCAGTACCTATGGTGAAGAATCATCTTCCCATATACCAGAGTTGGCACAAGTTGTTTCTACACATCCTGGTTTGTCTATTGTTGTCGAGACGGAGTCCTCACAGTTACTTGTGGTCACAATCCATCCAATCAGTGAGACCATACCTCCCGAACCCGACGTTGTTGAACTGGAAGTTGATCCAGATCCCATTGTGCTTTAGGGGGTAGTTGTTATTGGTCAAACTGTACATCATCCCCGGGACCAATGAAATAGGGTCTATCATCCCCTTATATTTCAGTTGCTATATTCCCTAAGTGGAGAAAACATTGATCCCAAAGTCGAACAACCGGAAGTTGTTTTTGTATTAGTCACTCCACAATATATTGTAGCTATTGAGTCTCCCATATCACACAGTCAACCACCTAAAATATACTTCAGGCCTGACGGCGAAGTTCTTCCACCTAGTTTGATTTTGATTGAAGAAATACCACAAGACGAGACACCTTTAACTCCAACTCATTTTTGTTAGGAGCTTTACTTGTACGAGTCTTTTCCTCAATCACCTTCCTCTGATTTTGTTGATCCTGTTTCACTTCGAATTCCCATAGATTTTATAGGATATACACTGGGTCATTTGACCATGGCTGAGATAACATCCCAGACTGAACCATTTATTTCAGCTGTGACAACATCTACTATTGCCTCATCTTCGATGTTTTGTCCATTAAATTCACCCCTGTCGTCATCTAGAATCCTATATGGGTCCTCCTTTATGAGTATTGAATGGTTTGATCCTTTATTCACATCTTCAGTGCAATATCAAGCTGGTTCCATCAGTTATTCTCCTTGGTGGCTGGTGATACCACAAAAATTACCCTCAGAAATTCCAAATTTCAATGGAAACCTTGGAGAAAACCCGTCAATGTATGTTATAACATATTATTTGTGGTGCTCATCAAACTCCTTAAATTATGACTCTGTTAGACTACGTATTTTCCAGCACACACTCACTGGTCCAACTGCACAATCAAGATGGTTCTTTTTACTGTGTCAACCTCGTTAAAAAATGAAACAGTTTATGAGGATGGTTCTTTTACTGTGTCAATGCCGTTAAAAAATGAAACAGACCATGAGGATAGTTATTTTACTGTGTCAACCTCATTTAAAAATGAAACAGGTCATGAGAATAATTCTTTTCCTATGTCAAGCTCGTTAAAAAATGAAACAAATCCTCTCATAATTACGACGAGTCTTCCATCTAATCTCGTAAATGAACCTTCATTCCATCTAGCTATTAGTAACTAGTAGTCTACTTAGGTGAATGAAATGAAGCTTGGGGGGCACCTACTCTTGCAGGGGGCATTCGACATGTGCTCTTGCAGGGGGCATTCAAAACATTCTTACCAATTGCACGCAATCGATCACTGAAGTTGGTTTAGAGCTCCAAAATGCAAATGGTAACTTTCAAATGGTAAAAATGAATGGTAAAACTATTTTAATTAGTCATTTGATTATTTGAAAATCATATTTATTGCTGTGACTATGGTTTTATTATATTTTTATCATGAAACAGGTATATTTAATCCATTTGATGTTGTTCTGAACAGGTCTTACAACTGATGAACAAATTAGTCGTGTAGATTTATTTCAAGAATGATTTGACCACAAAGCATACTTTTTCTCCTTATTTTTCGAGCTTTGTTAAAAACGAAAAAGGATTTGTAGCGCACTTTTATCTCTTTTTCGAGCTTCGATAATAGCTAAAAAGGAACCCCTGGAGTCTTCTTTCAACTCTTTTCAGACTTCGATAATGTGAAAATATTGCCAAGCACTTGTCTTTTCGAGCTCATAAAAGTAAATGAATTGATATCTACTCAGTATAAGTTTAACCTTTTTTCAGACTGAGATAGATTATTTACGAAAAAGGAATACCTTGGTCAAACATGACTAAAGCGGTTCTCTCAGATATTATTTTACACTTTTTCGGATCTAAGCGACAAATTTATGAAAAAGTAGTTTTGGAGTTTTCTTTCGTCCTCTTTTTCAAACTCCCTAAATAAGAAAAAGGACCAGGTTGTCACTGTCGTTAAGCTTATTAAAACATAAAATATCGACGGTCTTGTCGATCATGGCAAGAATCGAGTTTCATTCATCTCTAGACTCGTTAAATTATTAAATAGCGATACTTTATTCGCCCGAAGGGTTGAATTATAGATCAAGCAAATGTTATCGTCCTCAAGCTTGTTAAAAATAAAGAGGTACTGGTCAACAAATGGCTGGGGAAAATTTGGGAAAAGTGAGCAGAATTCTTTATGGTAGCAATTCGCTCTTGAACATGACACTTCACTCCATGTCTATGAATATTTGGGTTGGGTAATCTTCTTGACAGTTCATTCATACCTATGGTTCATCATACCTTCACTTCAGTTTTGGGTCAATGCTGCCAACTCATATCAGTGTTACCGATATGTTCAAGAGAAGTCATCCAGTGAATACTCATCCATCTGCAATACTCATAAACCTTCATTCTCATGATCTTCATCCCTTAAAATTGCTATATCAAGTCATACCTTTGTCTCCGAAATCAGTGACTCTCATTTCGCAGTAAGGTGGCTTACTGTCGACGGCAAATCATTATCCAGGAAGTTTACTTAGAAACATTTGATTCCAGTACCATGAGGCTTGTTACAACATCGACAAGATCCTCGCTTCTAGAGTTTTGACCGAAAATTTTGTTTGGCGTTCGACATCAAATCATCTATTCACGCCTTACGAAATGTATTGCAGTACCTTAAGGGCCATTGGCATTAATGGTGGTTCTCTTGCATTTTTTAACTGCTCACATCATTGGCCAGTAATCAAACGATGTCTTTCCATGTTCGACTACAAATCATATATTAGAAGACTTGGATCTAGTTTTAGCCATCCGAGCTGCGATTTCAGGAATGTTGTACACATCATCTGTACGGTGACCTTACATACAGATCATCATTCGAACATGGGCCTATATCTATAGGCATGTTTGTATTGGGCAACATTCCAATGTAGACGAATTTCTGAATTATGTACATATTATTAGATTTTTTATGTGCTGAACATGGGAATGCCTACCCTCAACAATTATGATCAAGAGGATATATCATGATATAATATATTGTAAGATTGATGCAGGTCTCCACTCAGCTTCATCTTCAGCCCATCATAGTGTAAAGCATCTTAATCAAAATATTGTTATTATAATTTTGACTTCATGCTTTAGGGGGCAATTGTTATAGGTCAATTTGGGCATCATCTCTAGGACCAATGAATAGGGTCTATCATCCCCTATCATTTCAATTGTTATATGCCCTAAGACAAAGAACAAGACAAATCATTCAAGAATTTCATCTGCAAAGGTTTCTAAGATTCAAATTTTATAATATATCATATGAGAGCTCATCAACGCTACCTCTAAAGGGACTAAGTGCGTTGCATATGCAGGTAGCCCCATGCAAGGCTGCTCTACAAAGCACTTCCCGACATCCAAGGGTGCATTGGTCACATTGGGAGCGAAATTCTCATTGTTCTGGAATCTCCCCTTGGTCAGTGCCTTCTAGAAGAGTTCACATGTGTCAAAATTCGAATCCATGTGTCCATTTGACATCTACAAGATTGGGAACATGTCTTTCCTATTATTGGAAATTCATTGATTATAAAACTACCTTGAGCTCCTCTATAAATTGAGCACAGATATTAGTGTTTGAGAAGGAATAATTTGATTAGAGAACTGCTGGTGGAATTTCAATTGAGGATTTCATTTGAGTGACGTATTTTTGGATATATTTGCATTGTGATGAGGCTGGGGTGCTGCTGGAGATGGTGACACTAAATCAATCACTGGGTTGTAACCTCCCCTTCTATCATTAATAAATATTACTACTTATTTTTACCTATATGCATCTGTATAAGCTTTGATTTTCCATGTCATGATTTCTTATTTGATGTATATGGTTTATGCTTTATTGATTTAGCTAAATAACTTGAATATACATCTGTATCATTGCTATCTCTTGTTGTTTAGTGTTCATTCTTGCAGGAAATATTTTTCACAGCCGACTGGAATTTGAAGCTACAGCAAAAGCAACAGAAGGAGACTTTGGAATCGCTAGGACTCTAAGTAAGCTTCTTATTTCATTATGTGCGTTTGTTTACAGTTAGGAAAGATAGTCGTAAAGTCTTTGACCTGTTGTTCTAGATTAGCACCTGTCTAGGGAAAAATGATTTATCCGTAATTCATAATTCCGCATAACAACAAAAACTTGAATGAAGGAATGAAAGAAGGAAAAGGTAAGGATAAATAGTAATAGAGAAAGAGAAAACAATAAAAGGGCCGACAAGAGAAAATAAATAAAATAATTAATTTAAATCTAGAATTTTTATCTTTATTTAATGATTTGCTAAGTCATAATATATATATATATATATATATATATATATATATATATATATATATATATATATATATATATATATATATAAAATTAGAATTTATTACTAATTAATTGTTAAAATAAAGTAAGCTCTTTAAATTTTATAATTTAATGAGAAGATTGGAAGTATAAAATTAATTTTATTTGATTATTAAAAACTTTTTAAATTTTTTTTTAATTAATTTTTTATATCATTATATACTAATAATAATATTTAATTAATAGTAATAATTATTATTAATAATTATAACTATTAATTAGAATTTATTACAAATGATTTACTAAAATACATTAAAAAAATTAAGCTCTTTAAGCTTTATAATTTTACCCTTATAATATTCTTGTTGGATAACCAACGACCCAGATTAAAACATAATCAATGACTTAGATCATATTGACTCGATATCCATCTTTTGCTACAAGTTTCACACCCAGTTCTATTAATACTTTAATTATTTTAATTCCCTAAGTTTATACATAGGCCCCCATTAAAAATAATTAATTATTTTAATAAAACCTCATCCGGGTGGAATTTCCCAGAACGCTTTTTGGGTATTTTGGAATACATGTGTCTAAGCCTCCATGCAAAATTTGAGACTTAGAGGACATCTGATGCTACCAGAAATCAACAATACCTAGCCTAGCGTTGACTAGGGAAAAGTTTAAGGATGAAAATTTGTTTTAAAGTTTAGAAATCCCCTCAAAGCGAATATTTTTTTTCTAAGTACCGCAATTTATTATATTGTGCGAAAAATATATCTGTTTTAGAACAGGGGTTGTTGAGTTAGCCAACCCTTGTAGGATGAACATATTTCAAAAATTCAAAAAGTGGGTTGCCCTTTAGGGGAAAACCTGCCCTTGGAGAGTTCAATATTTCAAAAAGAGAGCTGCCCTTCTTGGGGAAACCAACTGTTAACATAAACCTGAATGATTGAGTTTCCTAGAAAATAGAAAGATAGACAAAAAAACAATAGAGAAGCATGTAAAAACTGAGAAAGAGGAGAGTCATGGCTCTGCAGCTACCGGTCCTATATATCATGATGCTCCATTTGAGGAGTTTCTTCAACTATGAAGCATCTGTAGTTGGAAAAGGTGTCATCCTTCTTGGAGAGATGGGGAACCAACTCTGGAGTTGAAGTTGAGCGTGCACCTTTGTCTGATTCAGTGACTTTTTGTTGGGTGCCTTCCGCAGAGTTGCTCCCTCCACTGTCCGAAGCATCCTCCACGCTTTTGAAAGGAAGATCGACTATTTTCCTTGGCCGCGTGGGGGAGGAGCGTGAAAGAGTCGACTTACGAGGGTGTTTCCTACTGCCGGAGTCAGAGTGGATGAGTTGCACCTCAGGGAGGCGAATTGAATGATGAGCGGAGCGAAAGTCGGGTTCAAAGACATGTGGATCTTCCACAAATCCGCGCAGAGGGCCAAGGAGCACTTCGTTATTGGGTGTGGAGCCTGATTATCTTGTTTATTTTGTATCACAGCGTTGGACCCCTACACCTTAATGGGGCGTCAACGTCGCCCGAAATTAAACGCTGCCTGGGGGGTCTAGGAGGGGGCGGTTGCGACTTTATGGAACCCCCCCCCCCCAGCGGGGGGTTTCAGGGGCAGCGCCCTCGAAGCAAAAAACAAATGTAAAATTTCCTTGTAAAAGTATAGTAATTTCTAGTCAATTTGGGCCGTTCATTAGGTAGATGATCTGACAGTAGAAGTTATGTTTAGTTTAGGGTTTTTTGCCCTAGAAGGCAACCCCTCGCTTATATGAGGGTATTATATTGCGACTGTGTATTGTATGTGTATTCTCAAAGCGAGAAACAGATAGGGAGACTGTGAGAGAGAACAGAGGATATTAAGGATCCGTTGTAGGTTGTGTCTCTTCATTTTGTCGGGGGATAATGTAAAGGAAGGACTCGTCGTTCTGTATAGGATTTAGGCTCAAATCGGGTGAACCACGTATATTTGTGTCTCTGTTTTATGTGTTTTGTGTGCTTGTGTTTTCCGCATATTTTATGTGTTTCATTACTTCCGTAATATTTAATTTTCTAACAACCGGCATCAGAGCAAGGTCTATTTATTAATAAACTCACAAGCAAGAAAGAAGGGTTTCTCGTTCGAGTGGGAAATGGCGTAAGATGGTAAGTTTAGGGTTGAGAAATTTAATGGCCAAAACTTCCCGCTATGGAAGATGCATATGGAATATTATTTGTATCAGAAAGATCTGTACCTACCATTGAGCAGAAAAACAAAGAAGCCGACGGCTATGACAGACGCAGAATGGGAGATTCTCGATAGAGAGGAACTCAGAATAGTACGGTTGTGCCTTGCGGCATTGGTAGCCTTCAATATTTCATAGGAAACAACAACAGAGGGTTTGATTAAGGCGTTGGCGAAATTATATGAAAAACCCTCAGCCTTAAACAAGGTATTTCTCATGAAATGTTTATTTAATATGAATATGTCAGAAGGTGGATCTGTTGTAGACTATTTAAATGATTTTAATACAGTTACCAGTCATTTAAGTTCTGTAGGGGTAAAATTTGATGATGAAGTTAGGGATCTTTTATTTCTATGCTCATTTCCAGAAAGTTGGAATGGTTTAGTTATGGCTATTATTAACTCTGTCTCTGGATCTATTACTTTAAAGTTTGTTGATGTTGTCGGTGCTATCCTTAGCGAGGAAATGCAATGGAAAAGCTCCAGTGAGACATCGGGTAATGCTTTGAGTATAGAGTCTAGGGGAAGAAAAATGGAGAGAGGAAAGAGCTCAGGATACCGCAATAAATCAAGGAAAAGAAGATCCAGGTCCAGATCAGGGATAGTGTGCTGGAAATGCAGAAAGAAAGGACACCCCAAGAAAGATTGTAGATCTCAGAAGGGAAAAGAAGGAGACACACAAGCCTAGAAAACAATCATGAAGCAAATGTGACAGTGATGTGTTACAAGATTCTTTGATTATTTCTTTTCGAAAAATGTTACCGATTCTTGGGTTGAGTCTCACCCCCGCTCATTCCATGCCACATCTCGATAAGAAATATTTTCATGACTATGTTCAAGGAGATTTTGGACAAGTCCGTTTGGGTAATGATAAACCCTGTAAAATTGTTGGAATGGGTAAGGTTCTTGTAAAACAATAGAATGGAAACCAATGGCTATTAGAGGTAAGGCATGTTCCAAATCTGAAGAAAAATCTAATTTCAACAGTGCAGTTAGGTGGTGAAGGTTGTGTGACAACTTTCACAGATAAAACTTGGAAGGTCACCAAACGAGCCCTGGTAATAGCAAAATGCGAAAAGGTTGGTACATTTTATTTATGCAATGGTATTTCTAACTATGTTAATGCTTTAACTTCCAAAGGAGGAGATGCAATATTATGGAATCATAGGCTCGGAAACATGAGTGAGAAGGGGATGAGAATGTTGATTTGGATTTCTGTGAGAATTAAATTTATGGAAAACGGAAGAGAGTCATATTTCTCAGAGTTGGGAAGGAAAGGAAGAGAGAAAAATTAGAGCTTGTATGTACATATGTATGGGGATCTGCTCAGGTATCATCTATCGGTGGCTCTTGTTATTATGTTACTTTTATTGATGATGCAACTAGAAAAACTTGGATTTATTGTATTCAAAATAAATTTGATGTATTTGATACTTTTAAGAAATGGAAAGCCTTGGTTGAGATTGAGACAGGAAAGAAGTTGAAGTGTCTCAGATCAGAAAATGGAGGTGAATATTGCAGCAAAGAGTTTGATAGGTATTGTTCGCAGCATGGAATTCACAGAGAAGATGGGGCTCAAGAACACCACAAGAAAATGGTGTGCCTGGAAGGATGAACAGAACAATCATGGAGCGTGCAAGGTGCATGAGATTGCAGCCATGTGATTGCCTTTACAATTTTGGGCGTATGCTGTAGATACCGCTCGTTTATCTAATAAACAGGGCCTTCAAGTTTTAAAGTTCTCGATGGTGGTATTTTCGTATTCTGTGAGGAAGATGGACAGTCTGACAGTAAAAAGATAAACTACTCTTTTTTAAAGCCTTTTGGTTGTGAGGCCTTTGTCGATATTAATAAAGAAAATAGAACCAAGCTTGATGAAAAATCAAAGAAATGTACCTTCATTGGATATGGTGTTAATGATTTTTGTTATCGCTTATATTATTATTAAAATCACAAAATCATTAGGAGCAGAGATGTAATATTCAATGAAAAGGTATTGTATAAGAATCAGTTGCAGAAAAAGAAACAGGAAAAATAAAATACAGCTTCGATGAGATCATAGAAAAGGTAAAGGTGCCTGAAAATAATAATAATCAAGAGCCACAACAACAAAAACCACCACAACAGCAACAGACACCTCAAACACCTGAAAGTGGTGTTAGAAGATCTACCAGGATAAGTAAACCGCCTGAACGATACTCTCCTTCATTATATTATTTATTGTTGAATGATTCTGGTGAACCTGAATGTTATGAAGAAACAATGCAGGTTGAAATCAGGAAGAAGTGGGAGCTAGCCATGGAAGAAAAGATGGACTCCTTAATGCATAACCAGACGAATTATTAGTTGCCTAGTGTGAAACTACTGCGTAATAAATGGGTTTGTCAGCCGAAGGAAGAAGGAAGAAGATGGAGGAAAACAGAGGTACAAATCTAGACTTGTGGTGAAGGGGTTTGCACAGAAGAAAGGTATTGATTTTGATGAAATATTTGCTCCTATTTCTAAGATGACTTCAATCAGAACTATTTTAAGTCTTGTAGCAGCGGAAGATTTACATCTTGAACAGTTAGATGTAAAGACAACATTTCTCCATGGATATTTGGAGAAAGAGATCTATATGGAGCAACCAGAAGGATATGAGGTCAAAGGGAAAGAAAAATTAGTGTGCAGGCTAAATAAGAGCTTGTATGGCTTAAAATAGGCTCCAAGGCAAGCAGTATCTAAAATTTGGATAAGTTTATGTCTCAACAAGGTTATACTAGATGTCACCTCGATCATTTTGTTTTATCTCGAAAAGGCAAAAAGATGGTAGCTATATTATATTGTTACCGTATGTATATGACATGCTTGCTATAAAAGGTCTAACATGCGGAAATAAATGTGCTCAAAAGAAAATTGGAAAATCTACTTGCAGGTTTTGAAGGATTTGGGAGCTGCAAAACAAATCCTTGGTATGAGAATAACTAGAGACAGGAAAAATTGCAAATTAACACTGTCTCAGAATGAGTACATACAAAAGGTGTTGAAAAGATTTAATATTCAGAATACAAAACCAGTTAGTACACTTTTTGCTAGCCATTTCAAACTTAGTAAGGATATGTGCCCCAAGATCCACGAAGAAATGGAATATATGTCTAAATTTCCATATGCATCAGCAGTTGGAAGCTTAATGTATGCAATGGTCTGCACAAGGCCTGATATTTCACATGAAGTGGGAGTTGTAAGCAGGTACATGAAAAATCTAGGAAAAGAACATTGGATGGCAGTAAAATGAATTCTCAAATATTTGAGAGGTACCACAAATCAAGCATTATGCTTTGGTGGTTCAAACATTGCTCTACAGGGATATGTTGATGCAGATGTGGCAGGTGACAGAGATAACAGGAGGAGCACTACAGGATATGTATTTACTGTAGGTGGAACAACGGTCAGTTGGGTTTCAAAAATCCAGAGTGTTGTTGCACTTTCAACAACAGAAGCAGAGTATGTTGCTTCTACAGAGGTTAGTAAGGAAATGATTTGGTTACAAAGGTTTATGGATGAATTGGGTAAGAAGCATGATATGGGCACGTTATACAATGATAGCCAAAGTGCCATTCATCTTTCAAAGAACTTAGAATTTCATTCCAGGACTTAACACATACAGCCCAAGTACCATTTCATATGGTCAGTATTGGAAGATGGACAGTTGAAGCTGGAAAATATACACACTAGCCAAAATCCTGCAGATATGCTAACAAAAGTTGTAACCAGGGAGAAACTGAGAATATGCTCAGTTTCAATTGGTTTTCAAGGATGACGATGAATATGAGAAACAACTAGGTCCAAAGAGGAGTCATTATCCAGCAAATGAAGCAGCAATGGAGTTTCTATAATCAGTCTCCAAGTGAGAGATTGTTGGGTGTGGAGCTTGATTATCTTGTTTATTTTGTATCACAGCGTTGGACCCCTGTACCTTAATGGGGGGGGCAACGCCACCTATAATTAAACACTACCTGGGGGGTCCAGGGGGGGGCGGCTGCGAATTTATGGAGCCCACCCGAAGCTAAAAACAGATGTAAAATTTCCTTGTAAAAGTATAGTAATTTCTAGTCAATCTGGGTCGTTCATTAGGCAGATGATCTGACGGTAGAAGTTATGTTTAGTTTAGGGTTTTTTTCCCTAGAAGGCACCCCCTCGCTTGTATGAGGGTATTGTATTGCGGCTGTGTATGGCATGTGTATTCTCAGAGCGAGAAACAGAGAGGGAGACTGTGAGAGAGAACAGAGGATATTACAGCGGATCTGCTATAGGTTGTGTCTCTTCATTTTATTGGATAATAGAAAGGAAGGACTGGCTGTTCAGGGTGGACATAGCTCAAACTGGGTGAACCACGTATATATGTGTCTCTCTGGTTTTATGTGTTTTGTGCGCTTGTGTTTTCCGCATATTTTATGTGTTTTATTGCTCTGTAATATTTAATTTTCTAACATCCGCCATAGCCGGAGCTAGAGGGCGAGAGGGGGAGCCTCTGCCTCCTCCACGGTGGCATCTCATATGGTGTCAGTGTGGCATTGTGTCGATGGAGTGAAGGGAATGCATGGCAGGGAAGGAGAGTTCAAAGGATGGTGGAGGAGCATCGAGCTGGGCGGAGGCGAGACGAAGGATGGCAGAGCAGAACACGGAGGCTTGCAAAGCACGATGGAGTGGGAATAATAAATGGAACGAAAACTGGAGCAAGTGAGGGTAATAATTGGATCCATTGGCCATATATGGCTAGATAACAAGTTGAAAGAGCCTGGGTACTGTATGCGGGAACGAATGTCGGTTTCCTTCCCAACATGGCATGTTTAAAGCCCTCACGGGGGAGGTAGGTGTGCCCCAATGGTGAGGACAGATGCCCCCGCACGATGAAGCCAGGTGGCCAGCCAAATTAACTGCCTTAAACACCTGCGTCCAAGGTTTGAAGATATTTGAGCACCAGTAGAGTGCAAGAAGTGTAAAGAGATTCATCATAAATGGAGTGAAATCTGCAGGAGATAAGGGGAGAGTCTTGATCCACACCTCTGTTGGCCAGGAGAACAACAACTTCATCAGCTGAGCTACGCACATGCATGAAGGAGATGGCCTTGTGGAGGTGAAACCATTATTCCAGATGCTCCATCCTTGAGGCTAACCTCTAACTCTTTGAGAGTTTGGAAGAGGAGGAGCCATGAAGAAGACATTTGGCAGCATTTATGATGATCTAAGAGTCCCCTTCAACCTCTAGGGGAAATTTTTTTTTCTCTTGAGCAAGGTTGAGGCCTTGTAGGAGACCTTCCAACTTTGCGGAGTTGTTGGTATCCCAACCAATGGATCCATAGAATATTAACAAGGGATCACCTGCAGTGTTTTAGAATTTTCCTCCAAAGCAAGCTTCACCCGGATTGCCTTTAGAGGCTCCATCAAAGTTGAGTTTGTAAATATCCTTAGGCGGAGTGCTCACAGAGCTAGGAGAATCTGACGGACAATTGGTGGAGGAGGACACTGCAAAGTTGCAAGGGATAAAGAGATTCTAGTTGGCCCAGATGTGGCACTCTGAGGCCTGAGACGGGAGATCTGTGTCCTTCCGTTGTCGCATGGCTGAGGTCTCCTTGATGTTGTTGAAATTTTTTTTCCAAAGAATATCTTGAGGCATTTCTCCTTCTAGATTGCCCAGAGAAGAAGCCTAGGAATGAGCATCCATAAAGAGTTAAGGAGGTTGCTAGTGAAGGGGGATTTCTACCAATGGCGGATGGTGTTGGTGACATCCCCTCGCTGTTTGTTGGTTCTACAATAGAGAATGGCAACTCTGTCCCAAAGAGAGCTTGGAAAGGGGCATGTGTCAAATAGATGATCTATGGTTTCCTCCTGATTTTGACAATTAGAAAACCGAGAGGGGCCAAAGAATCCTTTCTTCAGTAGATTGTCCCAAGTTAATATGCAGTGTTTTCTGAGCAGCCAGAGGAATGTGGAGACTTTTAGCCATATGCTAGAATTCCATATCTGATTCCAAATATTGTCAGCATGGTTTGGATCGGTTGGATGGAGCAAGTGATAGCCCTCCTTAGTAGTGAAGGTTCCTTCGAGGGTATGGCCCCATCTAAGTATATATGATCCCTCTGTACATCTGATTTTCTGTTTTGTGAGTTCCCTCCAAATGTCATCATGGGTTTCCTCGTGCCAATTTTCTTGCCATTGAATGGGGGGAAGCCATTGACGGAATCCTTGAATGTTTTTCATTGTCCAGAAATGTGTTGAGATTCAACAAGATGATGAGCTTAGTGAAAAGTAAGCACCTTCACTAAGTGGGGCCCGTAGGCTATTTTTAGGTGTATGTCTATTTTTAGACATGGTGAGAATATTCTATAAGTTGCAGGATGCTATTTGTAGATGGTTGGTCAAATGTGAAAAATAGATGAAATTCTATTTTTAGAATATTGGGCAAAGTCTATTTATAGATCGTCGATCTAAAAATAAGTGCATGTCGATTATTATTAACCCTTAATAATAATCCAACAATAAACATCAACTTATTCTCTTGGAGCAGTTTATTTCAGTGAACAGATTTGGAAAATCAGTGGGCTGAAGGAATTACGCAATTCCAAGAGTTATTGGTGGCTCATGCATGGAAGAATTAGTTAGAACTGAAGTGGAAAAGTTACGACATAGTTGGAAGAGTAGTTAATGGAGTTGTTATTCATTTTAGGTCAGTTAAGTGAGTTAAATTCAGTTGAGCTAGTTGTATCTAGTCTAACTACTTACATGTCAGTTCCAGTGGAGACCCAGTGGAGAGATAGGTGAAAGGGTGAGATGAACTATCTGTTGTGATTATAGTGATGCATTCAATGAATCTGACACACATTGGAGTTTCCAATGAGGATGTGCAGTAAAGGCAAGGCGAATTCAAATTCATTCAGTGGTCTTATTCAACAGGGATTGTGCAGTGGAGGTAGGTTGTCAAGAGGCAAGAAATTGGTGCATAGATATGCAAATTTCTGCATGACAGTGTGCAATGATTGTTGATTGTATTGATAGCTTGATGTACTAAGCTTTGTATGATATTATTACATTATTACATTGATATACATAATATATGATAGTTGGGGTTTTTAACTTTAATCTTTCCCATTAAACAACTGTGTTATGTGTGATTGAATTTATTCACGTGTTTGCGATTGAGTTTTAAATTTCTGCAAGTTTAACAGTGGAAAGATTATGTATTTAGAAATAAGATAAATATTTTTAGATCAGGTGAATTCGGTAATACATCAGTATTAATAAATTTATACATCGTATTAGAGTAGTATTGATCACTGGAGATTGCAATTGTGAATAAGTGTTGAATTTTGTACTGGTGGACAATTCGAATTTGCTGCAGAAATTTCTTGGTGCGACAATTGAATATTCATTGAAATGTCTTTCAATGGGTTGCGATTGGAGTATTCCCTTGAGGGTAGCTCGAATTACATAGCCTGGAAGGATAGGATGGAGGAGGTGCTTGAAGATAATGGACTGAAGGAGTTCATCGGTAGCGATGTTCCTAAGTCTGCTTCTAGCGATGCTGCAGGACTTGACACATGGCAAAAGAAGGTAGCAAAGACAAGAAGAATTCTGTTGGAAGGTGTGAAGGGCCATATTGTGTCAAGCCTTCATGGGAAAGCTACTCCATTTGCAATGTGGAAGGCTTTGACAGATATTTTCCAAAGCAGCAGCTACCAAAGGAAGTTGGCGCTGAAATATAAGCTCAGAAAAATAAAAATGGAGAAGGGCGATAGTATTCCAAAATATCTCACGAAGTTTGTCCAATGTAGGGATGAACTAGGAAGTCTGGGGATTATAGTTGCAGATGATGACCTGGTGAGCTTGGCTCTCCTTGTGCTTCCAAAGAGTTGGCATAGCTACGAAGACTTTGTCAATGGACGGGAGAAACTGTCAGATTGGGAGCAACTTTGGTCGAATCTTGTGCAAGAGGAGATAAGGCGGAATACCAGGGATGGCTCTTCATCAAAGAATGATGATGAAGAGAATTGTGCTTTGGATGCCAAAGAAAGGAAAGTAAAGGGGAATAAATCCCATCCAAAATCCGAGGCTGATGGCAAGAAGCTGAATTTGTCCAAAGTGAAGTGTTTTCACTGTCACGAACATGGGCATCTCGCCACTAACTGCCCACAGAAAAAGAAGAACAAGAAGGTTGTTGGAGCTGCAGCTGGAGATGCCTTAGCCTTGCAATTTGAGCTTGATTTCTCTTTGATCGCATGCTTGGTTTCAAGGTCAATGGGATCGATGTGGTATCTTGATAGTGGTGCGTCTTTCCATATGATGGGAGACAAGGAGTTGTTTAGTGACTTGGAGGAGAAGGATCTCCAAATGCATATAGAGATGGGCGACGATGGTAGATACAATGCGACCAAAATTGGAGCCATTACCTTTGAGAGGGATTCAGGTAAACCATTTCTATTGCATGATGTTATACATGTCCCAGGTCTGAAGAAGAACTTGGTCTCGGTCACAATGTTGGAAGACATAGGTTATGACGTTGTTTTCAGCGAGGGAAAATCTTTCCTGCGACATAAAACAATGGGTCAAACCAAGAGGATAGGGATTCGAGTTAAGAATATCTACAAGTTGGAGGTATATGGTTGCACTACAATTATGGGCAAAGCAGAAGAAGTGGTGAGCCGGATGAGGGCGAATTATGGCACATGAGATTGGGCCATCTTCACCATGGCACCTTGAAGATTTTGCAGCAGATTTCTACTAGACTTCCCAAGGGCACTCTTGCATAGTCTGATCAGTGCAATGGATGTACTATGGGTAATTTTGTGAACACCACCTTTCATGAGAAGGATAACCGTGCTTTGGTGATCTTGGAGAGAATTCACACAGACGTGTGTGGACCTTTCTCGGTTGCTTCAACATAAAAACACAGGTATTATGTTATATTTGTTGATGACTATTCTCGTAGATGCTGGACCTTATTCATGCATAAGAAGAGTGAAAATTATCAGAGTTCTGTGAGTTTAAAGCATTGGTGGAGAAGGAGTCGGGGAAGCAAGTGAAGGCTCTGTGGAGCGATAATGGTGGTGAATATATCTCGAATGAATTTAAAGACTTCTGTAGCAAATAAGGAATTCGAAGAGAACTCATAGCGCATCATAACCCATAGCAGAATGGGGTCGCGAAGAGGAAGAATAGAACGATCGTGGGTTCTGCTCGAGCTATGCTGCATGAACAGGGCCTACCGATGCACTTGTGGGCGGAAGCATGCAACACTGCGGTTTATGTGCAAAACCGTTGTCCTCATAGAGTACTTGGAATGAGTACACCTGAAGAATATTTTACTGGTAAGAAGCTTGATATTTCTCATTTGAAGATTTTTGGCTCATCTATTTACATTCTTGTGACAAAGGACGCCAGGAAGAAGCTGGAGCTGACTGCAGAAGTTGGGATATTTGTGGGGTACACAGAAACACCCCATAATTATCATGTGTATTTTCCAAACAATCGAATGACTGTTGTGTGTGTAGAGACTCAAATCTATATTTTAATAGATGAATGCTAGGCTTAAAATTTATTTATTTATTTTTAAACACAGTGACAGAAATTTTAAACCATAGTCATACAAGTTTCTGAAAAACTTAGTAAAATTTAACTATTTATACCATAAGCATACAAAGTTGAACACAATAATTTGTATCAGTTATATCCAAGTTCATAAAATTAGACTTCATACACATACATCCATTTAACTTGTGAATTCTAGGTACAATGAAATCATCATAAATAAAAGTGATATAACTAAACGTGTACCATACACCCTGAGACGAGAGCCAAACTGGACCTGCTGCTTTGGGACCTTCTTTTATGTCGTCTACCTTCACGCTTGAATGTTTTCGTGCTCAAGCCGAATGTAGTGACTCACTGGTTAACCTCCCAGCCTACTCCTTGGGTACTCCCCTTCCCCGCGGACCCCCGAGCTGCAATGGGGTTGTACAAACAAAGGAAAATGCTAGCTGATAGAGGTGACCCTCTCTTGGCTCAAGAGTCCCCACTCTATAACACTATATCTCACCAAACTCAACTATAGCTCATAACCACTCAATTTTGACATAGTCTCCTCCATCCAACAATAGGGTAAAACCTAAAAAAAGTCCTTTTTCCCTTCCCTTCCCCTTTATTTTATAGAATGTTTCATAGGTGACACTTGGAACTTCATGCATAAATAATTATTTTTTTATTAACCCAAAATTTTATTATTCACCCACCCATGTGTCATCCTCTCATCAATACTCTCCAAAATAATTTACTTAATTATTCATTTAAAATAGAAATTTTCCTCAACCCAACAAGACTTCCTATTTCTTCTCCTAGTTGTCTCTTGAGTCCCTTTTTCTACTCCTTAATTTGTGTTTATTACTGCAGTTAATTGATAAGTCTCAGATTTGGTCCCCTAAACTACCTCAATTTACATTTATGATGAATATTCTTATGTTGGCTCTTGCCACATGGAAGTTCTTTAATTTCTCAAATTTTAATTTATTAATCTTATTATAATTCACCACCCTCTTCTCTTAATGAAGTTTTTAATAAATCTTTATACTTAACTCTATTTCCCTCTTTTCCCTTTTTTTGCCTAATTAAGTTACTTATATACATTATCCATTTAATATTTTTTTTTATCAAGGAAAGGGTAGAGTTATCATGGTAATTAATTTATCTCTTCCTATTCCTCCCTTACCCTAAGTTTTATTCTTGATTTAATTCTTTTGGTTCTAACCTCATATATCATTTGTTATGAACTAGTTGGATTTCATATATTGATTATATTTATTAGTTCTTTAATGATGTCGAGGGTCGAGTTTAGTCATGCCCTTCAAGAACTTCCATTCGAAGTTCCAAGGGTGCCATGCCTAAGAATTTATTTTTGATGCCAAGGGTGCCAAGTTGGTCGTGCCCTTCAAGAATTTCTCTTGAAATTCCAAGGGTGCCACACCACTTGCCCTTCAAGCATCCAGTGGTTACGAGGGGAAATTATATGTGCAACTACAAAGACCCTTATCATCTCATATGTTT
Organism: Pinus albicaulis; assembly: GCA_034641835.2. Lineage (NCBI taxonomy): Eukaryota > Viridiplantae > Streptophyta > Pinopsida > Pinales > Pinaceae > Pinus > Pinus albicaulis. The sequence goes on from CM076569.1 coordinate 85,741,330, forward strand.
CCTGCTATAGTGAGACTAATGATGTTGGGGATCAAGGAATCCGCCTTGATGCGCGCCCCCTAGAAAATCCTCGTGAGCGAACCCAATTTGGGACCTGCCCCCACGGCATCATGATCTTCAATTTCGACCTTTCGAGCCTAAGTCACGGCGGGAGTGCTAGTAGGTGAGATCAAGGACACTGTCCCACCCCTCCCATGAAGTTCCATCCAATTGTACAACCCCATCACCCATATGTGAGTCATTCGGCCAAGCAACTAACATGTTCCTGCAACCAATGGCATATCATCAGGGTATACGTAAATATATAACAAGTTTCACACTGAACTTAGAAGTTAAAATACAAAATATTTATTTCTGTCAAACCAGATGTTGTCAGCTCATCATATGCGAGTGCCTCTGGTGGTTTCCTTTCATACTCAATAATCAACAGTAACAAATTTTCTCAGTGTTAGTCATTATCACAATAGAACCATCAACATGACCTATTCCTTCACATCATTGTTTATTTGAATCAGAACTAATGTAAATAGCTAACCTATGGTACACATCCATCATGTTTATCATACTCATAACATCAATGGTAATTTAACATATCCATCAAATGCATCATCATCGTAACATCAATAGAAACCATATCTATCCATAAAAATATATAATCATCATGATATCAATCGAGAACATGCATATCCATCATAGTATCAATAAAGTCATACATAACCATCAAGTCCACTAATAATAGAGTCATGTGTCCGGATCCTCAATCTGAGGTCCTCAAGAATAAGTGTGGGTCTTCAGACTAAATTGTTAAAATTCATATCACTATCAGTCAACTAGAGTAGGGCACTACAGTGTGATGGGATATAAAATTCGATGAGGTGAAAGCCATGAAGTTGTCGCTAGAGAGGGAGCTACACTTGCATGTAGAGGAGGAACTTCTTGTTCCCAAAGATGAGCCTCTAGATGTGGATCAGCCACAGGAGGAGATTCATGGAGTGGAGGAGTCCACTCATGCAAAACCAAACATCAGAACAGGAAAAAAGCATACCACAGAAGCTGAGAGACTAAAGCTTGATGCGGTAGATAATGTAGGAGTCCCTACATCACAGCATAGACAGAGACAATCACCTGACCGATTTACTGGATACATGGCTCTTATGAGCAAGTGCATCGTGACAGAGACATCTTATTTTGAAGAAGCGGTGCAGGAGCCCAAATGGGTAGATTCCATGGTGGAGGAGTATGACTCCATTGTCAGGAACAATGCTTGGGAGATTGTTCCAAGGGCAGTGGGTAAATCAGTGGTAGATTCGAAATGGATCTACAAGGTAAAGCAAGTCGTTGATGGGAGCATCAAGAAGTATAAGGAAAGATTTTTTTCCCGAGGCTTCTCACGGATCGAGGGGATTGATTATGAAGAAACCTTTGCACCTGTCACACGATATTCTTCCATAAGGACCATCCTTGCTCTCTCAGCGCAGATGGGTTGGCACATTCATCAGATGGATGTGAAGACTCCGCTCCTTAATGGGTTCATTGAGGAAGAGGTGTACATTGAGTAGCCTAAAGGATTTGAGATCTTTAGCAGTGAGTCGCATGTGTGCAGACTCAAAAGAGCTCTGTATGGGCTTAAGTAAGCACCATGTGCTTGGTACACATGGATTGACAACTATTTCACTAGACTTGGCTTCACCAAGAGTGAGGCAGATGCAAACCTGTACCAAATTGTGGTGGAGGGTAAGCTTTTAATCATTTTTCTTTATGTTGATGATTTAATACTAACGGGTGATGACCAGTTGACACACTCATGCAAGGCAGATATTGCAAATGAGTTCGAGATGAAGGATTTGGGCCTCCTTCATTATTTCCTTGGATTGGAAATATGGCAGCAATAAGGTGAACTGTTTGTGTCTCAAGGCAAGTATGCTCAGGAGATACATGGTAAATTTCACATGGAGGACTGCAAGCCCATGGATACTCCTCTTCCAAGAAATTTTAGGAAAGAGGATGCTACATCGGCAGATGTAGTGGATGCCACTATTTATCAACAGTGTAATGTTCCAAAATTTTCCTACAATAATTTGGAACATTAATTTTGCTGATTTCACCTAGGAGGAGGATAAATGGGTAAAGAAGCCCATGCGTATTGATATTCTCAATAAAATCACTCATATTATGAAAGGGGATCATCATTGGAGCTAGTTTTCACACCCTCTTGTGTGAACAGGGTTATTTTCAAGTGGACCAGGTCAAGTTTGACCAAGTCAACAACGCTGCCATAGGAGGAGTGGCTTACTTAGGAAGCCAGCGCAGTGTGAATGAGGGAGAGGATATTTGGTGGAGGAAACCCTAATGGATGGGGCCTATGGAGGAAGAGCTTTCATTAGTTTAAAAGGAGCGCAAGGCAGCCATTGTTTCTCATGCTTGTATTATTCATCTCATTGTATATTCAGACAATTGTGAATTCTTTGTTGTTTAGCAAGAGTTGCCGGAAGGAATTCCTATTTAGGATTCCTTCTCCTTTTTGAGAGGCCTCTTGAGGGATTGCACTGATTTCCCTCACATCTAGGATTTAGGCCAAGCATCCTCCATCAAGACAATGTTATTTCTGCAGCAGAATAATAGTGTGTTGCTGGGTGTTGCAGTGAGGGTTCACTACACCACCTTCATCAACTATTTTCAGAGGAGGATTCCCTCTTTCCTTTGAGATATCATATTGGAGGCATCCCAGAGCTTATTTCAGACTTTGGCATCAAGGCCAACTCATTCCCTAGCCCTATATTGCAGTTCCATCCAGTAACTGTGTTATTTTGAGAGGAGCATTTGTAGTAGGGATCTTGCAGATTGTTGGAGGGTGAAATCTTTGGTGAAGGGTTCAACCTTTCATCCTAAAGATCCATTGGAGGAGGCACATTTAGTTTGGGCATCATCTAGAGCCATCTCCATCCAGTTCTATTTCTGAGTTGTTGCTGCTACCCAGCAACTCCGACATTTTTCATTTTTTGTATTTTATTGCCAATCCTTCCAAAATTGATATGAGGTAGTCTTTGGGAGCTGATATCTTCACTCCTAATGTTGTATTGGGCCATGTATTGATATATCTATGTATTTGACATTTTTATCATGCAGTTTCTCTATAAAACTGTGTTGTCATAGCTTGGTATACATTGTGTAGCAGTGGTTTTGTCATGTATTTTGTACTTGTTTCTTGAGGCTGAGCATTGCCCATCTTGAGTGACCCCTTTTCCTCAAGATCTTGTATTCATTTGTTACTGCTATTATTAATGAGAAGGCTATGGATTTCTCTCACAATTATATGAGTTGAGTGTTGCTGCTACACCATTATTGTGTTTTCTTATTGCTGGAGCTCCAACTCTAGAATATCTTGAGATATTCTCATTATTGTAGCATTTTCCTGATTTGGGAACATTACAGTGGTATCGAAGCATGATCTCTAGCTCAGCCAGTGGATCTCAGCCATCATGCTATCAAGGAGAGAGAAGATGAAGACTCCATTTCATGGAGAGAAAGAGGAAGAAAATCTTACAAAGCTGCTTCCAAAATCTGTACAGAATATTCATGAAGAATTTGAGAAGCTAATGCGGGAGATTTGTACAGGATTTCCAAGAGGGTTTGAAACTGAGTCAAACTCTAGATTTTATTGTAAGGGATGTGAGCATGCAGCTACACCCTATGATATACAGCGTAGTTACATGGCCAATCTTGCCATGAGAGAAGAAGAAGAAGAAGAAATGCTGAAGAGAGGAACTCTTAGAGGTTTCTTGCATGAGTATGAATCTCGAACTCAGAAGTTTCGAGATCATATTACTTTTCTAGAGTTTTGCAAGATCATGGTGAGGAGGAGCAAGCAACATAATGAGGATAGATTTATTCTATCTATGTTTTATGGTTCCCCTACTTGTTCAGCCAGGGCTTGGATAGAAGAGTTAGACACCTTCCTACAGCAGCATCAGATTTCCGAAGATGAAGCCATCAGAATATCAGCGCTACACTTGGGAGGTAAGGTCTATGCATGGTGGTTATTTGAGTCATTTACTTTGAAAAATGAAAATACCTCTTCGTATGCAATGTTCATTAGAACTTTGATGAAGATATTTGATAAGAGGAATTCTGAAACACATGTGGAGGAAACAAACACATTCAATCAAACAAAACCCTTGCATGTGATGGAGGAAACCACAAGCTCAAAAACACTTTAGAGAACCATGAAGGAGGCTGATATCTTGCATGATACTTTATTGGAAGCAAGACCTTCATCTTGCATTTTGGCACAAGGAGGCATAGAGATCCCATTTCCAAAAAAGGATCCAATCATTGGAGGGTTGCCCAATCATGTTGAGGAAGCTAAGGGCAACAGCGCTGTCACTTCTAGAGTTGATCTAGTACCTCATGCAAAGGAAGGAGGAGCTCTTGCTCCAACTAGAGGGGTTCTTGCAAATTTTCAAGGAAGTCCCCAGGATCTCATACATAGAGGTCCAAGCACAATCAGTGAGAAGCATGATTGTGTAGCATTGCAGCTGAAAGGAGGAGGAAGGGAGGAAGAGCAGCATCATGTGATGAGAAGCACACACCCTTCTCTATTTCAGAGAGGTAGGGAAAAGAGGAGACAAACTGTATTGCGCTATGAGAGGAAGGGCAAGGGTTCCCAACCATATATACAATCCACTCTTGACATTGATGTCTCACTGCATAGAGGCATTCCACTAGGGAGGCCACCAGATCTATCATTGATGAGAGACATTTTGTCTTTGAATTCACCGCTCTTGGATTTTGGAGAGGTGAAGAGTTTGGAGGAGAAATTTGGCATGGGGGATGTCAAAGCAGCAAACAACAGCATGAGGAGAGCTACACATGCTAGATCACCAGCGCTGTCTCTTAGGAGGATTGATCCTTACTGGAGGTCTCAACTCTTGGTAGAGTACTCCAAGGATCTTGGTGCTTACATGATTCTTGATGATCCTGATAGAGATGGCAGATACATGGTAGATGATATGGTCATCTATTCACATGACAGAGTCTTATTGACTAGAGATTATAGTCTCAAGGAGAAGTTGTTGCACGCAGCACATGAAGACTTCTTTTCCATGCATTTTGATGCATATCTTGCCTTGGCAGAGGAGTTCATTTGGGAGGGCATCCAGCAGGACATACATCAGCATATGGAGAGATGCAGAGCCCGGATGATGATGGAGGAGATGTCACAACCACCTTCCTACTCACTGGGAGTAAGGGATCATTTTCAGTTGAGCCATTTCAGCTCAAGTCTTCGAGTACATGATGGAGAATGTACAATTTCACCTTATGTTTTGTACTTCTTGTCTTTTTATGAGTAGCATATTGTACCAAGTAGGATTATTCCTTCTTGCATATTGTATATTGATGTACTTGAAGCCATTTTCAGCATTGAGATTGGCTATCTAATTAGTGGTTTGTGGGGAAAGCCACATGATTCTTGGTGTGCACGATTGGCACCAAATTGTACTTTCATATTTCTATCTTGTAAAATGATTGTGGCAGCATACAAGTGGATGGAAGAACACTTGTTTATATTTGATTTGATGCAGGCAAGGGATGCACTATGCTGGTTCCATGGGTGGAACTATGATTCACTCTCTGGTTGTCATTTGGCAACTTGTTCTTATTGTACTATGCTTCCATGTATTGCTGATATGTTTATGTTTATGGGGAGCTTCTATTGGAGAGTGGGCTTGAGATTGAGGATGCCCATTGGGAGCATGAATCTCCTTACTATACATGTTGTACATTTCAAGAGGAACCATGGGCCAACCATGATTGCCACATTACATTTCTTTTCTTCTTGTGGTAGGAACCACTTGAAGAGCTTGAGGAGGCATTCCATGGATCATGAGGAGATGGAGGAGTTTTCACAGTCAACTCTTTTCCTTTAGAGGATGAGGGGAGACTCATCTATGAGCCACTCCATTTGTATGAGCAAAATATATGGTGAGATTATTGCTGATTTGCAGGATGATTTGTCTATATATATGCATCTCTTAACCTTATATGTGCAGGGATTTTCTCAAAGAAGGATTATTCTTCCTTCTAGATTTGATGGTCTACATAAGGCCATTATTGATGATCACTCCCTAAGGGGATATGGGGAGGAGGTTTCTTGGAGAGAACATACTCATATTTCACATTACATTTTTTACCTTCTCCAGGAGATTGAGGCAGTAAGTAGATGGTGGGGAGGCCACCCCCATCATTTCATTTTCTATGGCAGTTGAGAGTCAAACTGTTCTGGCTACATTTGAGGGACCATTTTCCTTCTCCTTTACTTCACATGGCAGCTAGCATGATTCTCCTTATGGTTCCCTTGGTTGATATTGCTAGAGCTTCTCTTGGGAGCATGATTGGAGGGGAGACACATTGGGTGAATGTGTCCTTGGAGGGAGAAAACTCCCACGCACTTTGCACTACATGTTTTAGAGGGAGCATGGGAGATGGTATGGCCACTACAACAGCTCATTTTTTTCCTTATGAGGTGAGCCATATGATGGATGTGATGCCATATGATGATGACTTCCAACTCATCACATATGAGATGATTTGGGCCAACATGTTTCACAACGTTGGAGGAGAGATCCTTAGAGGTCTAATCTCCATCTTTCCATTTGAGGGCAATGGAATTGCAACCCAGGATAAGCATACACTCTACACTTATCCTAAGTGGATAGGAGGACAGCGTGGGGTAGGCTATTTTGTCTACCAAGATCAGATTTTCAGCCACCCTACATTGCCGGAGCCAGAGGTGGAAGATGAATTTCAGGAATTTCCATGTTGGGAGGTAAATCATATTGTTTGGTTGATTGATTGGGGAATGGAGGATCCACATGAGGAAGATATTCCTGAACACTTCATGGACTCCATGCCTTGAGAGGAGGCTTTTCAGTTCTATCCTTGCAGTTGCTTGATGACAAGCAACATTTGGGAGGGGAGGACTGTAATGTTCCAAAATTTTCCTACAATAATTTGGAACATTAATTTTGCTGATTTCACCTAGGAGGAGAATAAATGGGTAAAGAAGCCCATTCATATTGATATTCTCAATAAAATCTGTCATAGTATGAAAGGGGATCATCATTGGAGCTGGTTTTCACACCCTCATGTGTAAACACGGTTATTTTCAAGTGGACCAGGTCAAGTTTGACCAAGTCAACAGCACTGCCATAGGAGGAGTGGCTTACTTAGGAAGCCAGCGCAGTGTGAATGAGGGAGAGGATATTTGGTGGAGGAAACCCTAATGGATGGGGCCCATGGAGGAAGAGCTTTCATTAGTTTAAAAGGAGCGCAAGGCAACCATTGTTTCTCATGCTTGTATTATTCATCTCATTGTCTATTCAGACAATTGTGCATTCTTTGTTGTTTAGCAAGAGTTGCCGGGAGGAATTCCTGTTTAGGATTCCTTCTCCTTCTTGAGAGGCCTCTTGAGGGATTGCAGTGATTTCCCTCACATCTAGGCTTGAGTCCAAGCATCCTCCATCAAGACAACGCTATTTCTGTAGCAGAATAATATTGTGTTGATAGGTGTTGCAGTGAGGGTTCACTACACCACCTTCATCAGCTATTTCCAGAGGAGGAGTCCCTATTTCCTTTGAGATATCAGATTGGAGGCATCCCGGAGCTTATTGCAGACTTTGGCATCAAGGCCAACTCATTCCCTAGCCCTACAACGCAGTTCCATCCAGTAACTGTGCTATTTTGAGAGGAGCATTTGCAGTAGAGCTCTTGCAGATTGTTGGAGGGTGAGATCTTTGGTGAAGGGTTCAACCTTTCATCCTAAAGATCCATTCGAGGAGGCACATTTATTTTGGGCATTTTGCAGTTTTTGTATTTTATTGCCAATCCTTCCAGGATTGATATGAGGTAGTCTTTGGGAGCTGATATCTTCACTCCCAATGTTGTATTGGGCCATGTATTGATATATCTATGTATTTGACATTGTTATCATGCAACTACTCCATAAAAATACACTATCATAGCTTGGTATACATTGTGTAGCAGTGGTTTTGTCATGTATTTTGTACTTGTTTCTTGAGGCTGAGCATTGCCTATCTTGAGTGACCCCTTTTCCTCAAGATCTTGTATTCATTTGTTGCTGCTATTATTAATGAGAAGGCTATGGATTTCTCTCACATTTATATGAGTTGAGTGTTGTTGCTGCACCATTATTGTGTTTGATTATTGCTGGAGCTCCAACTCTAGAATATATTGAGATATTCTCATTGTTGTAGCATTTTCCTGATTTGGGAACATTACAAACAGTTGGTGGGTCCACTCAAGTATTTAGTTAATAAAAGACCAAACATATGCTATGCGCTGAACCAAATTTCACAAGTGATGGGTAAGCCTACCAAGCTCTATTAGAAGGCAGGCAAGCATGTCCTGAGGTATATCAGGGGCACATCTGAGTATGGCTTATGGTACAGACAAACGGATGAGGTGAAGTTGCATGGCTTCATGGATGCAAATTTGGAAGGCAACCCAACGGAAAGAAAGAGCACATCAGGAGGGGTTTTCAGTATCAGATATACAACAGTTTCTTGGTACATTAGGAAACAAAGATCTGTGGCACTTAGTTCAATGGAAGCAAAATACATGGCAGCAAGTCAAGCTGCATGTGAGGCTATCTAGATGAGGAAGATCCTGGTCAGTTTGTTTGGTTCTCATTTAGATCCTACAATGATACATTGTGATAATCAGAGTTGCATTAAACTCTCGATTAATCCTATGTTTCATGGTAGATCTAAACATATTGATATATGATATCATCATATCAGAGATTGTGTGCAGTGGAAGATCATGTTGCTTCAGTACATTCCTACAGAAAATCAGGATGCAGATATTCTGACAGGAGAAAATTCGAATACCATAGAGGCAAGATCGGGGTGAAGGATAATCCCTATCTTGTTGAGAGGGAGTGTTGAGATTCAATAAGATGATGAGCATAGTGAAGAGTAAGCACCTTCACTAATTAGGGCCTGCAGGATATTTTTAGGTGTATGTTTATTTTTAGACATGGTGAGCATATTCTATAAGTTGCAGGATGCTATTTGTAGATGGTTGGTCAAATGTGAAAAATAGATGAAATTCTATTTTTAGAATATTGGGAAAAACCTATTTATAGATCATTGATCTAAAAATAGGTGCATGTCGATTATTATTAACCCTTAATAATAATCTGACAATAAACATCAACTTATTCTCTTGGAGCACTTTATTTTAGTGAACAGATTTGGAAAATCAGTGGGCCGAAGGAATTAAGAAATTCCTAGGGTTATTGGTGGCTCATGCATGGAGGACACAATTAGAACTGAAGTGGCAAAGTTATGACAGAGTTGGAGGAGTAGTTAATGGAGTTGTTATTCAGTTTAACTTAGTTAAGTGAATTAAAATCAGTTGAGCTAGTTGTATCTGGTCTAACTGTAAGATACACTAGTCAGAGTTTAGTGAGTTAATTAGTTAATTAATTCACAACTAATAACTCACTAACAACTGAACAAATACAGCAGTTAACTACTTGCATGTCAGTTCCAGTGGAGACCCAGTGGAGAGATAGGTGAAAGGGTGAGATGAACTATCTGTTGTAACTATAGTGATGCATTCAATGCATCTGACACACATTGGAGTTGCCAATGAGGATTCATTCAGTGGTATTCTTGAGCAGGGATTGCGCAGTAGAGGCAGGCTGTCAAGAGGCAAGAAATTGGTGCATAGATATGAAAATTTTTGCATGACAGTGTGTAATGATTGTTGATTGTACTGAGAGCTTGATGTACAAAGATTGTATGATATTATTACATGATTCCATTGATATACTTAATATATGATAGTGTGGGTTTTTAGCTTTAAGCTTTCCTGTTAAACAACTGTGTTATGTGCGATTGAATTTATTCACATGTGTTTGCAATTGAGTTTTAAATTTCCACAAGTTTAACAGTGGAAGGATTCTGTATTTAGCAAGAATATAAATATTTTTAGATCAGGTGAATTCGGTAATACATCAATATTAATAAATTTCTACAAAATGCTTGATTTGATTGTTCTCTTGGCCTTGGAGAGCAGATTTCCACCTAGGTTTTTGAAAGAGAGCAACCAAATTAGGTTTTTGCTGCCATGAGTCTTCCCAAAGATGAGCTTGTGATCCTGAGAAAAATTCCCAAAAACTATGGGATTGGATGAGGGACTTATGTTGATTGTCCTCTTTCCAAATTTGGGAGCCCATGACTTCTAAGTTGTATCAGATGAGATCTTCTTGAGTCCAATTTCCTGCATATTTAGCTGCCCAAATCAGTGCCCACAGTGTGTGGGGATTGTATACCCATTTCCACCAGATGTGGGCACCCATGATGATATTTCTTTGCCCTGGATCCCTCAGGTCCAAACCTCCTAGGTGTTTGGGTGAGCAAACCTCCGACCATTTAACTAAAGCTACATTTCCTGGAATCTTTTTGCCACCCCAAAGAAAGGTTTGTTGAAGGTTGTGAATGGATTTGAGAACCCATTTAGGAACTTCCAACACAGAGAAGAGGTAAAGCGACATGGATTGGAGGACAAACTTGATCAGCACAAGACGACATCAATGTTAATAGCTCGATGGGTCCAAGAGGATAGTCTCGCTTCTAGCTTGTCCAAGAGCTCTTTCCATGAAGTATGCTTGATCGTTGAATCTATAAGCAGGGCTCCTAGATATTTAGAGGGAAGAGACAGAATGGAGAAACTAAGGATCCACGTGATATTGCATTGGGTGATAGCAAGGGTATTAAAGAAAAATAGCTGCGATTTTGCGGCATTGATAGAGGCTCTAGAAGCTTCAGAGAAGCAATCGAGTAGATATTTGAAGGAGTGACCTTCTTGGACAGAAGGATGGCCTAATAACATGTTTTTGCCCACAAATTGATGATGGGAGAGAGGGGGATGGTTGTGAATGGAGATGCCTTTGAGGGATTGAGAGTTGATGGCATGGCAGATTAAGTGACCCAAACCTTCCGCCATGAGGACAAACAAAAAAAGGGAGAGAGGATCGCCTTGACGGATGCCCCTTGAGGGAGTGAAGGTGGGCGAGGGTGAACCATTGACAAGGATGGAGAAGAAGGGGAAGGAGAGCATACTCATGATCCATCGGATCCAAATTGGATTGAAGCCGAAGGCCAAGAGCATATGTCTGATATAAGTCCAGCTGAGTTTATCGAAGGCTTTGGAGAGATCAATTTTGAGAAGCATACCTGGCTTTTTCTTCAACTTTAGAGAATGGATGACTTCATACGCTAAGATGATGCCGTCCAAAATTTGTCTTCCTTCCACATATCCTGTTTTCTCTAATGATATGAGTAGAGGGAGAAGTGGTTTGAGCCTGTTGGCAATCACTTTAGATATGAGCTTGTAGATGAAATTGCAAAGAGATATGGGCATGTACTTGGAGTAGTCGCTTTTTCTTCTTTCGGAATCAAAGTAAGGAAGGTGGCATTGAGGTCCGGTAGAATCTAGTGCATGCTTCTAGATTCCTCAACCATATCCCAAATTTCCTATTTGATTTCACCCTAAAAATAGTAAAAGAAGTTATAGGTGAAGCCATTCGTACCTTGGGCTTTCCCATATTTGAGTTGTGACATCACTTGTTCAACCTCTTGCAGCGTGGTGGGTCGCAGCAGCATTTAATTTTGATCCTCCGTAATTACCCTTGAGATGTGCTGGGTAATTTTGTTGATGGCAGGTTGGCGATCTATGTTGGGTTCTTTGAGAGTGTCCTTGAAATATCTTAGCAACTCTTGCTCAATGCCATTATATGCTTCAAGCATGTCCCCTTGTACATTCTTGAGGATTGAGATGTGGTTATGCATTCGACAATGGATGGTTGAGTGATGGAAAAATTTTGTGTTTTTTCCCCCTCTTTGAGCCAATGGATTCTGGATTTCTGTTTCGAGAGAATTTCTTCCTGTTATCTGTGATATTCCAATCGACCCATGAGATCTTTCTCCTACTTCACATAAGCATCTATGCACCCTTCCGGAATGATTTGTTGCTGGAGATTGGCCATCTAAGCTTCCAAATCCAACTGAATTTTGAAGATATTGCCGAAGGATGACTGATTCCATTGCTTGAGTTGGATTTTGAGAGCTTTGAGTTTCTGCTGGACTTGGTACATTTTGGAGCCCATCGGTGGGACGATACTGTGCCACCAATTAGTAACTAATTCCTTGAAGCCAAGATGAGTGATCCAGAATTGTTCAAAGTGAAAAGGTTTTTTGCTTGCTACTCCAAGGAAGGACCATTGTAGTTGTATAGGCCAATGGTCAGATCTTGACGCAGGGAGGATGGTGTAAATTATGTCGCCACCAAGACGGATGGAGTTTTCTGAGATGAGGAATCTGCTAAGGCACGAGGAGATTTGGTGGGATCCTCCTCAGCAATTGTTCCAGGTGTGGGTTCCATTGGAAGTCTGTAGATCAATGAGCTGGTTGAGATTTATGAATTCCTTGAATGTGTAGCTATCCGCTTCAAGCTTGGAGCGCCCTCCTCTTTTTTCCTCCAAAATGGTGACCATGTTGAAGTACCTTCCCAATACCTAGAGAGGGTAGGTTCGTTGAGAATTAATTCTCTCAATGGAGTCTAGGAGTTTAATTTTTTGAGCTATTGGTTGGGGTAAATAAACATTGGCGAGTTGGCCATGAAAATTGGTGCCAAGGAGATGGAATGAGGCTTGAATGAAATTGTCAGAAACACGAAGGTTATTCAGGGTAATTTGGAGAGGGTTCCAGGTAATGGCTAGGCCTCCTGAGTCACCAAGAGCATCAACCTCAGTGGTGTTGCATCCATTCCATAATCTATATAGAATAGTGTTTAACGTGGTGCTAGAGCATTTGGTTTCTTGCATGAAAAAAATGGTGGGTTTTCCTTGGGAAATTCTTTTCTTAATCAGACAGTGCTTGGAAGGGTTATTGAGCCCTCTGATATTCCATGAGATGAGTTTCATTGAGAACTATGACAGACGACAATGTAGAACCTAGTTAACTTGGGATGTCTTCCTGATTCAACGAGTTGGACTCCAAGCATGATTAGGCATTGTAGATCAGTGCGTCTCCCTCTTTTTCTGGATTCTTTCATGATTTTTTTTGTATCTAGAAGGGTGCCTCCTTGGATGCCTAGAGTTGGAATTTTTTGAGCTCTAGAGAGAAGTTCCTCAATGCATTGGATCTGCTGAGTGGGAATCATGTGATGTTCTCAGCTTTTGCATGCTTCTTGCAGGCCTAAGATGTCGAGCTCACCAAAGTTGATGCTCTCTGGCTCTTCATCCATGGCAGCGGATTGCTCCTGCTCAATTTTTTTCCCTTTGTTGGATTTATTTCCATGCGAGGCTAGAGCCTGATTTTCTTCAGGTGGAGGGGTAGCGGAGGGATGAGAATGAGCAATTTGGGGATGGCCGACATCTAGAGAGGGATTGACAGGCTTTACGGGAGGCTCAGTAGGTGAAGAGGTGGGGGCTTCCTGAGAGGGTTGGCTAGAAAGAACATCAAAATTGTTGTTGGTAGAGGGGAGTGAGGCCCTGGGGCAGAAATAGGCTTTCTTGCATGTCGTTTGCGACTAGTGATCTTGGTGAAACCATCCAGATCTAAGTTGTCTTAGGTTGAGCTAGGTTTTTGGGTTTGATTGAGGGGGTAATCTCAGAAGAGGTGCCCATGCTCATGACATTTGTGACAACAAAAAGGCACATGTTCATAATCAATAGTTTGAACCCATTCAAAATCATCATGGAATAGACTTACCGAGTCAGGGAGGGCTTTGGCTAGGTGCATGTAAACGTAGATCCTGGCATAGGTGGTGTATCGATTGAGCTTAGTTTCTTCTGCAATTTTTTTGAATTCTCTAAGATGATTGTCAATATCTCTGAGAGATACATCTTACCAATAGTCCTGAGGGAGGGAGTACAATCTGATCTAGACTGGTGCCCAATTAAAGTCTTCTCTGTCAGGGTTGAATCTTTCGACCCAGTTTCTGAGGAAAAGTCCTACACAGTTGAAGAAGTGTGGTCCCCCATCCATGATTTGATTTTTACCCTCTAGGCATGTGAAGATGATGTTGAAGAACCCTTTTGGGCCTAGTTGGAGAGCGATTTTCCCTTTTCGCTTCCATTTTGAGGCGATCTAGCCCTGAAGGGATTTCTCTGTGTATTAGAAGCCATTAGATTTTCCGATGAGCGCCTGGTCCTTCATGTATTGTATTCTGTTTTTGATGCGTTGTGCTGGAAGGTAGATCTTGGGTCTTTTAGCTTTTATAGGTATGAATGTGGACGAGGATGATTTCCTCTAAGTGTTATTGTCTTATTACGTGTTCATCAGGGGGTCTGGCATCCTTGAGAGAATGTCTTTCACGTCCATGTCATTATAAGGAGCGGTGTCAGATCCTATTGTATCGTTGTTTACAGGTGCGTGAGATGCAAGGGGGGAACCTCTGCCCCCCCATCGTGAGCCTCCATATCTGAAAACCTTTGCACCTTGCAAACCCTAGGGGCATCGCTGCAAGGATGGGTTGAAAGAGCCCCAGATGGCTCCTATCTCTGGAGCAATGAAGAACCCTAGGCTGTCATAGGCAGCAGTTCCATATTATTGGCTCTCCTCCTCTTGGCGAACATTGCTAGTCCTCAAATTGAAAACTATAAAATGTTTGTTGATATATTTTTAGAAACATGAAAATTTCTAATACTTTTATATATAATCTATAAAAAAAATTTGCAATTTTTAAGGTAAAATAGTTTTATACTATAAAATTTGGGCAAATCATTTTTAGAAAAAAACGGAAATTGGTGAATCCTTTTTTTAGAAAAATCATGGAAAATTAGCCCACTTGTGAATATTAGCCCCTAAAATTTTCCATGGAATTGACCAAATACATCAAGTAACCGATCAACTTCCAAGTACAAAGTGTGATCCACCAGTTGTGACTATAAAGCATTTAAAATCCTCAAATTGGTGGTCATCGTTGTAGACATATTTTTTTAATACACCATTATGAATATCCTCAAGATATCAACTACATATTCTCCCTAACCTAGGAAAATATTACATGTTTTTTGCCACTCCTTCAACCCCAAAAAAAGTAGTGCATTATGCTAATGTCTTTCATCTCAAACTCTATATCAAGATCTCACTTGCACTTCTATAACCCTATGAGAAATTGATCATAAACATATGACACCATGATGAGTGGATCATCTCCAACAACTGTGTAATACATGTTTAGATCTGCCTCACTTTTGGTGAATCCCATACCTAGCAGATACCCTTCAATATTTGAGTATCGTGCCTTTGGTGTCTGCTTGAGTTTGTATGGTACCTTCTTCAACTTGTATAAATGAGACTCTCTCCCATGCACCTAAAAACCTTGTGGTTTATTATTAGATACCTCTCTCTCCCATGCACCTCAAAACCTTGTGGTTGCTCATTGTACACTCCTTAATTACCCAATTAAGGAAGGTTGTCTTCATATACATCTAATGTATCCTCCAACCCATATTTGAAGCAATAGATATAACGGCCCTAATATAATTATACCTGGATACTGGAGCAAATGTATATTCATAGTCCACTCCCTCCTTTTGGGTGAACCCTCTTGCCACGAACCTAACCTTATGCTTTTGAATATTTCTATCCACAACATACTTGACCTTAAAGATCCATCTTGAACTACCACTAATTTCCTCTCTTGCCCCTCTTTGGCCTTGGCACAATATCCCACTCATCATTATACATGATGGAAGCATACGTGTCTACCATGGCATCCCTCCAAACCTGTTGACTTATTGCCTCGTCATAATTACTAGGCTCATAATAAATGATGTCACTCATGAGTGCATAATTGGGAAAATATTTTAGTGGTATTCTCTCCATGGAAATACCCTTAGGAGTCTTGACATGCTCTTAAGCATCTCCCAATGTTTTCTCTAGCCATCTCATTCTCCTCGATATAACTAGAAGGAGCCTCTAACTCCTCCTCTTGATTTGAAGACCAAATCCTTGTTTTTAGTGCTACTACTCTCTCAATCTTCAAAGCCTGTTTCTCCTTATCCTCTTCCATTGTTGGAGGGAGTTCATGTGACTTTCTAAACGTTCATATCTCCCCAAACTTGACATCCCTACTCACCACAAACTTCCCCTGCCATGGAATGTACACCCTATATGTTTTTTAGGTCTCATTGTAACCGACAAAGATTCTTGTTTTGTGTTGAGGGATCGAGCTTCATCCTATTATCTGAAGGCACATAGATATATACCGAAAACCTAAAGATAAAAAATGACTAACCTCTAGTTTTACCCCTATGCATGCCTCCTAAGGAGTCCTGTCCCTCAAGACCTTATGAGGATTCTCAATGTGTACTTTCATGTTACAAACCTCTACCCAAAGAGACATGGGAAAATTGTGATCATGGATCATTGGCTTGGAAACTCTGATGATGGCACTATTGTTCCTCTCTACAACCCCATTCTATTGTGGTTTGTAAGGAAATGTTAGCTCCTTCTT
Source organism: Pinus albicaulis (assembly GCA_034641835.2). Taxonomy (NCBI): domain Eukaryota; kingdom Viridiplantae; phylum Streptophyta; class Pinopsida; order Pinales; family Pinaceae; genus Pinus; species Pinus albicaulis. Next base: position 85,757,884 of record CM076569.1, read on the forward strand.
GATTCCCGCCTCTTTGCAAAAATTCTTGAAGTCATATGAGTTATACTCACCCCTATTTTCTAACCTCATATATCTAACCTTCCTCCCTATCTGTTTATCCATGAGAACCTCAAACTCTCAAAATTGATTGAAGACCTCACTATTGGAATTCATTAAGTAGATTCACACCCTCCTATATAAATCATCAATGAATATCACATAATATTTGTAATTACTCAAGGACGACACTGACATTGGACCACACACATAGGAATGCAACAGATCCAATATGCCCTTGGACATGTTTTCACTCTTAGGAAAGGTCATCTTAGCATACTTTCCAAGTGTGAAGCCCTTGCACAAAACTTGTTGCTTTACACTGAACTCGAAAATACCAGTGACAATCTCCCTCAATATAGTTAAGTCTCTATGGTGTAAGTGACACATACTGGTGCATCATAACTTGCACAAACTATCATTATCATGAACCAGGGCCTGTAGAGGTTAACCCTTCATCATGTACAAGTTCCCTTCTCTACTCCCAATCACTCATCATGTGCTCAAACTAGATTCTCTCAACCTAAAATGTACGTATCCATCTTGAAAGTAAACCTCATACCCCTCGTTTTCCATGGTTGAGACTGCTAGGAGGTTCTTGGTCAATCTTGAACATATAGTATTGTTAGTTTTGTAGCTCAGACAAGAGATTTATTTCAGATGGCGTCTGTGAGGCTAGGAGTAGAGGGGGATTAATCATCTTCAATACCTATAAAAATTTTCTAAGTGAAATGTCTTAATTATATTTAATTAACCAATTTTGATAATTTTCCTAATTCTAACTTAGGGAAATGGGTTAATTAGTTAGGGATTAATTGAGACAAATCGATTTTTCTCTAGATACTTCTAGAAAAGTGATTTTTAGAAGTCAAGATTATCTTAGGCACCGATATTGATTAGATCATGATCGTTGATTCGTCAATGAGAGATTATAAGAGCACATTTATGGGGCCTTTGGGGATCATTCGAACAAGCAGATTTTTAGTGATAGAAAGGGTGTAGTGAGAATGCAAGAGACATCAGCAGTAGGGTTTCAACAGGAAAATTTGAGGAGAGAATTTTCAAAGAATTTTTTCACATTGATTCTATTTTTCCAAGAGCTAAGAGGAGGAAAATTATTCTACAAGAGGAAGACCAAGACAGGCAATGCAAGTAGCTAGTTTATCCAGTGCAAGTTGTCAGACACTCGTTCTTTGTTTCCAGTTGCTGAAAAAATTTCCTGAAGACAATGTGATCAGTTGGTTAATAAATTTTCTAGAAAATATTACTCACGAGATTAATTTCTCTGAGGCATTGTGAGTTGTCGAGAAGGCCAGTGAAAATATCCAATTTTCTAGTGCAGATTTCAGGAGGAAGTGTGAATTTCCTAAGAGAGGCCAAGTTGGTTTGCAAAGGAAGACTTTTTATTTCCTAGTTCGATTTGGTCAATGGAAGTGAAGGAAATAAATTTCCAGATATTTTCTAGTGTTAGGTAAGTAGTTGATGTAATCCCTGATTTTTTGAAGAAATAATATAAAACCGCATCTGCAAAATTGTTTTTCCCCACCTTGGGGTTTTTCCAAGGACTATTTGATCCAAAACATCGATGTCCAATTTTTATGTGTGTGTTATTTTCTCAATGCTTGTGATTAATTTTTTAGTGAAATTACAATTGTGTTTTTATTCAGTGTTTGTTGTAAGAATTTACAAAAGGAAAATAATCCCAAAAGATAGAATACTAATCATTAGTAACATTAGAATTTTCACAAGTACTTGTGCCACCTCCAAAGTTTCTCATTAATCTATTTGAAACTAAATAGTCCCAACTACCTCTACGGCACACTTGGCATTGTTCCCAAGCTCCACATGTAGCCTTGAGTCACCCTCTAAAATAATGGTGAATAATTGTCATGATATTCACATATGATGAGAAGCACAGTTGCCCTAAACCAAGCAACCTTGGCTATGGTTCCATAAAGACAAGACACTATTAAGAACTCCTTGAACCTATTGGAAAACTCGTTGATCTGTGAATTGTGAAAATTCCTTTATTGCAACTACTAGATATTAGTCTCCTACTTGATAGTAGTTTAATTGTTTACGATAATTATTGAATACTTCACAATTTAAATCTTCACCATAAAATACATTGAGGAAAATAAAAACCAGGAACTGAGAAATAGATGCATGCACAATAAAAATCGACACCAATATTTTTTTACTAACGTCCCTAGAAAAACCCCGAAGGGAAATCCAGTGCAATAGTGAGGGTTTATTTTACTATTATGAAACAAACATGGAGAGTACAATAATTTGTATGCCTTACTAAAATCCTTCAACAAACATTTGGAAAAATCTCTGGCAAATAATTTTCTCCCTCGAAAAATCAACTAGTCTCCCTCTGGCTTGCTTGCACTACCTTCTCGAAATGTGCATTGTTGGCCTGGAAACAATTTGCATTGCCTGTTATCTAGCTCCTGGTGAGTTTTCCTGCATTTCCCTATCTCTAGAAAAATTTGTACTGCCTTTCGGATGATGTTTCCAACCTCCAACAACTAAAACGACTTCTCTCCTAGCACTCACACTCGGATTTTTTCCTTCTTGACCTCTCCGCAGAATAAGTTTGTCCTCCCTTTTCTTGTTGCTCTGCCACTGGAAAAATGTTGGGAAACCCTCCAAAAATATCATATGTTTCTCCCTCAATCATTGATGCTTTCCTTCTCTGGTTCAAAATCTCTTCCTTACTAAATCACAGAAACTGCATATCTCAGTATGTGAAAGAAACTCGCTCCCTTCTTATGTCTCTCTCCATCCCATCGACTTGCTCTTATAATATCTCGCTGGAACACCAACAACCATGATTAGAACCTCATCAATGGCTAAAATCATCTCATACTTGATCTGTGTGATTTTTTGGAAGTCCCTAGAGCATAAGTTTTTTCCTTAATTAATTCACTTTAATTAACCAATTTTCCTAAGTTAGACTAGAAATATTTAAATGATGGCTAATTAATTTAATTAAGGTGTTTCACAAGCATATATCACGACAAATTTTCTGGGTTTTGAAGATCTTGTGTTTCTTAGCCTCTTAATCATAAATCGAGACTAGAACACTTGTTTGTTGTTACCAAAACAATCAAAAACTAAAATTGCCCTTAGCAAGGAAGGTGTTCTCTCTAATCCAACATCTCTCCTCTATAGTCAATGTTGAAAACTGTAACTAGGTTCGGTCTTCATAATGACTAGTAATTATGAATTTATGTAATGAAGAAGACAAAGATAATAAAATGTAATTTTTAATGCTTGCTTCATGGGTTTCATGAGAAAGAAGTTTTTATTATAGGTAAAAGACGTCTTCTTAATGTCTTTAGGGATTTTTCATCTTTTCATAAATATATAATTTAGAGTCATGTATATGAGTGTTGTTATAGTTGTAAAGACAATCATTGATGTAATTTGTATACTCCAAGACCTTGTCAAAACACTCCAAGGATGCCGGATCAATTATGCTGGATAGATCCCTTGATGTAGTCAACCTACAAGCAAGAAGTCATGTCAACCTAAAGGATGGGAGATAGTCCCTATATATAGCCAGGACTGTAGCCTCATAATCATCCATATGATTCAGATCAGCTCTGAAATAAAAAGTGAGAAATAGAGTCTACTGTGATGCGTAAGCAAGAGGCTATCCAACGAAGAAAGGAGATCAGTTAGCAAAGTAATTAAGGGACACACATATCTGTTTAAGGTCGGTTATATCTCAGGCAGACCGAGACCTAGTATAGTTTGGAATAGGTGAGAAGTGTAGGCCTATATCACAATGCGCGAAGAATAAGGTAATACAACAAGAAAAATATATATGATTAGGTCAAGAAAGGAGGTATGTTATCAAATGAATAAAGTCTTATCATATCTCTATTTTGGTCTACAAGTTTACCTCACATATCTTAGAGAGGCCGAAGGTAATCTCTGTAAAAATAAGGACTACAAAATTATGGAGAAAAGGCTCGGTCTTGAGCATCAAAGATATAGAAAGGATTTTAGAAATAGAGGAATAACCTGTTATGAGTATTTTTAATAACCCAAAACATTTCGGACTTCCTAAGTGAGTCCATCATCAGGGGTAAACGCTTATACTTCTTTGAAAGGATACTTGAAGAAGGCTGAGAAGAAGACTCCAGGAAGCTGAGGATAAGATCTAAGGAAGCCAAGAAGAAACACACAATCCAGGGTTGTTAGACTAGGGACCGAATTTCCTAGTGTTGGTGCAGAACAGTGCAGAAAAAGGAGATCAACTTAAGGAGCCAAGAAAGAGCAGTGACAAGGGTCTTGGAGGCATACTGGTGCCAAGTATCTTTGTCATGGTCATGGTACTTGTCAATTGAAGATCTATGATAATAATTACTTTCGGGTTTTCCTCTCTAAGAGGGAGAGGTTTTGGCCCCGGCTTGAAGAGCCAAAATTCTGTCTCTTTTGTTTTTATAATTGACTTGATGAAAGACATAATAAGCTAACGAAGACAAGATCTAAGTAATAGAAGCATAACAAGTATAACACAATTAGTGATAAAGTAAGAGAATTGAATTAAATTATGCCCTACCAAATTCTCAACATGGTATCAGAGCTAAGGTGTTGAATATAAGAAAGGGATATTTGACAAAAATACACTCAAGTACCAAGAGATCAAGGATCAGTTCTATAGGATACCAAAAAGTAAAATTTAGAGATCCACATTCAGTTCTAAAGAGGCAGTTTGTAGAAATTGGAAATCCATCTCAAGAAGATCAAGGACATCTTATAGAAGCCATCAACATCAATAAATATTTGGTGTTAAAATCAAATCAATGTTATTGGAGTCACCGTCAAGCCTTCATCGTCAACAAGGATTCAAGTTGATTTAGCTCTCTTGAAAAATCCAATCAAAGAGGGAGCTCATGCTTCTATCTACATCATCATCAACAAGGAAGCTTATAGAAGAAGAAAATATTCTACTCAAGTAAGTATATTTATGACTTCATCTAAATCTGTCAAAATGCCTTTTTGCTAAGAAAGCAACAAACTAGTTGGGGTTTCAAACTTTCTTGCATGGAAGAAAAGGACAGATTCAAATATTATTAAGAATGAAGTCATGAACTATATCAAAAGGTCATCAAATAGACCTTCAAAATAAGATAGTCAAGCTCAAGCCAAATACATGAAGGGAAACATGAGAGCCGAGATGTTTCTTATAGAATCCCTAAAAGAATCTCTCATCCCTTATGTATCAAAATATAATCTTCAAAAGAAATATATGACAAATTGGTGGAGTTGTTCTTGGTGAGTACTGTAGGGGAAGTATTATCTCTAAGACAAGAACTATACACAAGAGGATGGAATAACTTAATAATTTATGAATATTTCCGAAATACAAGACCAATTGTGGGAATTAGGAGAAGAAATGTCCAATAGAGAAATAACTGCAGTGGTGTTGAATGCTCTGCCAGAGGGATGGGAAAACTTCACTTGAAGAATTTATGGGAAGAAAGAAGCAACACCATTCCAGAATCTATGGTCTCTATGATAATTAAAAGAGACAGGGTTAAAAGTTAAAGTGTATATAGGATCAAATGAAGAGAATCAAGCCTATGCTGCCATGTCAAGGAGAAAAGGAAGATTTGGTAAGGTTGGTCCTCAAGAAGAAAAGAAAAAACATGGATAAGATACGACGCTATGAAATATTTTCCCAAATCTAATGACAAAAAGAGGAAAAAGGAAGAAGACCATATCATCGGAAAAATGGAAGAACCATATTCAAAGAAGCCTAAGAAAGAAGAAGTGAAAAATCTCTATTGTGATTGAGATGATCTTCCTCTTTAAGAGGTATCTATCAGGTTATAAAATAGTATGTTAGGAAGCATGTTATATTAGATAAATTCATCACTCTAGTATTGGCATCATGATGGAAGCATTAAAGGAGGAGCACTCGTTGTAGGAGGATGTTTGTAACACATATGTGACATCTATACTATAAGTGGCTCCTGGAAACCTCACTGAAAACAACATTTATAGAAAGAAATCATCAAGATCAAAGGTCATCATTCAATAATAAATAAGGAGATAATTGCTGACATTTTATAATGGAATCCTCTTTGGATTCATTGATTAGAAAGAAAGAAAAAAGGTTTCTTCGAGAATTCTAACTTGTAGAAGTCTAGGATTAGAATATGATGACATATTGATGAAGAAAGACGAGAGAATGAAACTCTTCCATTCTAAAGAAACATGTTTCCGGATGCCTCAAAAGGAAAATAATGAGGTGCATGTATATATATATGATGACTCTAGATGCTATGAAGTCATGTCATGTGGTTGCAGGTAGTACACTTATATATTTATAAGTATGATCAAAATATAAAGTTGGAAACTCTTCTGATGCACAAGTTGCAAAAATTCATCATCTACACCAGATGAAATCAACATAATATGTCCTCATATGGAATAGGAATTGAATAATGGGAGTTCTTGGGAATGAAATAAAATTGTGTGGAGAAAGAGAGAAAAAGGAAGAGATTGCGAAAAAGTGCAATCATGAAAAGAGGCAATCAACATCCAAGGAATCCAAGAAGACTTGACTAGAAAATCTCTTGGGAAGATATGTAGACTCTGATAAGAATTCTGGAAAATTTGAAGACCCTTGGAAATACATATCTTTTGGAGATGTGTCAACATATACGAAGGATGTCGATGCCTACAAGAAGGATGTCATGGTGAAGGATCATCACTGAGGTAACTTTTGATTTAAGTATTCATATTTATAATTGAATAACATTTTATGAGCTTATACAGGGCTGCCAAATGGAAGTAGATGTCTTCCACAAGTTGATAACCATATGGCAGGATGAAATATCCTTGGAAGATATATGGTTTGAAAGAAAGCAACATAGCATGAAGCTAGACCAAAGGAAAAGACCGATGGATCACTTTCTGATAGAAGACATGGCTCTTAGATGAAATTGATGGATGATTTGTTCCCTAAGAAGAGATCCCAAAGTTGAAGAATCCTCAATTCATGACATCAATGGAAGTATTCCTTCATGAGAACTGGATGTTTTGATCCGTGTTGTTGCAGTTCCCTGACTACGAGGGAGCCTGATAATAATTTTCTTACTCGGAAGAAACTCTATGATTCCTAAGCTTAGAAAAAATCTTAGGTGCATTATTTATATTCCTCTGTGGAATATGTCCTCCCTAGTTAAGAGGGATAAATAGACACATCATTCTGGTCTTCACCTGGAAGAAAAAATGTGATATTGGGTAATCATATGACATATAATACTCTTTGAGAATGTGATAATATGTTTCGATAAGAGTAGTCATGAAAGGATGGATATTCTTTGAGGATTATCTATCTCGATAAGAATAGTTCTTTAAGATCATACTCAGTGAACATATCGGTGGAGAATGTACCTCGGAGACAATGAAAAAGGTGTCTATAATCATTGGTCTCACCAACATTGTAACTCTTAAGAGATGGAGTTGTTAGCCAAGGCCTTGCACTGTGAAAATGTTGAATAATATGATGCTATAACAAATGGATTACCAATAAAAATTATTCTTATGAGATTCTTCAGATTCAAAGTGACCATGTACCTTTATGAATACCTCCCTAGTTAAGAGGGAGTGTTGAAAAGTGTAACTAGGTTCGGTCTTCATAATGTCTAGTATTTATGAATTTCTGTAATGAAGAAGACAAAGATAATAAAATGTATTTTGTAATGCTTTCTTTATGGGTTTCATGAACAAGGAGTTTTTATTATAGGTCAAAGAATTCTTCTTGATGTCTTTAGGGATTTTTCATGTTGTCATAAATATATAATTTAGAGTCATGTATATAAAGTGTTGTTACACTTGTAAAGAAAATCATTTATGTAATTTGTATACTCCAAGAGCTTGTCAAAACGCTCTAGGGAAGTCGGCTCAATTATGTTGGATAGATCCCTTGTTGAAGTCGACATACAATCAAGAAGTCATGTTGACCTAAAGGATTGGAGATATTCCCTATATAGAGCCAGGATTGCAGCCTCGTAATCATCCATTTGATTCATATCAACTTTGAAATAAAAAGTGCGAGATAGAGTCTATTATGATGCGTAAGGAAGAGAATATCCAACAAAGTAAGGATATCAGTCAGTGAAGGAATTTAGGGACACACATATCTGTTTAAGGTCGGTTATATCTCGAGAAGACCAAGACCTAGTATAGTCTGCAATAGGTGATAAGTTCAAGCCTGTATCAAAGTGCGTGAAGAAGAAGGTAATACAACAAGCAAAAGATATATGATTATGTCAAGAAAGGAGGTATGCTATCAAAGGAATACAATCTTATCATATCTCTATTTTGTTCTACAATTTTACCTCACATATCTGAGAGGGGCCGAAGGTAATCTCTGTAAAAAGGAGGACTAAAACAGTATGTTGGAAATATTGTCATTGACGGCAAAGGAAAAGACAGGAGAAACACCTGAACTATCATAGAGAAGAACTAGCAACAAGGAAAAGGAGCAGATCAGGAAATTATGCAGTAAGAAAGACAAAGGAGCACAAAGGAACAACAACAAACAGAGGCAGCGGATAAAGCAGGTAGCAGAGGCAGCAAAGAGAGCAGCAAAGATAGCAAAGAAGCAGAGAGGTAGCAAGGTAGTAAATGCAGCAAAGACAACAAGGAAGATAAGGAACAGAGGCAGCGGACGAGGCAGAGGCAGTGTAATGGAGATGCGATGCAATTGGTCTGCGATGCGATGTGATGTGATCGCATATTGCAATCAGGAAAGAAGCAGAGAGGTAGAGTTATGAAGTGGAAATGCGATGCGATGCGATGATATAAGTACATAGGTCCTACAGGGAAAGAGTATATTATAATGTTTCAAAGGTTGGGTACAAAAGAGTTTCATTTAAGAAATTTATTGCCGAAACGTTTACAAAGGAATTAACGCTATGGACTAGTTAAACAAACAAAGGAAGGACAGTGGGGCCCGCAAGGAAAGCGGCTCTGAAAACCCAATACCAGTGGGTTCGCACGACTCGTCGAGTGGTAAGCTATTTTCACTTTTCGAACGCAATATCATTATTTGGAGGACACGTGTAAATGAGTGGCATTCAAAAACCACTTCCATCGCATAATTTTTGAGCATTAAGTTCTGTACATTTAAATTGCGTGATATCCGTCGGATCAAGATCGGTGAAGATCTAACGATGATCGCATCACGCGAAAGGTGGAGGTTTAATGTTAAGGCCCAAAGAGGAAGTGTTGAAGATCGATGGCGGAGATCGTATAGAAGATAGAAGATCAACGGTGGAGATCTAATTGCATCGGTGATTTCTAATCACATCGGAAAAATAGAAGAAAAAAGTAGCGACAGTTTGAAAGGTGCGATTGTGATTGAGCGATTTAATCGCAACCGTCCGATCCCAACCAACAGCAACCGTTGGATTCACAGTGAGTGATCGCATCGGCACAACAGAAGTGCAAGTGAACAAGTGGTTGAATGTTGCGATTTCGATGGTGCGATCCAATCGCAACCATTGGATCCTGGTAAACAGCAACCGTTGGATCATAAAGTAAGTCGGAGTGGGGTCCACAGTGACCCATCGCATCGGCGGAGATTCACATACGAAAATATCAGATTTTCCTTTGTTAAAGCAATTCGATGGGTAAAAGAGAAATATAACGTATAACATTGAAATGCCGAAATATTTCCTGGTGGGACCCTCGCTAATCGCATCGGTGGAAATCAGATGACCAAAGGCACAAGAGGAGCTCTGAATATTGCGATTGCGATTGGAAAGTCAAATAAGGTGGAGTGTCTTTGTAGTGTGGGCTCCATGTAAGAGAAAAAGGTTAATATATAACTGCACCGAGGTTTTAAACCAAAGCTGAAGAATGAATAAAAAGTAAAGCGACAAGTATATATGAAACAATATATATACATATATCTATGCAGTGTGGGGCCATCGCATCGGCGTGAAGGCAGAGCAGTGGAACATGTTATTAAAGTTTGCGATTGTGATTAATTGCATCGTAAGGATGTCATCGCAATTGGAAGTAATCATAGGAGGCTCATCGCATCATAGAAAGAGTTCAGCAAGTGGGCCCGAAAGGCTATTTTCTATGTTAAAAAGGTCCTTGTTATATGCCGAGAATTATTTGAAGTTTTATAGAAGAAAATTGTAAATGCGCTGAAGTGGTTTTGAACCATATGAAGAGGTTCTGCAATTTAAAATACAGTGAATTTTGATAAAGCTGCCAAATTTGGAACAGAATTTGAGAAATACATTCTACATGCATAGAAAACAGGAGAGTGTTCAGAAATTGAAAAAGACAGTGACAGCAGCAGAAAGGACAAGCACACAGTGAGCCAAAAACTGAATGGGATGATTTGAAATCCTTATTGTAATTGAAAATGTAAATGTTTTAATTGATTTTATATTTTTTGTGATGCGAAGGCAAGTCTCCGGAGGCAAATAAATATCCCACTGTAATGTTGAAATGTATACATATTGTACTATTTTTCTGAATATGCTAGATAAATAAATGAGAAGGTAGAAGTCAAAGAGTCATGGCTGTTCACTTCAAATTCCCTGTGGAATGCAAACAGTCATGAGGTGAACTCTATAAATGATATCACATTCATATGCATACAGAGTTTTTAGAGAATGGAGAAATGAGGCAGAGAGTGTAAGAAGAAGCAGGAGAAGATAGAGATGCCGTGAAGACTCAGAAATGATATAAGGTAGATATGTAGGTTGGTGGACAATAGAGAAGAAGGAATAGAACAGAGCTGATATCCAGGTAAATCAGCTAGTGTTTTCTTTTGAAAAGTGAGGAAGTTGGATCTTCCCTATCAAGTTGTAGCTTGATAGATGTAAGTTGTAGCTGACTGAGGTAGGAGCCTCCTGTAGGTTGTAGCCTGCAGAAAATAGAGGAAGTTGATGCTTCCATATCAAGTTGTAGCTTGATAGAAGCCAGTTGTAGCTAGCTGAGGTAGGAGCCTGCAGAAAATAGTTGGGAGTTGGAGCTTCCTTGCAAGTTGTAGCTTGCAAAATTGAGGTTGGAGCCTCCTGTAGGTTGGAGCCTACAGAAAATCAGTGGTGAGAGGGAGTTGGAGCTTGCCTTTGCATCACAATAATAAAAAGATGTGGTTTTCTCCCTTTATGGGTTTCCACTTATACTTGTTGTCTATATGCATGATGATTATGTGTTGATACTCTGTATTTGTTCTGCTTAATACCTACTGCTCAATTATTATGATTGTTGTTCCATTGTATATTAAGTTGATCACAAAATGATGATGTGAAGAGTATAAAAGGTGTAAATTAGTTTTAAAAAAAAAGTTTAAAAGTCCATGAATGAGTTAAACTGATTCACCCCCCCTCTCAGTTTAACTAAGGGTTCAACAATTGGTATTAGAGCCAGGTTCTTCTGTATCAGTCTAACAACTGGAAGGAGATCCTAGGTTTCCAGGATTGCTAGTCAAGAAGGATGCTCAACAAATAAACCCCCTTTGTTCACTGGTGCAAACTATGCCTTCTGGAAAATAAGAATGAGGACGTACATAATTTCACTAGGAATAGAAGTTTGGGCTGCTATGGAATTGAGATATGCCCCAAAGGTGACTGACTCAAAGAAAGAAGCCAAACAAGATTTTGTAGTTAATGCAAAAGCCATGAATGCAATCTTAAATGGATTGTGTGAGGCAGAATTTATCAAAGTAATGCACAAAGAGACTGCAAAAGAAATATGGGATACTCTAGAAAACATCCATGAGGGAGACAAAAAGGTGAAGATAGCCAAACTTCAAGTCTGTAGAGCTCAGTTCGAAAATATAAAAATGAATCATGATGAAGACATTTCCAGCTTCTTTTTAAGGGTTTCAGAAATTGTGAATAACATGAAAGCTCTAGGAGAAACCATAAAAGAATGTGTAATTGTTCAAAATATTCTAAGATCTTTACCATCCAACTTTAACCCCAAGGTTTCTATAATAGAAGAAACAGTTGATTGGGAAACTTTGACCATGAACCAATTACTTGGAAACCTAATAGCCTATGAGATGAGACTACCACAGAGGAAGTCAAATGTGAGGGAGGCAGCCTTTAAGACAGAGAAGAAAAAAGAAGGAAAAGAAGATACATGCTCCTGCTCTGATGAAGAAGAGGCCAAATTTGTCAGAAGATTGGAAAGAGGCTCAAGAAAGTATAAAAGTAAACTTCCATTTAAATGCTTTAACTGTGGAAGAGTTGGACACTACGCATCTAAGTGTCCTTATAAGAAGACAAAGAATCAAACTCCAGAGACAAAGAAAACCAAATCAAAGAACTGGCAGAAAGTAGACACAATAGAAAATCATTGTATGCTCAACAAGACAACAATGCATCTGAAAGCTCAGATGAATCCTCCAATGAAGAGGGAACCTTTGAATTTGTATTGATGACCAAGGAAGAACTTGAAGGATTCCTTCTAGAAGATGAGGAAGAAGGTGAAGTTGATCTTGAGGGGGAGCTAAGAAGTGCCCTGGAGGAAATAGAGAGACTTAAACTAAAGTGCAGAAAACAAAAAGACATCCTCCTCAAATATGTAAGAGAAGAAAAAAACTTAGAAGACCTCATTCAGTTGAAAGTAGATCTTGAAGAAGCCAAGAAGGTAGAAGACACTCTACTTAATCAAATTAAGGATGAAATACAGAAACAAGAGAAATTGGAAGAAGAAGTAGTGTGTCTGAGAAAGAAATTAGAAAAAGATCAAAGAGAATTATTAATGAATACTCCTCAAATGACAAGCTCTGATAAGTTGAATAAAATACTAGATGCTCAAAAATCTCCTCTGATAAAAACTGGGATAGGCTATGAAGGTGAAACAAGTAAAGTCAAAGAAACAGATAACAGCAATATCATTTTTGTAAAAGTTGTCAAGGATAATGAAGCAGCTCAGAAGGTTCCTACAGAAGTAGAAGCCTGTAATAACGTAAACAGAAACATGAAGGAACCTCAAATGACAAAGAACGAAACAAATAAACAGTCAACTGGAAAATGCTCATATACTCCTGAATATATCAAATTTGGAAGCTATTAAAGAAGATTCTTCCCCCCTATGAAATTTGTCACTTGCTATGCCTGCCACAAATAGGGACATATTGCTGCACACTGTCATAAAAGGAGAATCGATTCCAACCAGCAAAGGATGCAAAAAGTGAAAAGACTACCTCAAGCAATCAAATGGAGAAGACAACCCTTCATAAGGTACGCTAGTTGTTTTTATGGGTATTATTTTTACTGTAAGGAGTTCGGCCATAAAGCCAAGGAATGCAGAACATATGGACAAAGGCTGATGTTCAAAACCTCAAGGATACTTATGAATTATGGAGAGTTCACTTGTACTCATAATCCTATTAAAAATATGATCAAATGCTTTGTATGCCATGAAATCGGACATATATCTTCCCAATGTCCTCTGAGAGAAGGTGGTTCATCATCTCAGAAAAGGTACCAAACAAAAGGATGCATTCAGTGGAAAAAAAAGGTGAATAAATGTGACCTGGCTCTAATAGCTGAAGACCTGAAAAGCCAATGGTATTTAGACAGTGGATGCTCAAAATATATGACTGGAGATAGAAGCAAGTTTGTAACCTTTGATGAAAATAAATCTGGGAATGTTACATTCGGCAATGATAAATCAAGGAAAATCAAAGGGAAAGGCTCAGTCAGTCTGGAAAATGGAAGAGGAAAGGCTCAATATGTACTATTTGTGGATGGGCTAAAAGCTAATCTGCTAAGTGTCAGTCAAATATGTGACAAAGGCTGTGAGGTTCTTTTTAGAGCACAAGACTATGAAGTAAGATCAAGCACCACAGGAAAGACCTTGATCAAAGGTGTTCGAACAGAAAGTAATGTCTACATATTGAATGAAGAGAATGAAGCATGCCACCTTAGCAAACTTGAGGAATCATGGTTATGGCATAGAAGATTGGGACACCTAAACTTTGATCACATCATAAGTCTAAGCAAGAAGAATGCAGTCAGAGATATGCCAGTCATAAAGAAGCCTTCAAATACCATATGTAAATCCTGCCATCTAGGCAAGTAGACCCACACATCTTTCAAGACCAAAGAGCAACTGTCTACAAGTAGACCTCTTCAGCTTGTTCACATGGACCTTTGTGGACCTTCAAGAACTAAAGCACCAAGTGGATAATCCTATTTCATGCTAATAATAGATGATTTTTCTAGAATGACATGGGTAGCATTTCTCAAATATAAATCAGAAGCACTTGATAAATTCAAGATATTCAAGGCATTGGTAGAAAATCAAACAGGATGCAAGCTAAAGTGCATCAGATCAGATAGAGGATGGGAATTCACAGACTATGATTTTGCAGACCTATGCCATGAACATGGGATAAAACAACAGTTTACCATTGCAGGTACACCTCAACAAAATGGAGTGGCAGAGAGATAAAACAGATCAGTACAGTAGATTGCCAGAGCAATGATGCAAGAAAGTAACATTCTCCAAAATTTCTGGGCAGAAGCAGTACACACAGCTGTTCACATTCTTAACAAAGCTCATTTAAGACCAAACTGTGATAAGAATCCTTATGAACTATGGCATGGTAAACCAGCATCAATCAAGCACTTTAGAGTCTTTGGAAGCAAGTGTTTCATAAAAAATAATGATGAAAATCTGGGAAATTTTGATGCAAGAGCAGATGAAGGAATATTTTTCGGATATGCATCCAAGAGTAATGGTTACAGGTGCTACAAAAAAACACTACACAAAATTGTAGAAAGCATTTATGTAAGATTTGATGGAGATCTACCAAACAGAACAAGAAGCACAGGATGTAGCAATCCACCAGATGATCATGAAGAATAGAACCAAGATAATGATGAATTGAGAAAGACAGGAGAAGATACTGAATTAAACTCAAAGGGTCCATCAAGACACACTCAAAAGAATCATCTAGAAGATCAAATCATTGGGGACAAGAGTGTTGGAGTTCTGACTAGAAGATAGTTAGCTGAATAGATAGAAGAAGTATATCTAGCTATGCTATCACAAATAGATCCAAAGAAGTTTGAAGAAGCCAGCAAAGACAAATATTGGGTGAATGCTATGAATGAGGAACTGGACCAAATTGAGAAGAACAATACCTGGGAATTAGTTCCAAGACCCATTGGGAAAAATTTCATTGGCACAAAATGGATATTTAAGAATAATATGAATGAACAAGGGCAGGTAATCAGAAATAAAGCTAGACTTGTATGCAAGGGATATTCTCAAATTGAAGGTCTTTATTATGATGAAACCTTTGCCTTTGTAGCCATAATGGAAGCAATCAGAATGTTCTTGGCCTTTGCATGTTATCATGATTTCAAGGTATATCAAATGGATGTGAAGTCTTCCTTCCTGAATGGAGACCTAGAGGAAGAAGTCTACATGGAACAACCTGGAGGATTCTCATTAACAAATAAACATGACTATGTGTGCAGATTAAAGAAGGCCTTATATGGTTTGAAACAAGCTCCCCGTGCATGGTATTCAAGGCTGGACAAATACTTGCAAAAACAAGGTTTTAAGAAAGGTGGAGTAGACAACAATCTATACATAAAAGCTAATGAAAATGATCTTCTTATTGTAGTTGTGTATGTAGATGACATCATGTTTGGAAGCAACAAGGATGAGTTAGCAAAAGGATTTGCTGAAGAAATGAAAACAGAATTTGAGATGTCTATGATTGGAGAGCTCACCTTCTATTTAGGACTTCAAATTCAACAAAAGAACACAGGAACATTCATCTCACAAGATAAATACTTAAGAGAGATGTTGAAAAGGTTCCAAATCGAAGACTGCAAACCTATGTCAACTCCCATGATCACTGGATACAAACTATGTGCTAATGATGGATCAGCAGATGTATATCAAAAACTGTACAGATCCATGATAGGAAGTCTGCTATACCTAACAGCTTCTAGACCAGACATTATGTTGACAGTAGGACTTGTGGCAAGATATCAAGCAGCACCAAAAAAAAATCACTTACTAGTAGTCAAAATAATATTCAGATATCTAGAAGGAACTGCACATTATGGGCTATGGTATCCAAAAGACAAGAGCTTCACTTTGATAGCATATACAGATGCAGATTGGGCTAGCTGTGTGGATGACAAGAAAAGCACAAGTGGAGGTGCATTCTATTTGGGAAAAAGTATGGTGGCATGGCTAAGCAAGAAGCAAACTTCTATCTCTCTATCTACAAAAAAATCAGAATACATAGCAACAACATCATGTTGCACACAAGTAATGTGGATGAAAAAAACTCTCCAAGACATAAAGGTAAGCATTGATGAACCTATTTCATTCAAATGTGACAATACCAGTGCAATAAGTATATCAAAAAATCCTGTACTTCATTCAAAAACAAAGCACATCCCATTCAAGTACCATTTCCTCAGAGAACAAGTAGCACAGAAAGTAGTGAAGTTGGAATATGTGCCAACAAAGGAACAAACAGCAGACATATTCACAAAACCTCTTTCTTAAGAACCATTCGAATATCTAAGAGACAAACTAGGGGTAGTGTCTGCAGATGCTACTCCCTGACATGAAAAAAAAGCATCATTCTAGGGGGAGAACAGAAAAGAAAACATCATTCTAAGAGGAGATCTGTCTACAAAGATTGTCACAAAAGAGCCAGAGAAAGTGAGCAGTGATGGAACAAGTCCTCAAGATCAGAGTATAATGGACAAGGTTTGGAAACCACACTAGGACATGTGCAACCCTTTGCCATTGATGTCAAAGGGAAACGGCGGAGGAAACCAATAAAGTCTGAAGGAAGTATTGGTGGAGTATTGCCATCAATGCCAAGGAGACTGTTGGAAATATTGTCATTGATGGCAAAGGAAAGAGCAGAACACACGAACTATCATGAGAAGAACCAACAACAAGGCAAAGGAGCAGATCAGGAAATTATACGATAAAGAAGAACCAAAAAGAAGGAGCACAAAAGAACGTGCAAACGAGGCAACGGATCGGCAGGTAGAAGAGAGTAGCAAAGAGAAGCGACGAGAGATAGCAAAGAAACGAGAGAAACATCAAGCGATACAAAGCGGCAAAGAACGGCAAGGCGAGATAAGAACGAGGCAACGGATGAACGAGAGCGATTGTAATGGAAGTGCGATGCGATGCAATGCGATCACATATCATGTCAGGGAAAGAAACGGTAAATTCAGCAGAATGCGATGCGTGCGATGCGATGCGATGATATAAGTACATGGGTCCTACAGGGAAAGAGTATATTATAATGTTCCGAAGGTTGGGTACAAAAGAGTTTCATTTAAGAAATGTATTTCCGAAACGATTACAAATGCTTTAATGCCATATCTAAGATTCAGTCAAATAAACAAAGGAAATTAGAGTGGGGCCCATAAGGAAAGCAGTGTTGAAAACCCAATACCAGTGGGTTCGTACGACTCGTCAAGTGGTAAGCTGTTTTCACTTTTCAAACGCGATATCGTTATTTGGAAGACACGTGTAAATGAGTGGTATTCAAAAACCACTTACATCACGTAATTTTTGAGCATTAAGTTATGTACATTTAAATTGTGCAATATCCATCGGATCAAGATCGGTGAAGATCTAACAGTGATCACATCACGCGAAAGGCATATTTTTAATGTTAAGGCCCAAAGCGGAAGTGTTGAAGATCGACGGCGGAGATCGTATCGGAGATAGAAGATCAACGGTGGAGATCTAATCGCATCGGCGGAATGGAAGAACAAAGTAGCGACAGTTTGAAAGGTGCGATTGCGATTGAGCGATTTAATCGCAACCGTCCGATCCCAACCAACGGCAACCGTTGGATTCACAGTGAGTGATTGCATCGGAGATTTCAAATCATATGCTTCAAGAATTCCAAGTCTCCAAGTGAACAAGTGGTTGAATGTTGCGATTGCGATGGTGCAATCCAATCGCAACCGCTGGATCCCGGTAAATAGCAACCGTTGGATCATAAAGTAAGTCGGAGTGGGGTCCACAGTGACCCATCACATCGGCAAAGATTCACATACGAAAATATAAGATTTTCCTTTGTTAAAGCACTTCGATGGGTAAAAGAGAAATATAACGTCTAACATTGAAATGCTGAAATATTGCCTGGTGGGACCCTCGCTAATCGCATCGGCAGAAATCAGATGACCAAAGGCACAAGAGGAGCTTTAAATATTGTGATTGCGATTGGAAAGTCAAATAAGGCGAAGTGTCTTTGTAGTGTGGGCTCCATGTAAAAGAAAAAGGTTAATATATGACTGCACCGAGGTTTTAAACCAAAGCTGAAGAATGATTAAAAAGGAAAGCGGAAAGTATATATGAAACAATATATATACATATGTCTATGTAGTGTGGGGCTATCACATCAGTGTGAAGGCAGAGCAGTGGAACATGTTATTATAGTTTGCGATGGCGATTAATTGCATCGAAACAATCGCAAAGGATGTCATCGCAATTGAAAGTAATCGGAGGAGGCTCGTCGCATCATAGAAAGAGTTCGGCAAGTGGGCCCGAAAGGCTATTTTCTATGTTAAAAAGGTCCTTGTTATATGCCGAGAATTATTTGAGGTTTTATAGAAGAACATTGTAAATGCGCTGAAGTGGTTTTGAACCATATGAAGAGGTTCTGCAATTTAAAATACAGTAAATTTTGATAAAGCTGCCAGATTTGGAACAGAATTTGAGAAATGTATTCTACATGCATAGAAAACAGGAGAGTGTTCAAAAATTGAAAAATACAGTGACAGCAGCAGAAAGGACAAGCACACAGTGAGCCAAAAACTGATGGGATGATTTGAAATCCTTATTGTAACTGAAAATGTAAATGTTTTAATTGATTTTATATTGTTTGTGATGCAAAGGCAAGTCTCCGGAGGCAAAGAAATATCCCACTGTAATGTTGAAATGTATACATATTGTAATATTTTTCTGAATATGCTGGATAAAGAAATAAGAAGGCAGAAATCAAAGGGTCATGGCTGTTCACTTCGAATTCCCTGTGGAATGCAAACAGTCATGAGGTGAACTCTATAAATGATATCACATTCATATGCATACAGAGTTTTTAGAGAATGGAGAAATGAGGTAGAGAGTGTAAGAAGAAGCAGGAGAAGATAGAGATGCTATGAAGACTCAGAAATGATATACGGCAGATATGCAGGCTGGTGGACAGTAGAGAAGAAGGAATAGAACAGAGCTGATATCCAGGTAAATCAGCAAGTGTTTTATTTTGAAAAGTGAGGAAGTTGGAGCTTCCCTATCAAGTTGTATCTTGATAGATGTCAGTTGTAGCTGACTGAGGTAGGAGCCTCCTGTAGGTTGTAGCTTGCAGAAAATAGAGGAAGTTGATGCTTCCATATCAAGTTGTAGCTTGATAAGAAGTCGATTGTAGCTTGCTAAGGTAGGAGCCTCCTATAGGTTGGAGCCTACGAGAAAATAGTTGGGAGTTGGTGCTTCCTTGCAAGTTGTAGCTTGCGGGAGTGAGGTTGGAGCCTCACTGTGGGTTGGAGCCTACTGAGAAAATCGGTGGTGAGAGGGAGTTGGAGCTTGCCTTTGCATCACAACAATAATAAGATGTGGTTTTCTCCCTTTATGGGTTTCCACTTATACTGTTGTCTATATGCTTTGATACTCTGTATTTGTTACTTGTAATACCCTGTTGCTCAATTATTATGATTTCTTTTCCATTGTATATTAAGTTGATCACAAAATGATGATGTGATGACTATAAAAGGTGTAAATTAGTTTTTAAAAGAAAAGTTTTAAAAGTCCATGAATGTGTTAAGCTGATTCACCCCCCCCCCTCTCGGTTTAACTAAGGGTTCAACGAGAGGCCCACTCCAAATCTGCATGCTGTACATGTGGACAAAGTCTCCATGTTTGATTTGTGTTGTTGATCCATGTCCTCCATCATGTTCATATGGGGTGATCACCCTCTCCATCATGCATGCATTAAATGAATCACTTCCTCCACTATCTTATCATAATTGATTTATGATCTTCTTTGAATGCATTATGATCTCGGTTGACCTTATCAAATATCCTTATGATTTTATATTTAATATCCATGATCTTATTTGACTATTTCATCCTCCATAATCTATCTCATAAATGAGACATGATCTACATTAATGGAGGGTCTCCACTACTCCATGATTTTAGATCTAGATCTAGAATATCCACATTCACACATTAAAAATGGATTGTATTCATCTTTTAGGTTTGTGGGTCCCTCTACCCTTTCATTTACTTAGTTTATTAAGAAAATCAAGGATTCTAATATTCCAAATATGATGTGAAAATTTGGGAATATTCTTGTCTCCCCGATAAAATGTTGCCTATCCTCTAGCAACTCCCAAAGTAGATGCAAAACCATCTATTCCCCTCCAAATGACATCCACATAAGGAAGGCTTCCTCCATTTTTCTGCAATGTGTTATACATGTTTGGTTCCAAACTTGTCTCTCAAAAAGAGCATAGAATGACCTCCAACTATGTAGTTAGATGCCCTCTTGTTACCATGAAGTACCAAGTGACAAACATATGATGTCCAACATCATCATCAATACATGAGATACATAAAATAAAGTGGCCCTTTCCACAAAGGAAAAGCTCCATCTCACAATACATCTCTCCATCCCATGCTTTATGAATTTGATAGAGCATTGATATGCTCTCATCCTTAGCCATGTTGGCCTTTTTAGATCCAAGAATCATTCCAAGGTTATGCAAAAGAATAAGGAAAGGAGTTATATTGGTAGACAAAGATGTCAAGCCATATTCTCCTAATAGTAACCACCGGAGTAAGGCCCTTTCTTTGCCATCCTCCATCTCCTCCATGTAAGATGTACAAGCCAAAATACCCCAAAAGCAACCAAAGCAACAAGAGATCTTGCTTGCTTTCTCTCCTCCTCATGTGCATCATGGAGCAAAAACATACTCATTTACATGTAGAATATCACATCAACCCAATACAAATAAACACCATCAATACACATCTGAGAGTATCATGCCAAGCTTTTCCCAATACAAAACACATAGACATAGGAGATTTCATGTGGTAGCCAAACTCTCTCAAGGGAAAAAAAAATGAGCATGCCTTCTTTTGCTGAATTTTATCATTGATACACAAGGCATGAATCAAAAAAAAATATGAGCTATTGGGTGGTAACCATACTCACCCAAGAGAAACCGGTGAAACCATGCCTCCTTCTTCATTTCATAAGTGTTTTTCAAGGCATGGATCAAAGAAATATGGGCCTTTCGGTAGTGACAAAGATCTCCCAAAAGAAACCAACGTAACCAAGCTTGCGGCCCATGCCATATATTTGCAAGTGGTCATGCAACCCCCTTGCTTATCACCTCACCCATTCATGCCGGTGTGGACAATGAGCGTTGTCTTGCATAATCATGGTATCCTCCCTTTGTAGAATACCATCCTCCCCAAAGCCCGATGAAGAAATTTGCACTTCATGAAATGTTGAAGTGCACCTCCAATGAGATCTCTCAAGGAGATTCTCTTTTAACCAAAGTCCCTCCAAAACCAATGAAGTTTTGGATTTGCAACGAGTAGAAGTTTCTCTTTGAGCAAGGAAATTCTCATTGAGAAAGTGTCATCTAGAAAAGGAGAAAAAGATTCCTCATCTCAAGATGTCTACCATCTATCATCTTTACCTCCATTGCTTCATGAGTGAAGCTACCTTGAGAATGCTCCAAGAATGATGATGCCCCTTCTTTATCACAACTACTAAGTGATAACACTATAGATATGCATGGTAATACACGTGTTGTCTCAAAGCAAGGCACAATACGATCTCATAATCATTTATTGTACACGGGATCATGCTCCTCCCATTTTTCGAAACTCTACACTTCAACTCAAAGGGTTGAATGTAGCTCAACAATGATGAGCTGGGACAATTCTTAATCTCATCCTTGATTAGATCAAGGGTCCTTTGCTTATTTGTGATATATTGCTACTTTAAATCGGCATTTTGGTCTAACCCTTGGTTATGCATTGGCCACGATGGCATGTCTTCATAAGTTTCAATAAGATTTACTAAAAAAATATGTGATGAAAGTTCACGCATACCTTGGATCAACTAATGTGTGGGAACCTCTTGCCACAACGCAAGATTTCTTCCAACCGGGTACAATATTGTCTCCAAGCTGCTAGTAAGAATGATGGATGCTCTTCTCCAAGTGTACTAGCACGGGACTCTATGTGTCAAGAGTTCAAGACTCTCTTGCAAGGTTGCAAGTGTCTCTTCTCTCGGATGCAAGTACTTCTCCGAGTGGTGGTGAATGTAGTGAATTCTTGTCGAGTGATAAGATTAACATCCTCCTTTGTTTCCTTAGGGGAATGTCACTTTGTGACACATCTGCAGTTTTCTCACATCAAATTCCTCCCTCAAATTGTGAAAGAAATCTGAATATTTAGTCACCTTTGCATGCTCTATGCGACCAAACCACTAATCATTTGCTTCACCTAAAGATGAAGTGCTTGCAATTTGAAAAAACCTTTCCTTCGGATACAAGATGTAGCTTTGAAAAATGAATGTAACTCCCTCCTCCAAGCCTTAACGATTGCTTGAGGAATATCCATCAAATGTAGGCAAATAGAATCTATTATGCCTCTTTCTTCTATTGCTTCTATAGGATCCTCTTTCTTCTTTTATTTTGAAGAGTTGTTGGAGAGTTAGCTTCTCCTTGAATGCTCTAGGCTGTGCTTTGTACTCTTCAAGATATAGTCGAGAGTCTCATGAGTCTCGAGGTTCATTCCTTTCTTCATTTCTACACCTTTCACCTTCTCTAAAGAAAGTGGGCATAGTGGATCTATGATTTTCCCTTTTTTTCTTCTTTGTTGATAGGAAGTGCTTGAACCTTCCTCATCACGGCTTCTTCTTGGATATTATTTTTTTCCTTCCTTCTTCATTATATTGACCTCCTTGGAGAGATCTTGCATGGATCTAAATAAAGGAGATGCATAATTTTCATCCTCCATGATAGATCTCATCTATACTGCTTCTTCTTTAGATGTAAAAGATGAAGTGTCCAAAAGGCGAGCCAAAGATCATGCTACGATACCCTTTGTAATATTCAAAAAAGGGAGAATGCGATAATGCTTTGAAACACAATATAAGAAATAAAAAAAAAGTAAACAATAAATCTATATACACATCAAAATTCATAGAAATAGGCTGAGCCATTTTATTATTTTGGAGGTGCAAAAAGCAAGTACAACGGTGCTCAAAATATAAGACACTCAAGCCACAAAGGTCGTCTAGAATGACCACTGTAATGATGTCCCAAGAGGGATTCACGTAACTAATTCTCTGTTGGAAGGTAAATTGTGCTATCGGCTAGCTTTATGAGCATGGGAATGCAATTTCTGAAAGATAGAAATCCGGATCTAGGCGAATGGGAGCTGCGATGATGCTTTGAAATTGTAGATGCGGGCTCAATGACGGATTCCCAAGATAACCTAAGAGGGGTTTCTCGGATACGTAAGTCCAATAAAACATTCCTCTTAGGGCTTCACATATATGCTCTTGGAATGCGGATGTGAAGATAGATCTCATAATATGATGGATGCAATGATGTACAATCGGATCTATGCAAGAAGGGTTGATCCCTTCACTAGATCCTTGGGCTAAAAGCTCAAGTTATAGCTCCTCAATCTCCTCCATTGAAAATAGTTCTTTGGATGAACAACATCTTTAGAAAATTATGCTTTCAAAGAGGGAGGCTCCTTAACCTACTTGCTAGATATGTCAAATCATCTCTGAGTGATGTAAACAATAGATCCAATGTGAGAAGGTTGTCCCTCACATGGTTTCCAGTGGAATACTAGAAAATTCCTTCCTCCAGATAGATCTATAGGACTGAGCTGCACAATCCTTGAAGGGAATGTTTCTTAATGGAGGTAAAACCCACTGGCTTTGAATGCCGGATATAGATTTCTGCTCTGAAAGGTCGGGATCCGAATAAAAAAGTGGTAGGATGAATCCTCCATCGGTTTCCTAGTGAATGCTAGAAAAAACCTCTGAAGATGTCACCAATTCCTAATAAGGAATGAAGAAAAATCCTCTTTCCAAAGCTACTCAAAGAAAGAGGTGGGATTCACTCAAGAACGACCTATGCTAAATAGCACAAAAAACTACTGCTAAACATCCAAAGCTTGCATATAAATGTCCTAAGACAAATCTAGATCTAAAGCGATCAAGAAATGAATAATCCAAATCACGCCTTCCATTGTGCCTTCACCTTCATTATATGCATGAGCCTTCCATAGCCTAGGCCCACTCCAAATATGTGATGTACATGTGGACAAATTCTCCATGTTTAGTTTGCGCTATTGATCCATGTCCTCCATCATGTTCATATGGGGTGATCACCCTCTCCATCATGCATGCATTAAATGCATCACTTCCTCCACTATCTTATCATAATTGCTTTATGATCTTCTTTGAATGCATTATGATCTCGGTTGACCTTATCAAATATCCTTATGATTTTATATTTAATATCCATGATCTTGTTTAGTTTGTTTCATCCTCCATAATCTATCTCATAAATGAGGCATGATCTCCATTAATGGAGTTGATCCACTACTCCATGTTTTTAGATCTAGATATAGAATATCCACATTCACACATTAAAAGTGGATTTAATCTATCTTTGAGGTTTGTGGGTCCCTCCACCCTTTTATTTACTTAATTTATTAAGAAAATCAAGGACTCTAATATTCCAAATATGATGTGAAAATTTGGGAATATTACAAACTAATAAAATATAATTAAGATATGATAATCATACTAATTCACATAATGTGCTAAATGAGGTTTTAGAAACGAGTTATCAAAATCAAGAATAAAACTTGGAGTAAAGGGAGAATAGGAAGAAATAAAAATATTGGACCACTTGAGAACTCTATTGTTCCTACGTTTGGAAAATCTTAGGTACATAATGTGCATATTGTTTTTAATAAGAAAAAGGGGGGAAAGAGACCTAGAGTTAATTAAAAGTATTAATCCTAAATATATTTTGACCTCATCAAGAAGAGAGGGTGGTGAATGAAAATTAGGAACACTAAATTAAATTAGAGAAACTAAATTTCATGAGAGAACCTCCATGTAGCAAGAGTGAACACAAGGATCTCCACCTAAGAGTCAAATTGAGTTAAACCAAGGTGTAGTTGGGGGGACCAAATCTAAGACCTATCGGTTGACTTCGGTGATGAAAAAAAATGAAGGAACATAAAGAGGGAATCAAGAGACAACTAGGAGAAGAAATAGGGAGTCATGTTGGGGTGAGGAAAAATATTATTTTTAAATTAAATTACAAGTGAATAATTTTGGAGGTCCTTGTTCGGAGGGAAACACATGGGTGGGTGAATAATTAAACTTTTGGATTAATAAAAATAATTATTTATGCATGAATTTCTAAGTGTCACCTATGAAGTCTCCTATAAAAGAAGTGTTGGAATAGGGTCCCCTAACAGTGCTCGAATTTGGTATAAATCTTGTATATTTTGGTCTTAATTAGTGTAACACAAGGGCTTTGGGGTGGGTCAAAGCCCCCCAACTCATTGTAAATGGATCAAGGGTAGACCAAGAGTCCAAAAACCACGGTCTGCGGACCATTGGATGAGTAGGCTAAATCGGTATAAATAGATGAACCTTTTTGAGTCATAGGTAGAGAGATATAGAGATTGATGCGAAGCACGAATTGTTAGATTTGTGGTAAGGTTATTTGGGTTAGGACTCCTGTTGGTTGTGTGCATGGAGATCCTCGTCTGCTGTATACGGACCACGTTGGTTTGTGTGCACAAATGGTATTCGAGAATGTAAGAGGATTTTGGTAATAATATATGTGAAGTATTATGGGCATACGATGTTATTTGGATATGTTCTGTTATTATTGATGCGAACTTGAGTTATATGATTATGTATCTATTTATGGCGGGAACTATACTGTGTTTATGGTACATGTATCTATGATCTGTCAATTTGTTGCGATTAGATAGTTATGTGATTATAGGTGATAGTATGCATGTGGATGTGATCCTGTTAAGTAGATACGATAAGCTACATTACGGTTATCTATTGAAAATCCTGCGAATAGCCTCTTGCGGTATAGATGCGATAATTACGGACCGGCTTGACTTATCTACTCTCTCCCGAGGGTGCGGAAACCTGGTTCCGGCACCCTCCCATCTTGCTTCGGGTGAGACTTTGGCATGCGTAAGCGAGTCACTACCAAAAAGGACCGGTGGTATAGGGGGTTTTTTGGCAAACCTTAACCTCCGAACCCTGGGTTAGGACCCCTCGAGCCAAAAAAATGGTTTCGTTGCCGAGACCGGGGAGAATTTTGAGAGAGATCGGGTAATACCAAGACCATATTAGAAACCTAAGAAGAGAAATACCGATGAATAGTTTGGAAGCAATATTCAATAATTCACGAGAGAAATAACTCACATCCACCGAGAGGACGATATGGCCTCGTACATGAAGCTACCTACCTTCAAGGGCGTGGGTGATGAGGACATGGATTGGTTACGGTTTATCACGGGGTCGGTATGGGATACGCAAAACATAGCAAGCAATGCGGTGAAAAAGGGCACAACTATCCCTTGCTTTTGAAGGAAGAGCCTTGGATTGGTACATGGGATATATTGACCAACATGCGAATGTGACTATTAAGGAAATCAATAATGCATTGAAACAACAATTCGGGAAACTTAAGTCCTACTCTCGGATAGTGAACGACCTAAAATATTTCAAGCAAGGACCATACGATTCAGTATGGGAATCGGATCAATGATTAAAGAAAGTGATCGGGGGAAGGGGGATTCCGATATGACGACGAGGCAACGGACGGAGTACTTCATTACTATGTTGCTACCCCACTGCGTGTAACGATGGTTCATCAAGCCATTGAAACGCGAGGAGAAGGCTTTGGAGGTTGCCATGAAATTGGAGGAGTCTGTGCCAAGAGATGATACCCGAGTTAGGAGTACAATAGATACAAGGATAGCTAGAGGAAATGCACATGGAGATCCGAGAATGCGCAAAAGGAGCGAGGGACGGAGGCTAGCCCTGAAATATGGTGCATACGATGCGGGGTGAATGGCCACACCAAAGATAGATGTTCGTTGCTCGTAGACTACATGCAAGCGGGGGGACACGGCCCATTGTGCCCTAGGGAAGGCTGCGAGACCGAGTGGGCCGGTGCTATGGTGCGATAGCTGCCGCGTTGTTGGGCTGCATGATACCAACCACTACACCCGCCTTGTCACATATATCCTAGAAGTAAAGAAACAATGGTGTAGGTTTTGCGGGTATGTAGGACATGATGAACGAGAGCTGTCGAACGTATGATTTGATGATCGGCGGGGAAACCTATATAGGGTACGGTCGGACCCCTCCTCACCTATATCCCCTGCAAGTATAGGGAGACTCCCCGGCTAGGGGCGGGGGGAGGGGGACGAGGGGGAAGTGTAGGTAGGGGTAGAGGCCAACTAATTTTCTATAGCTGCGGGGAATTAGGTCACTTTGCAAGGGACTACATGAACCCAACTTGGAAATCCTACGAGATATTGCAGACGAGATGGACCTTGTGATTGAAGATTGCCCGATTACGATAGCCAAGATGCGAGAGAAGCAAAAGACACCTATGTAGAACATACAAAGGGTCAAGGCGAGAACCCACGAAATGAAGGACCAAGTATTAATGTTATAACACACGGTGGCATAGCCAGCGACGAGCCTGAGGAAAGCTAAGATAGAACCTCTTATCAATAAAGTGACCATTAAACAAGAAGGGTTGGACTTACCAAAGGAAAAGGAAACTTTTGTCGCGACTCACCAAGACTTTGCTAAGGGGTTTGAGGCACCTACCCTTCAAACACCTACGCACCTTAGAGGAGATGATGAAGTTAAACCATTCTCGTAGGCGTGTATGAAGTTGATACGCAACCAAAAGTCGTAGAAAACCTCCAAGACTTTATAGATAGCTACACGCAGGGAAAGACAAACCCAACTATGGAAATTAAGGATGTGCACTAGCTCGTATAAGCACAAGAGACGCACTAGTCGGGGAGATGCGGTTGACCACGTAGATCGATGATTATGAGATGGATCAAGTTATTATAGACTTGGGATCCTATGCGAACATACTACCTAAACGAGACTTGGCAACAAATGGGGGGAACCTAAAGCTGGAATGGTCCACTATCCGGTTGCACATGGCTAATCAATAGAAGATCATACCATTGGGAAAAATTATCAAAGATTGTAGTAGATATCATCGGAGTTAAGGTGTGGGCTGAATTTGAAGTCATTCGGATCGAAGAAGACACGGACCCCTACCCAGGCACTCCTAGGATTGGATTGGGCCATTGAGATGGGCGATATTACCAATTTAAAGAAACACAACATGGTGTTTGAAGTTGAAGGAACATGGGTGATCGTACCACTGGACCCCAGTAGAAGGAGAAAGATATACGGAGCCGACGCGGGGAGGAAGAAGAGCTAGACCATATCTATAAGTTAGCTGCAAGGGACAAAGAGCGGATCAATCCTACGGTCGATGGTGTGCTTTTTTTGGGAAAAGGATAATGGATGCTTTTCGACTTCGACGAAGAAATAGAAAATTGGAAAAATCGGCGCATGATGTCTCGTGACTGCATTTCGTCTACAAATTTCCGGGGGACTTCCATGCATATCCTGCGAGGTAAGAGAACTACCCTAATTTGATGGTTCTAGTAGTATAAAGGAATTTTTTGCGCACGTTCGAAACGGAGGTTCTGCAAGAATAGAGGCTATGGGCCCTTAATACGGCTATGCGTGCAACACCCTGCAAGATGGTGGGAGGTACATAAGGAGGTGTTATAGGGACTCGGGAGGAATGTTGGGATATGATGATCCTACAATTTGAGGCCTCGGGCTGAGGTATGTATCAAGAAGTTCCTTAGCCCCGGGGGACCCACGTTGATCGAGTGATCATGTCCTAAGTGAAGAAAATGCTAAAAAATTTTATTTCCTCGGAAATTGGTTGAAACTAGAACGAAAGGAAAGGCCTTGTCGAAATGTTCTGTAGCCACAAATGACACCCAAAGCGATCTTTGTATGTGAAAGATATTCAAGTTTGAAATTTCACAATTTTATGGAAAAAGTCCAATTTGACCATGTTTGACTTTGAATAAAAAAAATATTTAAAAGGAATATTCTACAGAATATTCCACAAAATATTCCATGGAATATTCCTTCATCATCCAACTAGCATTCGACACTTGGCACATTTCAATTGGATAATGGGTTGATTGTATTCAAATGGACCAATCAATGGGTGCCACGTGGCTTTCGCCCGGAGAGCCACCACGTGGTCCCAAGGTCTGTAGAAAATTTTTTGTGTAAAATTTATTGGCACCCAACGGGGTTTTGAAACCGGTTCTAGGTGCTTCCCGGCCGGAGCGGCCCAACGGGCGCTCTATGGGAAGTTCTTAACCTTATAATTCTGCACATCTATTTAAAGTTTCAAAAGGTTTTAGTTGGGGGTCGAAAGGGGGGCCAACCCCCTCTACCACGAGACCGGTGTGGAAACCACGAGGCTAAGTCTCTCGGTAGATAAGTTCAAAATATTAATTTTAATACATAAAGGGATAGGTCACATGTTATACGACGGGTTATATGCAACATTTGTTATAACGTTAATGCAAAGCCGTCGGTCCAACATTCCATGCGACGAGTGCGGTCACATGTGACCCTCGAAATTTAATGCCCAACGATAACTTTGCATGGAAATAGTTGGCGGACTCCACCAATTTGACGCCAAGCCAAAATTAACGAGATTAACTCTAGTTTCTCCACATTTGGTGGAGGTTTTCTAGGCTTTGAATGGGCAAAAAGTGGTTTTGCTCATAACGTTCACTAAGGAGAACCTTTTTGGATGATTTTTTTTATTTTGGGTATTTTGAGCCTTCCATAGCCAATGGTGTAGGTTTCAAAGGAAACATAGCTCATCTTCAAGTACGTTTTTAGTAGATAAGCTTGGAGAGCCATTAGGGCCTAGGGAGTGTTGGAGGTCTGTATTGGGCTATGGTTAACCTTTGGAGGTGAAACAAAATCCTATATTTCTTGTTTTCTATATTCAAAACTCATTTCTATAGCTATTTTTTTCCTTTTTAGGCTTACTTCACAATGTATAACCAATTTTTTAGCTTAATAAAAGAAAGCACATGCCCATCCGGGGGCCTTGGACTCGGAAAATGTAACCGGGAGGGTTGAGCTGCCTTATCATATCTTGTGTTATATATGTGATTTATATTGCTTTGTATTTTTCCCGAGTTAAATATGTTAAATAGTAAAAAGAAATAAGCCTCCTACACATAAAAAAGACTCAAAAATTTACCAAAAGCATTTTATTCAAATTGAAAAACATATAAAATAGTTTGCACACATAAGTTTATGGATAATGAATACCTTGAACAACAAACAAGTAGTTTCATTTCTAGATCATCGGTGATTACTTCTATTATTTACTTAGATAGAGTTTGTAAAGGGCCGGGTAGCACTGGATCTCATCCTTTCTTTAAAGGTGACATATCCAATAAATGCCCCTACGGTTAATCTCTATATTAGAAATAAGAAGTTCTCACATTTTCGGATTAGATTGGTATCGAGCATAGGTTTGAGCTCAATTTTTTGAGTTTTGTGCAAAGAAATATTTTTACGTTTTGCAAATTTGATGCTTACTAGGCTTAAACTTAAAAGAGGGGAAGGACAATTGGTTAGAGCACAAGATAATCCTCAACAAAGGAGGGCCGGGGGTTCCATTATCTCCACCTTCTATCTCACTCTCAATAGCCTTAGAAGCGACTACAAGCATGTCTTCAAGAAGAAGAAGCTCATGAAGAAATGGATCCCAAAGAAGAAGAAAGAATATTTCGGAAAGCTTTCTTGGATATGAATGAAATGGGAAGGATCCTCTATCAAGAAAGAAATGATAGGATTGCTTTGGAGAAGGATCTAAAAAACCAAAAAGAAGGAGAGGATTCCTCGGGGAGGAAAGAAGGGTAATGATCGGTCAAAGAAAGCGAATGGAGGAAATGGTGAACCTTCATCTCCATCGTCATCTTCTTCCTCGTCATCATCTTCTTCGACTTTGGTAAATCAGTCACATAAGTAAAAAAACCACCGGTAAAAATCCTTTGTTAAAGCTTGATGTCAAATTTGAATTGCTAATGTTTAACAATGATGTTAATGCGAGAGAAATTAGATAATTGGATCAAACAACTGGAGGTCTATTTAAGGATTCAAAATCTTCATGATGATGACACCAAAATACAACTAGCCTCATTAAGGATGGATGGAGCAACATTGGTTTGGTGGGCAGCCAAAACCAAGGATGACATCAAGAAACATGGTAATATTACTTTATCATGGGTGAGTTTATTACTGCAATCAAGAAACAATCATTAGGGGAATTTCGAGGTCTAAAATGGGCCTCCTAAGGAAAATGTACAATCAAAATTCACTTTATGAGAACCAATCACATTTTATGGGATGACATCATCCCTAATGGTTGAGGTGGCATTGCTTGAGTTAAAGGTACTTACTTGTCACATTCTCAATGGTGAATAAAAACTCATGGTTAACCATGGTAGTGATCTAAGTACTTTTAAAGTCAAAGTAAAGTACTCATAATAAATTTCATTTCACACTTTTTGAATAAAAATATATTATTTTCTTTTCATATTTTTTGAAAGAAACAATGCATATCCCTATACATTTATTATATTATATTATTTTTTATATAGTATATTAATTACATGTTATTATACAATTTAAATAATATAAATTTTAATTAATAGCATATAATATAATTAAGAATTTATAAATCTATATTTATATTTTATTTTAAGTTATTTAAGTACAAAGGAAAAAATGCATTATTTGTTCAATGATAATGAATTTTTCTTGAAAAAAAATCATTCTTATTTATAGTCACATCAATACAATTTTTTTTATTAATTTTATTTCGGTACAACTTTTGAATTGAATATAACTATGGTTACATGGATTGTGGTGCAAAAAGTGAATTGCAAATTCATAAATATTATTTTATTGGTTTAGCTATTATTTTATTATATCCTTAGGAGGCCCATTTTAGACCTAAAAAATTCCCCTAATGTATCCTCTTGCTCATCTTCAAAAGGCTATAATGAAGCTGGAAAAACTTTAGACGACTTAAGGGACAAAATGTGCAAGACTATACCCGGGAATTTAGGAGGAGAGCACTCTTACTTGGGGTAGATTTAAAAAGCCAAGACACTTTGTTAAAGTACATAGGTGGTTTGCACGAGTTACCTTAAACACACTATCTCGATGTTTAATCCTACTAGCTTAGAGGAAGTACGTAGTACAAGCTACACATTTAGAGGCTAGAGGAATTTTTTTTTGACGAGGATAGAAACAAACCTTTCAAAGGGAAGAAAAAAAGAGAAAACCTTTAAGGGAAAAGGTAAAAAGAATGCATCTATTAAAAAAAGAGGGTGAAAAGGTCATTTGTAAACATTGTTCAAAATAGGGCCATGAAGAGAAAAACTATTGGAAATTACATCTGAAAAAAAAGAAAAAAAAACCGGTTTAACAAAAACAAGGGAAAGAAAGAAAAGCTACGACTACTACAACTACACCACAAGATTTAGGTGATGATTCAGGGTGATGAAACCAAAATTGCAGCCATGGGTTTGAAAAGTATGAAGGGAAAGGAAATGGAAACTAATGCAAGCACTAGTACTTCAAGCTCGTCATGTACAAAGCTCCTAATGAGGAAGCAAGAATTGAATTGTTCCATGTGAGGGTAGTCTCAAAATATACAAAAAATTGACACCTTTGTTTGACGAGTGGGTCACAAGAAAATCTCATATCAGAAGACTTGGTCAAACAAGTAAAACTTGAGACCATTCCACATCCAAAGCCTTATCCACTTGGGTGGATATGCAAGGATGCAAACTTATAAGTCTCAAGAAAGTGCATATTGTGATTCGCCATAGCTGCACACTTTATTGACACGGTTGAACTTGATGTGGTGCCGCTTGATATATCGGGAATTGTTTTGGGAAGTCCTTACTTATTTGATATGAAAGCGATCTTCCATCGCCATGAAAACAAATATCATCTTTTTAAATATGGCAAGGAGTTCATTGTCGAGGCACATCGCAAGAAGACAAATATAGCGATGGTAAATGTGGGATAGGTAAAAAGGCTAGTAAATTCTAGCAAGAGTTTTGTACTTCTTATGGTTAAGCCCAAGGTTGATATGAATCATGAGTCATTTGAAAATTGTGATTCCAAGCTTAAATCAGATTTATATGATGTAATTGATGCACAACATGAGATGTTTTAGGAGCCAGAACGGGTTTACCTCCTAAAAAGGGAGATTCGGCATGAAATCCATTTACATCAAGATTGTCCTCTTCATAACATCGGCATGTCTTGCTTGTCTATCATGGAGAATGCTAAAATCAAGAGGCAAATTAAAGACTTGTTGGACAAAGGATTCAGAATACCAAGCACTTTTCCATGTGGGTCACCGGTAATGTTGATTCCAAAGAAAGATGGAACTTGGCGCATGTGTGTGGACTTCGAGGGCCTTTGAACAAGATAATGGTAAAGAATCGTTACCCAATTCCAAGGATAGATGATTTGTTAGATCAGCTGAAAGATGCTAAATATTTCACTAAGTTAGACTTACGTAGTGGTTATCATCAAGTTAGAATTGAAGAAAGTGACATTTGGAAGACGGCTTTTAAAACCCAACAAGGACTCTTTTAGTGGCTTGTCATGCCGTTTGGTTTACGCAATATGCAATTCTGCAACTTTCATGTGGGTAATGGATGATGTCTTACATCCTTTACTTCATGATTTCGTTATTGTCTACTTAGATGACATCTTAATTTTCAGCAATACTAGAGAAGAGCATGTCATGCATGTTAAGAAAGTACTTGATGTTTTGAAGAAAAAATAAGTTATTTCTTAAAATGTCAAAGTGTGAATTTGGAAAGAATTCTTTGGTTTATTTGGGACACATAGTAGGAGGCGCTTTGAGAATTGATCCTTCCAAAGTAGAAGCCATTGTGAATTGGCCTACTCCCAAATCCATTACGAGAGGTAAGAAGTTTTTTGGGTGCGGCTCGGTATTAGAGGAAGTTTATTTCTAACTTCTACTGCCATAGCGACTCCTATGCATGCGATGACTAGTGTGAAGCGTGCTTTCCAATGGGGAGGAAAGAAACAAAAAGATTTTGAGTCTTTGAAAGAGAAGATAAGTTCAGCTCCAATCCTTTCATTACCGGGACTTGAGACGAGCCATTCAATATTCGGACGGATGCTAGTAATTACGCCATAGGTGCGGTTCTCTTACAACATGGTAAGCCTATCGCATTTCATTACGAGACATTTAATGGTTTTGTTGTGAATTATCCTACATATGATAAGGAGTTGTATGCGTTGGTACAAAGCATAAAAAAAGTGGAAACACTATTTTATGGGAAAAGAAACATTTTTTTCATACCGACCATCGACCTTTACGGTACTTGCGGTCGCAAAGTAAATTGCGGTAGTCACGACATTTCGGATGGATGGGCTTCCTACAACAATTTCACTTGGTAATAAGATACAAGAAAGTTATTTACAACAAGGTTGCTTGATATTATTTCAAGGCCTATTATTTGTGCTAGTACTTTTCTTAAGAATTATTCTATTGTGCATGAGAGCAACATAGAACAATATGCATCGGATGTTGATTTTAAGGATGTGTATGCTAACTTGAGTGAAGGGAATCATGTTGAGGAGAATGATTATCTTTTGCATAATAATTTACTATTTCATATGGGCAAGTTATGTATACCACGGGGGGGGAGATTAAGCATGATGAGAGAGGCTCATTCTTCTCTCATAGGCTGGACATTTCGGGGGTAAGAAAAAACGATGGCACATTTACGGGAGGTA
Source organism: Pinus albicaulis (assembly GCA_034641835.2). Taxonomy (NCBI): domain Eukaryota; kingdom Viridiplantae; phylum Streptophyta; class Pinopsida; order Pinales; family Pinaceae; genus Pinus; species Pinus albicaulis. Next base: position 85,792,994 of record CM076569.1, read on the forward strand.
TTGTTATTGGCCTCGCATGGTAGATAGTGTTTCACATTTCATCGAGAGGTTGTTCATTATGTGCTACAAGCAAGCCTAGCAATAGGAAGCTTGGTTTATATATGCCATTTCCGGTACCTTCTAGACCATGGGAAAGTGTTTCTATGGATTTTTTTGGAGGGCTACCATTATTTAGAAATCAACATGATTATCTTTATGTAGTAGTTGATTGTTTTCGGAAAGATGTGTATTCTTATGCCATGTAAGAAAACTATAGCTCTTTGAAAAAAAGCTAGCTGATTTATATTTTCAACATGTATGGGTTCATTATGGCTTGCCTACTTCTATTGTTAGTGATACGGATTCCAGATTTGTGGGGAATTTTTTGGTCCGATCTATGGAAGATGATGGACACCAAGTTGAAGAAGAGTACTGATTTTCATCCGTAAGCCAGATCGCCAAATAGAGGTAGTGAAAGCAGAACCATTGTACATCTTTTGAGAGGTTATTGCGAGCAAGCATCCCAAGCTTTGGGATGATCATTTGCATTACATTCGAGCATGCTTACAAACGGGCCAAGCACTCTTCTACAAATATTTCACCTTTTGAAGCTTGTTTTGGGTATTTGCCTAAGTCACCTTTAGATTTTATTCTTGAGAAGGATGTGGCCATTGATGGCCATAGTGAAATTGACAAAGCTCGCATGTTCATTGAAATATTTCAGCTCATACATCGGCAAGTTCAAGAACAACTTGAAAAAAAGTCAAGGCAAGTACAAGGAAAGACATGATAAACATAGAGTTGATCATAAGTTTTAGAGAAGGAGATGATGTATGGCTGCATATTAGTAAGGAAAGAATGCAAGGAGAAGGTAAAAAAGTGAAGCCTATTCATTATGGTCCATTCAAGATCCTTAAGAAGGTTGGAAATAATGCTTTTCAATTAGATTTGCCTTCATACATGCAAATGTATTCCGTTGTGAATGTGGAAAATTTACATTTGTATGAACCTCCTTTAATTTACGATATTGAAAGTGACATTCGGCTACAATCCATGAGGATTTCTCACGAAATTTTTGGATGAATTGAAAGAGGATGCTATCCTTGACGAGAAGGACATGCACTTCGAGGAGGGGAAATGTTGATTATGTTTGGGTTGGTCTTAAAGGCAACAAGCTGAGTACGGAAAAATGGATTGAGGTGTAAAAGGTGAGGGACCTATACCATCATCTTCTTAACGGGTAATTGAAGGATTTTGGGGTCCAAAAAGCTTCCCATTTGGGAGGTGTGATCGGGTGATCATGTCTTAAGTGAAGAAAATGCTCAAAATTTTATTTGCTCGGGAAATTGGTTGAAACTAGAACGACGAGGGAAAGGCCTTGTCGGAAACGATCCTGTGGCTAGTGAATGACACTCAAAGCGATCTTTGTATGTGGAAGATATTCAAGTTTGAAATTTGACAATTTTATGGAAAAGTCCGGTTTGACCATGTTTGAATTTGAATAAAAAAATATTAAAAAAGGAATATTCCATAGAATATTCCATGGAATATTCCATAGAATATTCCATGGAATATTCCTTCATCATCCAACCAATGTTCGACACTTGGCACATTTCGGTTGGATAATGGGTTGGCCAGTATTCAAATGGAGCAATCAATGGGTGCCATGTGGCTACCGGGAGGCGCACGTGGCCCCAAGGCGTAGAAATTTTGCTTTGTGTAAAATTTATTGGCACCCAATAGGTTTTGAACACGGGTCTAGGCAAACGCTTTATGCTTTGGGCGGCACAGTGAGGCGCTCTACGAGAAGTTCTTAACCTTATAGTTACGCACATCTATTTAAAGTTTCAAAAGGTTTGAGTTGGGGCCAAAAGGGAGGGCCGGCCCCTAAGGGCCAACCCCCTCTACCATGAGACCGGTGCGGAAACCAAAGGCTAAGTCTCCTGGCGAGATAAGTTCAAATGGTTAAGTTTAATACATAAAGGGATAGGTCACATGTTATCAGGCGGGTTATATGCAACATTTATTATAACGTTAATGAAAATTGTCGGTCCAACATTCCATGCGATGGGTGCGGTCACATGTGACCCTTGACATTTAATGCCCAATGATAACTACGTGGAAATAGTTGGTAGACTCCACCCAATTTGATGCCAGGCCAAAATTAACGAGATTAACTTCGGTTTCTCCACATTTGGTGGAGGTTTTTCTAGGCTTTGATTGGGCAAAAAGTGGTTTGTCTCATAACTTTCACTAAGGAGAACCTTTTTGGATGATTTTTTTTTGATTTCGGGTATTTTGAGCATTCCAGAGCCAATGGTATAGGTTTCATAGGCAACGAGAGATCATATTCAGGTAATTTTGCAGCAAATAATGTTGGAGAGCCATCGGGGCCTAGGGAGTGTTGGAGGTTTGTATTGGGCTATGGTTAACCTTTGGAGGTGAAAAAAAAAGCCTATATTCTTGTTTTCTATGTTATGAACTCATTTCTACAGCTATTTTTTTCTGTTTAGGCTTTATTCACACTATATAACCAATTTTGTGCATAATAAGAGCAATGACATGCCCATTTGGGGGCCTTGGACTCGACGAGATGTAGCTCGGGAGGGGTGAAATGCCTTATCATATCTTTGTGTTATATATGTGATTTATATTGCTATGTTTTTCCCAGAGTTAAATATGTTAAACGAGTAAAAAGAAATAAACCTCCTACACACAAAAAGACTCGAAATTAACCAAAAGAATTTTATTCAAATTGCAAGACATATAAAACGAGTTTACACACACAAGTTTATGGATAATGAATACCTTGAACAAAAAAACAAGTAGTTTCATTTACGGATCATTAGTGATTAATTATATTATTTCTTTAGACGAGTACGCTAAAAGGGCTAGGTAACTTACGGATCTCATCCTTTCTTTAAAGATGACATATCCGAGTAAATGCCCCTACGATCAATCTACGTATTAGAAATAAGAAGTTCTCACATTTTCGAGATCACACATGAACACTTTTTTTGCTTGGATGGAAAAATGGTATGACCGAACTCGAAGGAATGGGTTCACTTGTTTATTCATGCATTGGGACTAATGCTGTACTACATGGTAATTGGATGCGGAGCTACATCAACACACCGTCGGTAGGAAATTTTGAAGGACGAATTCATTGGTACCTTTGGACTAACGGGGGGGCTCGGGAGGCACTTGAAAATTCTCTTAAGGATATAGATTCATTTGTTTTTTGGTGAATCCATCTCCTCGTGAGCATTTGGGAGTGCCGAGCGTGGGAAACTACGGATGCAAGATATTGTCAATTGTCGCAATATAGTTATAGAAAGAATGTGATGAGAATCCACGCAATGTCTCTATCCAAAAATCGAAGGGGAACGCGCGGTTGCGGGACCCCCACTACAAACTATGGATGTGAAAAAAACCTGCGAAACGGCGAGAAGTCAACATTGGAACGACAAAACGGCCTAAGTTGGCTAAGATTGGTGACTACTTTGGGATGATGACATTGTAAGCAAGGTGGTTGATTTTCTCACGAGAATACCAAGACCTATTCCCCACCAAATTTTCGGAGGTCGAAGGGATCACGGTAGACCTAGGGGTGATGCGCATCAAGATAAAACCGGATGCGCAATTGATAAAACGACGACCTTATTGGTTGAATCCTAAGTATAAACAAAAGGTTAAGGAGGAAATTGATAAAATTCTCACCACGGGTATTATTGAGCCGATCGAGTAGTCGGATTGGGTAAAGTCAGATGGTAGTTCGGGAAAAGAAAACAAAGGGAGAAATCCGAATACTGTGTGGACTTATGCAAGTTAAATGACGCTTTGCGTACATGACCCCTTTTCGACACCATTTTTCGATGAGATGCTTGGATAGCATAGGAGGCTAGGAAGCATACTTGTTCAACGATGGGTTCTCTGGATACCATCAAATCCGAATCACACCAAAAGATCGTAGCAAGACTACATTTGCCACGGAATGGGGATCCTTCCGATATACTGAGTCATGTCGTTTGGACTCAAGAATGCCTTTGCTATCTTCTCATAGGTCGTTGTTTTAGTATTCAAGGAATTCATCCAAAAATTTCTAGAAGTATATTTCGATGACTAGACTAACTTCGGCTTAGTAAATATGCATGTTTCAAACTCTGTGCATGATGTTGGACGCTGCCAGAACACACAAAATTTCCACTGAATATTAAAAAGTGTATCTTCGTGTACCCTTTGGAATCTTGCTCGGACATATAGTTTGCCAACAAGGGCTGATGGTGGACCACTGCGAAGGTTTCGGTTATCATCAACACAGCGAGTACCTACAAGCGAGAAATAGGCTGCATTCGATCCTTGGACACACGGGCTACTACGAGAAAATTCTTTCGGGGATACGCATGATCACAACACCTCTAGAGAAGCTTCTTAAGAAAGATGTGTCATTTTTTGGGATGACAAATGCCAAAAGAGCTTTGAGCTACTCAAGGAAAAAGAGGGTCTCTGCACCTATCCTTATCTTCCCTCGATTGGGCGAAGGTATTTCATGTTCATGTTGATGCTTTAGGGATTGCCGCAGGGAGTTGTCCTTACGCAACACAGTGCCGGAGATATTGATCACCCAATCGCATTTTCTAGCTGGAAAATCTCGAGTGTGGAGTGCAATTATGCCACCACGGAGAGGGAAGGGTTGGCCATGGTCTATGTGCTACAAAAGTATCACACTAGGCTGTTAGGGAGGACACTTTAAAATGTTTACATATCAATCAACTTTAAATTACCTTGTGAATAAGGCTATGTTGGAGGGGAAATATGTAGGTGGCTGCTTTCTTGTTTCAAGAATATGATTTTGAAATCATAATCAAGCCGGGGAAGTTGAATGCTAGGTCGGATCACTTATCCCGAATTGAGGGCAGTTGAATAACCTACTAACTTGGAGGAAGGGTTGCACGACGCTTTGGCTGTTCACCATTAAAGTCATTGATGTGTACTTCGGCGATATCATTCGGTTCACGACTACGGGCATGACACCTACGGGAATATTCGGTACAACAAAAGAAGAGTTGGTTACCCGGAAATGGATTTTACCATCATCGCGGGTCATTTATATAAACTAGGCGATGAAGTGTTGCGCGGTATGTTCGGGGAGCACGAACGACACACTATCTTGGAAGAAGCTCATGATGGAATCGTAGGAGGTCACTACGCGGGCAAGGCAATGACACAAAATATCTTACATGCTAGGCTATGGTGTCTTGCCCTCCATAATGACTCTCACTACTATTTTAAATCTGCGATACGTGCCGGCGGATAGGGAAGCCATCACGAAGAGATGAAATTTTGTTACAACCACAATTGGCTTTGCAAGCCTTTTAAAAATGGGTCATTGATTTTGTGGGACCCATCAACCCACCGAGGGGAAGAATACGGGTGTGTGCTACATAATTACCGGGGATAATTTTAAGAACCCCCCTAAATTTATATATATAATAAATAGGCGAATCCCCATGATACATAGGAAAAATGGAAGGCGATTTTATTAATAATATAATATGTATATATAATTTTTTTGGCGAATCTCTCACGAGATTATATTATCTTGTAAAATCATGGCGAATCACTAGTACAAATAGCGAATCACTACTACAAAATGGTGAATCGTTGTCTAGTGGAGTTCGGGGGTGTTGGTTCCAATGAAGATATGGTAGTTGAACCGAGGGAGTAGAAGGAAGAGAAACACGAGACCAAGCATGGCACATGGTGACTTGTGAGGGAAGTAGTTCTCGTGTAGTTTGGAAAACGCGTTCTTCTAGTTACGCTAAGCGTAGTGTTGTTGCTCATGCTACTACTAGCACTTATATTGAGGTTGGAGAGGAGTTTGAGGAAGCATGGAAGGTAGCGGTGGTGGAGAATTACAAAGAGTACCCCATGATGGGCTCCATTTTGCCCTTTGGTATACAGTGCACTGCAATATCTTGTCCATTGAACCAACAATTAACCGTTCAACCAACAATCAACTTAGGCAGAGTTGATTAGGTGCGAGTCAAATTAGACTAATCTTCAAAACTATGCTTTGCACTATCCCATATTTATCACACTAATGCTACACAACATTGTGCATTTGCACCCAACTCTCAATAATTCTTTTCCAAGAAAAAATTCTATAATAAGAAAATTATTTTACTATATTTTTAAGAGGATATTTTCTAAGTTGTTGATATGTCATTTCTATTGTTTTGTGAGCTGGTTGCATAACATATTCCCATGAGCCTATGCCCAGGGTTTCATGGTCAGAAATATGTAAGTTTATACTCATGTGAATCGAATTTTTGCCAAGAATTTGATAGCGTAGACAGTTATTTGATTTGAGAAATGAATATTCCATAGGCAAAACGTTGAGCAATGGAACCTTGAGGCAAAAATCCGCAAAGAATCCTCTAGATTCCCTAGAGGCCCATATTTAACAATTTCAAAACATAGTCAACTTTATATTCAAATTTCATGATTTTTCGCAAGGAACGCGTAGCCAGTTTTGTCATTTGACCAACCAATTTTCAAGCTATCGCCATATTTGGAGGCATATTGATGTTTTTGGCCACTTTGATTATTTTTGTTTTGACAAAAGGATGGATGTATGTTCCAAGTGTTCGTGATATTTGTATGTTGCAATAGGACAATGAGATTTGAACCTTTGTAGGAAATTATTGTATGTTGCAATAGGACATTGAGATTTGAACCTTTGCAGGAAATTCATCATTTTAGTCGTTGCACAAAAGTCGAGATGATGCAGTGATGAAAGCGGGCCATGTTGACACTTTGACAAAAAGTGATTGTGTTTACAGCCATTAGTATCAAAATTTCGAGACGATCGTGATGATGATGATGAATATGACTTGAATCTGAATTTCGAGACGATCGTGATGATGATGTGTATGACTTGAATCTCATCAGCAGATTCAAGAACACAATTTATGCCACTTATGTGTGAAAATCCATTTATGCCACTTTTGTGAGAGATCATTCATTTTTCAAGTTGAAAGAGAACATTTTGTGAATGAGAGTTTTTTTATTGGAGAATGTCTCTTGAGCAAAAGAGAGCAAGAGACATGTCACTCTAGATAAGGGTTTAGAGAGAGACATCATATCACTCTTTAGAGAGACATGTCATTCAAAATATTGATATTACTTTCAACCAGTTGATTGGTATCATGCCATATGCACTCGGAAGTCACACGGGACTAGTTCAACTCAATCTCTCTCATAATACATTTCAAGGTCCAATTTCATAGTCGTTGGGTGAATTCAGTCTTGCACAAAAGTCGAGATGATGCAGTGATGAAAATGGGCCATGTTGACACTTTGATAGAAAGTGGTTGTGTTTACAACCATTAGTATCATAATTTCATAGAAAGTGGTTGTGTTTACAACCATTAGTATCAGAATTTCATAGAAAGTGGTTGTGTTTGCAGTCATTAGCATCAGAATTTCGAGACAATGGTTGTGTTCACAGCCATTAGTATCAAAATTTCATAGAAAGTGGTTGTGTTTACAGCCTAAAATCAGGATTTCGAGACGATCTCACTGATGATGAGTATGACTTGAATCTGATCAACGTATTCAAGAAGACCAATTATGCCACATATGTGTGAAAATCCATTTATGCCATTTTTGTGAGAGATCATTCATTTTTCATGTTGAAAGATCACATTTTGTGAATGAGAGTTTTTTAATGGAGAACGTCTCTTGACCAAGAGACATGTCACTCTAGATAAGAGACATGTCATTCAAACTATTGATAGTACTTACTTTCCACCAGTTGATTGGTATCATGCCATATGCACTCGGAAGCCACATGGGACTAGTTAAACTCAATCTCTCTCATAATACATTTCAAGGTCCAATTTTCATATTCGTTGGGTGAATTCAAAAAATTTTAGGATAGATCTCAAAAACTTAGACATGCTTCACCCTCTGAGCCTTTCTTTCAACAATTTAAGGATCCCCAGAGAAGGGATTTTTGTGATTTTAAATGCTTCACTCTCTTAGCCTTTCTTTCAAGAATTTTAGGGGAAAATGCCCAATCTAAGGATTTTTGTGAATGTTACTTTCAATTCATTTATGGGGAATCCTGGCCTTTGTGGACAGCAAATATGCTTTGCCTCTGTGTCCCCCTACTACTACTTTGAAAGAAATAAATCAATCAATTCTAAAATGTGATTGTACCAATTGAAGGTGGCAGCACCTTTTTATATGTTGTTTACTCTCTGGATTCTTCTAGAGTCTGGTTACCTGACTAAATTTTAAGTTTCCCAAGAGCTTTCTCACTACAATTTGGACCACCAGTGATTTTATATGAAGATCTTGTAAAAGCAACTCAAGGATTCAACGAGGCAAACTTGATAAAGAGTTGGGAGTTTTGGATCAGTCTATAAAGGAATTTACACAATGGCACAGATGTCGTGGTCAAGGTTCTCAAGTTGCAAAATGAAGAAACTTACAAGAGTTTCAAAACAGAATGCAATGTGGTTAGGAGAATTAGGCACCAAAATCTTATTAGAGTTACAAGTTGCTCAACCCCTCACTTCAAAGCTTTGGTCCTCCAACTAATGTCAAATGGAAGCTTGGAAAATCAATTGTATCCCGCTAGAGAGTAGAGTGCTAAGATAGATGTGTATGCATTGAACTTAAGCCAGAGTACAAACATGCATAGACAACACATATCACAAAATATCTTCATCACTATTGTTTTGTTCAAGTGGTGCATTATGATATAAAGCCCAGCAATATCGAAAAAGTTTTGTTCAAGTGGTGCATTCTGATATAAAGCCCAGCAATATCATTTTCGATAGCAATATGACAACACATTTATCTGATTTTGGCATTGCACAATTAATTTGTCTATCAAGACTCGATGGACTCAATCACTTCCACACTTTGTCTAAAAGGATCCATTGGCTATGTTGCCCCAGGTTTGGAACTTCACAAAATTGAGCAAAACAGATTATATAAGTATTGCTAAGTTGCCTCAATCAAAATTTGATGACTAGTTGGCCTGAATACAGAATATGGATTTGGCAAAACTGTGTCAACAAAGGGTGATGTTTGTAGAGGGGACGGAACCTACCTAATAGGGTGACCATGGCTTTTTCCCGATAAAAATGGGGGAAGTGACGGATAGCAACCTGTTGAGGGATGAAAATATTGACGCACTAGAGCAATATGAGATACTCAAAACTGTGTGAATAAACTCGTGGCATTGGGATTGGGATGCACAAGAGAATCACCTGAAGAACGAAAAACTATGGTAGAGGTTGTATTTGTATTAGAAATTATCAAAAAAATCTTTGTTGGAGTCACTGGGGTCTACAAATCGCCATCAGATTTATCATTTTACTGGACGTAATACCTTAAAAAATGATGTGACAGATTTTATGTTAACGATAGTTAACAAGGTAAAGACATACAGATCCTTTTAACTATTTCATGTTGTACCAAGTCTATAGCAAGAGACATCACAACATATGCAGAATGAATATAGTTAGTTGAGCTCTTCCTTACATCCATTCCAAACAATACCACCATTAAGCTTTTCCTATCAACATAGGAATTCATGTTGTAGCTACATATTTATATTTTGGGACATGCCAAAGAGATGTTTCCTATATTTCGGTTTAAACTTGGAAGTAACAAACTATGTTAAACTAAATAATAATTTATTGAATCAAGTTTTATTGTCTAAACTATTTAAACCTAATCGTGTTCTATGGTAAAGTGCAACCCTTTTGGCCTACTAAACTAAAAACTGGGTCCTAAATTTGCACCAACATTCTCAGACCTACTAGTGAAATGAGTGAAGTACAAATGTTTGTGTTGTAAGGTATGCTCAACGACCGGATGTAGTATAAAGGAAAAACCATACATTAGTAACATTACACATTAATTGCACCAATCAATAGATTTCACAATGTAGAAAACACCAGAGCACCCAAATTTACCAAAAACTAAGAAAAACTCGATGAGTATATTTATAGAGAGCAAGGTTTCCTTTGAAAGAATGGCAGATTCACAGCCCTGGATCCCTAAATCCCCTGCAATGTATCGACACGCAAACAACTAAACAACAAATTTAGTTTTTTCTCGGCGCAGACAGAGCTTTATCTGTAACTGACTAATACCAGACTAGCACAAACTTAAGCTCACCACTATTGAGGGGGGGTTATCATGCGCTCAGAATCAGGCATTAATGGTACAACTGTCTCTAAGTCATGGAGACCTGTAAAACGTAATGAATTATCGTGCTTTGAATCGAGGGGCATTAATGGCACAATGAGACCTGATATGCCACCTGATGGAGGCACTTGCATGCTCAGAACAAGCGGCATGATGGAGGGCATTAATGGCAATGAGAACTGGTATCCCAGCTAATGGAGGAACTTGCATGTCTCTGGATTTAATGGCACTGCTAACTGAACATGCAGCATGGAGGGCATTAAAGGCAATGAGAGTTGGTATCCCGCTTGATGGAGACACCCACCCAGTCTCTAAATTTAATGAACATGTGTCATGGTGTAGGCACCCTACAGTCTGTAGGTTTTTGCGAGGGATCAATACAACATCACACAATATTTCTATCATCTAACACCAATCAATGGTGCAAAACAGCACACAGTGGAACAGGAGGGGAGATCTCACAAAGAATGCCTTACTGAGTAAAGATTTCAATAAATTAAAAACAAAGAAAAAAAAATAAAAAATAAAAAAATAAAAAAAATAAAAAAAATCTCCGATACAGCTAATAGACAAGGAGTGACACAACTAAAGCTGGCAGGGGATCAATATTAACCAAGCCACCAAAACTGGTGATTTTCAAAGCATTTCCTACTTAATACCTCCATATAGTTTAATCATTTTTATGATGTCTGACAACCCAGAAAATATGTTTTTAATGATGTCTGACAACAACAGCAAGACTAGTGCCCACCTTAAGAGCATGTCTTCATTTCAATGCTCCTCTCAATAATTCTATAATAACCATCTTATAAAGATATCCTCATATGACTGAACTTCACTTCAAGTAATTTATTATCTATGTTCACTTTTCTTAATTGTTGAAGAACGTGGGATATTTCAAACATGGAATGTACTTTCAAACTATGTTCAGTACAAAACTGGCCTACAAGTTCACATGCTTCATAGAACACAAGTCTTTTGACATCAAAATTGCTCAAGCTAAACACAAATGCAGATCATATCCCTACTAGGTAAAAAACTATAGGCCTTAAGGAAACCCATCTCGGTACAGCCAACTGAGATTATATGCAGATATAAAAAGATTTCAAAGCAAGGAAACCCATCTTGGTACAGCCAGCTGAGATTATATGCAGATATAAAAAGATTTCAAAGCATAACCAAATAAGTTATAGGCAAAGAGTAAGACAACTGAGCTAGCTAATAAAAACACAAAAAACACTAGAGCATTAAAAGTATTTCCACCTTAACACCTCCAAGTAGTTGAATCAATTTTTTGCACAAACATATAACTCTCAGACCAACTTTCAGTTTAGATTAAAATTTGCTCATGTAAATGTCAAAAAAAATACAAAGCAAAGCAGTCCAAAACTTTTATAATATAACCTAGTCACTGCCCCCCTCCCAATGTCCATCAGGGCTCATTTCAGGAAGAGAGAGGGGAAGGCATCACTTGATCTAAGATTGCATTTTGCATTCCTGAGACAAGGAGCTCGTTTCTTTAATTGATCACAGAAACTCCTTCACGCAGCTGCATCTGCTGCTTTCTGTTTCTTGGGCATTCTGTAGCCACCTACAATACAAGCATGATCTCTTTCAAAAGGTTCTAATGTCACCTGCTCAAATGGCTTAAATTGCTCCTTTTGAAACTTCTTAACTTCCTAAGCAAACACTGCCTCCGCTGGCACAGTACAGTCAATGCAATTTGCCTGCATTAAAGAGTGAAAATCAAAAAATGAGGAACATAAACATGATTTCCAGATTTGCTTCAGAAGTAGACAAAAATATACATTTACAGAGAATACATTGCTAATAACTCATTCACACACTTTCTTGTTAAGTTCTCAGAAAACATAGTTAGTCTCAGTGGACAGTGATCATTGCAATGTTCAGTGGACAGGGATCATTGTCATAGTTCTTTTCTTTGTGTTTAGCTAAAACAGAGAGCAAGGAAGCCAAATCAAAGACATTTACTCACAGAAATATCAGTAAAGTCAAGTTTGAACTCACCCGGAAACTGAGCAAGCATCAGCAATAACACCCAGAAGAGCAGCAGCAGCTTCTCCATTGTCCAAAACAGCATCCCCCTTATCTCTTTCAATGGGTTTTCATTACATCATTCAATTGCAATATCCATTAAAAAACATAGGCATACTATTGATTCCTTAATGTCTGGTAGGCCACAATGCCCATTACAGCGCCATGCTACTATTCTAATCTCAATCCCTCTGTTCAAAACACCCACGCGAGGCCCTACAACCAAAATCCTCAGAGCATGTGGAAGTAAAAGCACAAACGGGTGACTAAAATGACAATGGATCTATGCCAAACAATGAGCTCTAAAGTACATATCACGGATTCCCACCGGATGAGTGGTCCAGTCTCAATTACAGTCCCCTTGTCTGCCAAATGTCTGAAATAACTGTTTTTTATTGCCAAATCCAGGTAGGGTTCCACACAGAAATTAGGGTTTAAAAGTATAAAATGGAATAACAATTGGTTTCTTAGGGTTCCTTGTTAGACATACCCTAAATGCAACCTTACTGGAACTTTTTAAGTTTTAACTAAGACAACTTTTAGGGTACATCTCCAAATTTTCCCAAGTTATGGCAGGGTACGTGGATGTGTTCCAGACTACAACATTCTACTGGGTATAGTGGATATGGGTACATATACATTTCTGGTACATGGGAATAGGTACAAAAGATCCAAGAGCTGGGTATGCATACCCATGGTACTTAGAAACATACACAAACATATATGTACATATATACATAATATTAATGAGCCAACAATGCCACCACTAGAGCTCCACCCATGCCATTGCAGTGATTACTCTTCTCATCTGTGGCAGCAGTGAAGATTTTGACGAGAGTTACAGTGATATTTCCATAGTGGTAAGATCCTTGTGGATTGGGACGAGCTGCACCAGCTGTCCAGTTCCATCTGCACAACAATTGCTATTCAAATTTGAGAACAAGAGTACATATATGGATGTAACTCCCACCAATCCTTCACTTGATGGATATTTTAGAATTCACCCCTGGTTTGTCTGTGAATCTTCTAGGAAATTAAATTTTCATAGCCATCCGCACTTTCCATGATTGTTCCTTTATCTATATTTCTCAACAATGCTAAAAACATTAAGAAATGAGCATATTCATGAATCTATCTATCTGTAATATACATACAAATATCCCTCTCCGGACACATGATGCTAGACCCAAACTAAAGCAAGCACCAACCCTGACGTATCTTGCCTGGTTCAGAGACCAACAATCTCTGTTGGGGCTCCTCGAATTGGTCCAGAAACCTTCTTCTGGGAATTGCTATGGTGGAAAGTGGCAATGCAAGTGAGAACAGAGCTAGTAAAACGAGTAGATGCAACCATGTAATAGTCCTGAGGTTACTGATTTGCAATGATCAGAACAGAATAGGTCTGGCTGATATGGATGTCAAGAGAATCATAGACATTTTGAACAGTGTGACATCCTTCCACCTCCACAAGCTTCAATTTATGACCCTGGATCCTGAAGTTCAAAGAGGATGACAATCCCACATTTGAAATCCGGATGTGGTAGTTTTCTTACAGATAAATAGATGGCTCATTTTAGATATATAAGTAAGAAAATTGAATGGGCAAGATATTCCATCAGATATTGTCAAAACAAAATGTATTTTGTGGATCATTGGGTACCTAGACGCATCCACAAAAAGTCTAGCAGTGTGCCTTGCTGTAGAGAATCGCAATCTACCTTCATCCATTGTGATTATTGCATCACTTGCTGGCTGATGACCATTAATAAGAACAACATAAGGTTTACCCAGCAATCTGCCCATGTCAAGTGTTCTCTTAAGGATTTGGCCAAAGCTAGAAAATTGTCAGAGATTGATGCAATGAGAGAACATTCTGGTGGACAATGTGAAGTTGAACGTAGTCAATCTCTTTAAATTCAAAAGATGAATTTGTTTCCGGGATAGATTAATAACTTACTATGTGATTGGTCTTGTACCAGTCACGTATGAGCAGAGTGATATCACCAATAGGAGCAGGGAACGGAATAGGGATGAGGAGCCTACTGGCAACAGTTAGCCCTCCAAATACCCCAGCTGCTTTGTGTATACACATTGATGGAAAGTAGTACTAGCTGTCTATTTGGTCATTCACCTAGAAATTGTATATTTAAGTTTTGTTTTGGTGTTATAGGTCAGTTTGTTCCCAAAACTCCATCTTGCCACGAAATCCTGGATACCATGCCAGTACCAGAATGTGTTAAAGATCTCAACGCATTAGAAATCAAGAAAGAACCCATGAATCTTAATAAGCCAATACACAAGAGAGAACCCAAATGACTAATCAAGATAATAAGAAAGGCTGATCCAGGCTGTCAAATACATTCACGATAATGTTATCACTGGTGACACTGTCAATCTGGGGGCTGGGAAATTGCCTATTTATTAGAATATCCTGCAACGACAACAATGGGTATCATTAGTAATGTACTGAATCCTGATGTAATTCCCAGACAAGAATAGAACAGAAACAGGTCTCATGGTTAGGTTTCTCTTAACATATTGCAGGTAGTACCCACATATAATTTAAATTTACCATTTCTGTAATAGAATTTATAACATGTAATATGCACTTCACATTTCCTTATTATATTGAATTGATACTATCTAGCATGCACTTCAACATTTCCATATTACATGGAATTGAGGCTGAGGCCTCAAAAGGTGTGTAAAGCCACCTCACCATTGATATGATTGTATATTGGAGCTAGAATATTGAATTTGTGTAGGCCGCTTAACTCTCTGTAGAGATATCATGTCGGACAACATTTTTTAAGCACAAGATCATAGAACAAAACTGTAAAAGAAATACAAAATGTTCCCAGACAAGAATAGAACAGAAACAGGTCTCATGGTTAGGTTTCTCTTAACATATTGCAGGTAGTACCCACATATAATTTACATTTAACATTTCTGTAATAGAATTTATAACATGTAATATGCACTTTACATTTCCTTATTATATTGAATTGATACTATCTAGCATGCACTTCAACATTTCCATATTACATGGAATTGAGGCTGAGGCCTCAAAAGGTGTGTAAAGCCACCTCACCATTCATATGATTGTATATTGGAGCTAGAATATTGAATTTGTGTAGGCCACTTAACTCTCTGCAGAGATATCATGTCGGACAACATTATTTAAGCACAAGATCATAGAACAAAACTGTAAAAGAAATACAAAATGTTCTAATAGACCCATAAGGGTCTAGCGGCTAAGAGACAAAATTGAGAGATCAGCAGATGAAATTTATCAAAATCTCCAAATAAACCTTCAACTCAATTCAGAGGACATTTCCCATTTTCCATTCTTGCCCTTGGATGTTGAAAGTGTCAAATGCATGTCCCAAGTCGATTCCCCACCGCCCCCCCACGTTGGAAGAAGCAAGTAATCTAGACAATAGGTGCTCTCAAAATCCGATGTCCCAGATCCTTCGCTTCTCAACCACTGAGACATTGTACTATCCAAATAGCATAAACTAATAACTAAGCTCATATAAGGTAATTGTGAAACCATTTTATCATAGAAGGTAATTGTGAAACCATTTTAACATAGCCCAGTAGACACATAAGAGTTTAATGGATAAAAAAGATAATTGAGGGGCCTGTAGGTCAAATTAGCCAAAATGGGCAGCTGAACCTTCCATCGAGTTCTGATATTGACATCTTTCAAGTTCTATTCCAAGGTCATAGAAGGTAATTGTGAAAGCATTGTAACATGGCCCAACAGACCCATAAGAGTTTAATGGATAAAAAATATAATTGAGGGGCAGTAGATCAAATTAGCCGAAATGGGCAGCTCTTCCTTCAATTGAGTTCCGACATGGACATCTTTCAAGCTCTATTCTAGCTCCATGATGTTAAAAACATTATTTCATGTCCCATGTTGATTCTACCTTGAGATCCTTATTTTCTTTTCTTCTACTTAGACATGATATTGTAGACTAATGACTTTTTACTTGTTTTGGAAATGAAGACTTATAAATGCCTGAACTATCCTAATGCAAAAATTTATAACCAGTTTGATATGGGTCGAATGTACGTCTAAACCTTTTTTGCCAGTTCAAAATCATAATGACTGCACAGAAAACATTCCAGCTCAAAATCATGATGAGCACACAGAAAACATTTCAGCTCAAAATTATAATGACCCCACAGAAAAAGCATTCAATTCAATTTCAAATGAAGCCTCAACCCAATACATCATGCATACAGTACAGTGAAAACAACATAACATGTCCTGCATAAAAGGAAGCTGTAAATCATTGTAACATTGCCCAACATTCCCATAAAGGTTTAATGTATAAAAGATAGAATTGAGGGGACCGTAAGATAAATAAGCCAAGCTGGGCAACTCAGCTAATATTGAAATGATAAGTGTATCACCCGGGGATTGCACCCAGTCACACTAGCCCTTAGACAGAGTAATTCTTTTGCTACAAGTTATTTACATACCTCTGATCTGAACCGTGTCAGTACCAGCATAGAGGCAGCCAATCATCTTCCTCGGTATGTCTGCATGAAACCCAAGTTTTTTAGGCCTGTACAGCAAGATTTTTGGGTCTGTCCTGAGAGTATTTCTGGGCATAATCAGTGTATTTCCGGTCTGTTCTGGAAGGAGAAACTTGTTGTTGATGTGTACATTCTCTGCCATGTAAATCTGGTTAGTACTATGCGCTATTCAATGTATGGTCAAGGAAGGAGAAGCTGCTACAGTTGTGAACATTTCCTATGGTGCAAACTCAAGTCTCAGAGCATAAACAGTAGACTGTTCAGAGGCCATTTCCAGCGTTTAAGGAGCAGAAATAAGAGGTCAAAATTTCAGCTAGAGGGGGGCAACCCAAAACCAGCATCATCACAGTAAATCTCCATTGCCCTGTAAATCTGTGGCATATGCAACCCAAAACCAGCATCATCCAGCATCATTAGCATAAATCGTAAATCTGTACGCAACCCAGAACCAGCATCATCAACATAAATTAAGGCGAATGCAGACCCAAAACCCCCCAACTTAGTAAATCGGGGCGAATACAACCCGATAAAATCATAGACCAGTGAATCGAAGGCGAATCCAACATTTCATGTTTATCCGCACTTATTTTTTTTTGGCTAAACCATAATAATTATTTATTTTTAAAATAATTTCGGGGCTATTTATACAAAACTATACAAAATAGGTTCTATATAAAAAATTCCGTGAAGCTAGGCGACCCTGTTCCAACAATGGGAACAGGGTTGGAAACCCATGTGGTATATTCAATATAGGATATATAAAGTCAGCCTGCTTGAGATTATCAATTTCAGATTTGATAGCCTCATGTCTGGAAGGATTGATAGGTCTCAACTTTTTATGGACAGGAATGGCATCACGCCATGTGTCGATATGGTGTTCAACAATGGTGGGATCAGGTTTGGGAATCTTAGAATAAGACCAAGTGAAAACATCACGAAATTATTTAAATAGCTTTGTGTAAGCCTCAATTTATTCTAGGGTATATAGTGCCCCCAAGGTAATGTTTTCTTCGATCCCTGGTTTATCTGAAATATTTATTTTAATGGTAGGAGATATATTGGCCATTTTTCCTTCTTCGGAAGCATCTAATGCATGGATGGGATTTATAAACCAATTGACTTAACCATGAATGAAGTCTTTAGACTCCACAAAATATTGGTTATGGGTCTGCTGTGGAGGGAAATACACATGTGGTGCATATAATCCTATGGAAAATGCGGGGTGTTCATGACTTCCATAATGTCTTCATCAAAATAGAAGATGGGAGAACTAGAGGAAGAGAGACCACTTGATGTGGAAAGATACTTGGCGCATCTTCATGAGAAATATTGTTCACATACTCATTGCTACTATGGGTAAATGAAGAGCTAGTGGATGAAACACCTACCGATGTTGAGACCAAGGTGTTCAACTAGGAAGGTTTGACAAGAACAGATTGGGAATCCCCTGAGCAGTCTTCCTCCTTGGATCTCATGGATGACGAAAGATAGAGAATATTGACCAAAGATTCTGTCATTTCGACATAGGGGGGGTATCACAATGGGTGCAAAACAATCCTCTGGTTCTAGTGAATAAGGACTCACAAGTAGAGGAGTAGATGATCCACTACAAGCATCCTCTATTTCATGAATTTCCTAATGGGTATCAGGAAATTTGTTGGGACGAGGAAAATTATGGGAATAGTGGCCATAATGATCACCCAAAGCACAAGGGTGATTCGTGTGGAATGATTTGAGTTTATTGAATGAATCAAGTAAGGTAACATGGACCTCTAAGACGTTAAATTCAGTAAATGTTTCATTTACCACATGTTTGAAATGAGGAAGCTTAGGAAAATTATTGGTGGCATTCAAAACAACATCACACAAAGCGCACAGAGTTGTTAGATTTGGGGGCGTAAGTGTAGCTGGAGTTATTTGAGAAGACTTGTCCATAGGCTACTTATTTTTGGCTTTTCCATCCTCCCTGGATGCTTTCACAATAAGAGTGGGCTCCTATTGAGGTTGATGTGAAACTGAAGAAAAGGGAGGGGTCATTATGACTCATTGAATTAGGTTCAAAGTGATATATGGTTTAAGTTTATATGGTGGAGTGTTTTCTGGGTGATCTATGTACTATAATGGGATCCGCAGAGTCAAAATGGGTAAACTAAACGTAGCCATAAGAGGCACAAAAAATACTCTAGATGGGGGAGCTAAAACTGGTATCTGACCTAAAGGGTAAAATCCTAGCGGAACGACTTCTAGATGGTTAATAATTGGGGGAACTTTTCCTGGTTGAAAAATATTGGGAGAAAAACTAGTAGAAGGAGAAGGTCCTAATGCTTGTGGCGAGTGAACAACAATAGGTTCCGAAGGAATTTTTTGCTGGGTAGTCGTACTAAGCCTCTTTTGGCTAGATCGAGACGCTTGCAACATGCAAACACTCGATGAGTTGGGATCAGAAATGGGAGGAGATGGACCAGGGAATGCATCAAGTAATGAGGAATCCTTATAGAATATATGTGAGACATTGGTGAGAGGTGTGACCATTTTTTTATTAGTCATCAATGATATAATAGACTCGGGTGAGGTCTGAGACTTGGGCTCGTAATATTCCAACTGATCAATGGTAAATATCTTTCCATTATGGTGGAAGCACATCTTATGGTGAAACGAAGATGAGAAATCTGACATCGCATATGTGTAGCTGCGACCTAAGAGGATATTATAATCAAAAGGGGCATCAATGACTTCTATGTCAATACAAATAGTCTTTCCCGCAAGTGTAATAGGAAAATTGTAGAACATGGCAGGGGAATGGGAAGGGTAACCATCCCAACAATGCAAAGTGCTGGTGGATG
Organism: Pinus albicaulis; assembly: GCA_034641835.2. NCBI lineage: Eukaryota > Viridiplantae > Streptophyta > Pinopsida > Pinales > Pinaceae > Pinus > Pinus albicaulis. Next base: position 85,812,655 of record CM076569.1, read on the forward strand.
GGGATAGATCAGGGGACCCAATTTGCTTCCAAACAAAGGTGGAAATCACACATGTGGATGCACCCTTATCAATGGTACATTGATGGACAGTGGCATTAGGAATCTTGACTGGTAATTGGAATGCAAAAGATGAGGGCAAAGGGGGATGTTCTCACTTGTCAACATCAAATATGATCAAGCGATCATCTAAAGGATCCACAAGGCCCAGAGTAGTTAGTAGAGCTACTTCCAACAATGACATGGTAGTAGGAGACTGTGCCAAGTCATCTACTATGTTGTAGGTTTGGGCGGCTTTGGAAGAAGCATCATTATGGAGTAATGGCCCTTTGGGGATCTTGGGAATGACCTCTGCCTTATGCAAGGGACCATTTGGTTTCAGAATGGAATCTATGGATACTTTGGTTTGGGAATCTGTTGCAGATGTAGCGGCTTTCTTTTCATATTGGCACGATCGGGTCTGAAGGTTGACATCAACGGTATTGACCTTGTTATAGTTAATCATGAGAATATGATAATCTGGTACCATACTGCTGGGGTTAATGAGATGCCTGACCTTGTGGGGGTTTGGCAACAACATATCTTTGTTGAGGGAAAGGATTAGTGAACACAGTTAGTTGAGCTGGAGTAGTGTTTGGAGGGAGAGATGTTGTGGGCTGTTGTCCTTGACACACTTCTTGGTCTTCCCAAATTTGACGCGTATAGGGTAGAAGGGGACAAACATGTGTATATGGTCATGTACACCACAACATGCATAAGGTTTGTTCGTACAAACTTCCTTGTTCTGCTTGGGCTGATCGCCCTATTATTTGTTTGGGGTGTTAGGTTGGTTCCCTTGGGTGTGTTTGGTTGATTACCTTGGTGACCCTAGTTACCCTTCATTTGTTGGTTTTGTTTTCCTTTCCCCTTATTATTTTTCTTAGAATTAGGGGGATTAGTCACGCTCTGTTGAGCATACACCTCACCTTGAGGAGGTGGTGGCTACTGCGGAAGAGGTTGAGAAGGCACGGGAGGCAAGGGCGCTGATGCCGGAGGGGATGGAGTTTTGGGTTGTGCATAAGGATAAAAATGAGATGGGACAAAATTTGGGTAAATAGGTTGAGTAACAACTAGCCCTGGCATTAACTGATGTGGTTGGGTAAATGTGTAAGGCGTGATTTGACTGCGATACGAGTTTCCTGGAGGGGTATAGGTGTTGGAGGAACTGGTCCCCCCCTAAGGGTAACCATATATCATGTGAATATGTTCATATGGTGATGGGTGTGAAAGGGATCCAACAATATCGTCAGCGACGTGAGATGCCCTCAGTGCAGTGGCACCACTATGTCTGGGAAGATCCAGTAAAATGGTATAAACATAACATGACTGGGCATAGATAAAGTCATATTTTAAATAAACCTGGAGAGCTTATTCCTCATTTTGAGGAAAATGAGACGTGACGTACTTTCCTATGGGGGCTAAGATCATTCTAAGAAACCAATCCATATAGACAGAGTCATCGAATGTAGGAGCTGTACGCATGCTCCTTCTTCTACTCCATTCTTGGACATGGTTGGAAAGGTGGTTGGAAGAATTTTGATGGAATGCAGTCAACAACTTGGTACCAGTATCATAACAGAGGGGTAAATCGAAATATGACATTAATTATTTATCAATATTCATAAAAGTGGTATGAGATGCAGTTGGGTCGTCAAGATACCACTTTGCAGCTTCTCTAGTGATCGTGTGTTGGAACAACCGAAGGAAAATGGAGTCATCGGTGATGGAATTAGATGAACACGAGATATGAAATGAGCATACATGATTATTGGAGTCCTCTCTAGTGTTTCCTTCAAAATTAGGAATGTTAGAAGGAATATTAGTTAGCATAGATAGCCAGCCTGCATCGTGGAGTATGGGGTCATTTATTAACTCGGTAAAATCGAGGAGGCATAAACCAGTCATAAATGGTAGTAATGGAGTAGTCGGGATGGTTTTCCTATAGAATTTCCACTAGAAGTGAGTCCAGGATTAGGGAAAAAGCCACCAGCAAGTTGGTTTCCCACACTTGCATTGGTGCCTGACATGGTGGTTGTATGACGTTGAGCAGAATAACAGAGTTAGAATCATAGGAAAAACCCAATGAACCAGAAGAACCAAATTCAAAATGGGGACTCAGAGGAGGACTAACTTGGACTCTACATGGTGGAGTAAGACACCCTAGTGGAAACTGAGGATGAAGACCTTGGAGTCTCTGTAATAAACGCCTTGGGGGCATAATGATGGCAAGTCACAAATGACATGAAAAGGTTGAAGAGTGATAAAAAAGGATCTATGCGACATATAAATTAATTATGATGTTTATGTCTTGGATTGGTGGTGTAAAATGCTCTTCATGCCCAGGGTATGGGTATGTACAGCGGTGTGTTCTTTGATAAGCCTAGAAGATTATTTAAAGAAAAAAAATGTTGAAAAATGTAAATAGTTGATAAGAAAGTAAAATAAACATTAATCTTAATAAATTCAGCCCAAACAAGGATCTTAAACAATTTAGATGAAATGGAATGAAATTGAATGAAAGCTTATACATCCTAAATGGTAAGAGATCCAAATGTCAGCGGGGCGGGATCCTAATGACTTAGTAATCCTATAGAAATGACCTTGGAAAACAACAAAGAAACACATAGGGGGAGAGAATTGTTTATAAAAGAATGAGTTTAAAGGTAAAAAACTTTTAGGAAAACAATAGGACCTAAGGAAAAGGTGAAAAAAAACTTGAGAGAGTTTTGGATGTAACAATAAATTATGTTGTGATCTCTATAAGAAGCGTGGATCATACACACAAACGATTGGCATGAAACTTGCAAATCTCGAGTTGCCTCGCACAACCTCTAAAAATTTGGAAGTATACTGAAACCTAGAAGTTCATTCTCAAGACGACAAACTTTAGCATATCAAGTCTAATATTAGGCTGAGCTCAAGGTCATATAGCCCAATAGTGCTCTCAAGCAAATACCATGTTGAAAAGCACAAAAATATTCAAGTCCGTTCTATGACCTATAAACATGAATTTGCATTTTAAAAAAAATAATCCTATAGATTTTTATAAATCACACTTTTTATACTAGGAGCACGATTTCTTCCTCTTGATTGCATGAGAACCATGGTTGATAAAAGTGTCGTTTTTTTCAGTAAAATGATACATATTTACCTGTTGGAAGCATCACAAAACATCAAGAACGTTTTTAACATTTTTAGTACAAAGACAGGGGAAAAAAAAGGAGGAAAGTATCAGAGACTGAAAACAACTGAAGAAAAACCCGGATCGCTGAAGCTTATGGTCACCGAGGAATCTGAATTACAATAGTGGAGTCACCATTTGTTAGTGTAAAATCTTATCAAAGCTGTACGAAAATATCCTACTTTAATTATGAGTGATGAATAGAACTAACAACATAAATGGATATGTATCCCTTTATATATGCAATATAAAATGAGAATAAATCCTACAAAAACCCAGATGTATGCAACAAAATTAGTTAAACAACAAAAATAAATAACAATTGATGCAAAATAACTCCAAATAACCAACAGACAATACATGTTTAAAGAATGATTTTTATATTATGTAACACATGTTGAAGGAAACAAGGAAATGTTACCAGTCCCCCTCAATGGGATGGGCTATTGGTTGTCATCAATGCTTTAGCTTCGCAAGTCTCTCTCTCTCAATGATGTAGAAAACTCAAATATGTGATGAACTCAAGTGGGAGATCAAATGGAAAAATAAAATGACAGCGACAATGAGAATGATCAAAGTGAAGAATGAATGGAAAAACCCTCCTATTTATAACAAAATATTGAGTTATTCTCGATAATGGAGAATAATAAAATATTATTAACCAAGATCTAGATCTAACTGCTTGAAATATTTTATTATATTTTTATGGAGGGAAAAAGTATTTAGATTGGTTAAATACATGTATTTAGAAATAATAATAAAATAAATTATTTATATATCATATCATGAATGTGGTTAAAGAATAATAAACAAATAATAATTTGTTTAATTATTCTTAGGTGGCTTAGTCAAATTTAACAAGGAATAATAACTAAATAATAATTTAATTAATTATTCCTATAGAAAAATAAGATAAATAGTGATTTATCTAATTATTTCTGATAATTGGGTTAAATATGACGAGGAATGTTATTCAAACAATGGTTTAATTAATTATTCCTAGAGGAAAATCAAATAAGTAATGGTTTATTTAATTATTCCTCGTGGGGTTTGTTTTTTTAACCAGAAATAACTTAATAAAATATGGTTTATTAAATTATTTCGTATAGTGAAAGAAATTTTACTATTGTAAAAATTGTCTTACATGCTATACTTCAATCCATCTGGCTAGGAATGGCTATATGATCAATTTTTGGTGATAACACTCTTATTTACACTTGATTGTTCATACTCCAAATGGATGTCCTCCTGAAGATCTATGGACTCAGTTCTACAAGAGTCTACCATATCATAATGAGGAATTACTTCCTTCCTTTCCCCATGTAATTTTTCAAGATGATTGATTATCATTGGCTTGTGTTGAAAGTCTCTCTGAAAAAAATTGTCTTGTTGCTCACTATATGTACTTGACTGCTCGAATACTTCATGGGTGCTCTCTTGAAAACCAATGAACCCAACTATATATGAAACCCCATCAGTTGTAGGAGTCACCAATTGTTCTGTCCTTGTTGCCTCCTTATTACCTTGACATGAATGTCTTATTTCACAAGGTCCCTTGTAAATAAAAAATAGTCCTCTCCTTCTAAGTTCATTCTTGTTGCAAGTTTTATTACCTTTTTTCTTTATTCCTCTATCAATACTTTTAAGATCCTTATTATTCAACACCCTTCTAATAAATTTTATGCTTTGCCTGACCAACTTCTCGACTAGATCTTAGGTGACTGGTGATATAGTTATTTCCTTCCTCCAAATGGTCAAAAATTTGGATCTCAGTATCTTGTAGATGTCAGCATCTCCTTCTAAAAACAAGGACATAATATTTTGAATAATTTTTTTGACACTGTGAGGATGAGTTGATGTAATGTTGACGTAAAAAATTTGGAACACCTAAAATATCAAATCCTCACATTCTAGATTAAATATGAGTTTGCCAAAGCTAAACTCTGCCATGAATTCAAATATTTTGTGTCGCTTCTGGAAGGTGGGAAGGAATGTTTTTTTCAACCCCTGGAGGGCTTCTACTATCAACTGCAATATCTCTCTCATGATATCATTATTGTAAGGTAGGAATGGCAATGTTAAGGCTATGATCCTGCTGAGAAAATAAGAAATTGTGAGTCTGACCTCTTCATAAGAATGCTCCCATATTTTGGGTCATATCAATACAGGCATGGATATATTGAGAGAAAAACTGAGTTTCTACCATTATGGCTGCCCCGCCTTGGACATACATGTGTCTAATTGCTCCAAATTATGAAGTTCTATGTATGACTTTGTTTTTTGTAATTTCAATCCATGTGTGAAGAGCTTAACCCCTCTTCTCTGTCCTTCCTTCATTTCCAATCAATGCTTTTGCTATAGAATGGAAAGTACCTTTTTTTAGAGTGTTTTGTTGCTTTGACCCTTATTTTGGTATAAGAAGGTACTGGTGCATAAAGGACCATATATTCAAACTAGTTCATCAAGAAGTTTCTAGGTGTTTTCTAGGGTCTCTTTAAGATGGTCCAACTTCTCCCATACTAATGCACACTAATTATTCATAGGGAGATTCTGTCAATCATGTCTTTCAAAATATTAAGTTTATCTTCAAACAAATTTGGCCCAGAGATGCCTATGAATAAAACCTATTGCAACCACAACCTAATGACTTGAAACACGTTACATACCTTTACCATCACATAATGACACATAATCACCTATGATATTTCCCCAACACTTTTTTTTTTAACAACTTAACAACAATCCCCAATGAAACTAACATTTGTACCTATCCTCTTCTTTTTTCTTCTCCTTTTTTTAATATATATAAAATATCAAATCCCATTTTTATGAAATACAAATAAATACCACAGTAAATCTGTAAAATTATTGAGATAAAGAGAAAAATCCCCCCAAATTTTTTAACATCCTTTCCTAAAATTAGGAGAGGCATTTAATACTCCACTCAAATGTGTAAGCCAAATAACCATGAAAAGATAATAAAATGGCAGAATACTTTTTATGCCAATCCAACCATGGAAAAAAATCATTTCACCCACCATAGAACTCCACATTCTTCTTTTTTCCCTGAAATAATAAACATTGAACTAATTCAGAAAATTATCCTTTCAATTAACGAAAAAAAAGCCAACTAGGATGATGCCGAATACCACCGAAGATGGAAATGTGGGCTGTGGTGAGAATAAATCTCCACTGAATATCCCTGCAATAAATTCTTAAATAATCCCGCAAATAATTTAGAATTTGCAAAAAAAAACTCTCAGACTGGCATGATGTACAACTTTGATACCACTATAATATCCCAAACAAAAAAATAATGAACAGATCTAGAACGTCTAAGTGTTATAGTTAAAAATAATTGTAATCAAAACATTGAACACAATGGGATCTGGGACTGGAACCACTTTATTTAATTAATTACTGAAAATAATACATGCCATAATAATTCACATAATAAACCCTTGCCATTGGCATGCAAGGTTGCTCATCTAATGATAAATAACAACATTGAATCTCAATCGTAGACCCTAGATGGATCCATTAGACAAATTACTCTCACGGGGTTTTCGTCCATGGGATCAAACTAGAACTAGCCTTGCCAATTTCTCAATAAAGTAAAAAGAGATAAATAACTCACTATGATCTCAATGCCTAGCTCCTATTCCCTTATATAGGCTTGATGGACTCTCTAGAAGCTTTATTTTATTATTTTCCCTCGAAAAACGAAGGAAAATATTGTGGGCAGATAGCATGTGTAAATACAATGGGTATATTTTTTCTATTTTGACCATATCCAAAAAATGGATTATTAAAATTCATCCTTCATATTCTAATTACTTAGTTGTTACAAACTAGATAGATGCTAAAGGCCTTATTTTTCCCATCAGAATGACAGAACGGTTTTTGGAAAAACACTAAGTTGATAGAAAGGGATGCTTGTCATACCTAAGGGACTGTAAGCTAATGTCAAAAAAAACTTGTGATATTGATGGCTGAACTTTAATTTGCAAAGTTTCCGTTTTTTATGGATAGTCAACCAAAAGTACACTAGAAAATAAGGTACTGGTGAGTTTTCAAAAAAACGAGAGAATAGGGGGGTTCCCAATTTTACTACACCTTTACTAGAGAGGCCTCTAAACTTGGAACCAAAGACTGTCGGGCTTAGAATTCTCTATAGGGGATTGAAAAAGATTCCAAAATAATTTGGAGAACTTATTGGTTTGAGATATCATATTCTAAAAGCCCCTAGATAACCGAGATTCAAGATTGTCTTGGTAACCTAATTCATTTGGAATCTAACGATTTTAGATCAAGTAGGATATGTCACATCGCTGAAAGTGTTGGATGACTTGAATTCTTGAAGCAATTGAGAATCAAATTTCATATAATGTCTCATTTTCCTAATACTATATGACAACTCAATAATCTCCAAAGTCTATTTATGGCTAGTTGTAAAGCACTTCAAAAACTGCCTCTTAGTGTTTCAAACCTTACGAAACTAGTAACCTTGGATATATGCCATGCTCCAAATCTTCATATTAATCTTGGAATTTTGGGTGGGTTGAGAATTCTATAGGTGTTATCATTTAACATATGAAAATTAGTAGTATAAGGTTTCATTATTTCATTGTGGCAAAAGGCAAAAGCACTTAAAAGGTTGAGAATCAGTAAAATGGAAGTGGAGAATTGCCTCAGAATTATAGAGAATACTTGTTTAAGTCTTAAAATTTTTGAAGTGTATGCTTTTAAAAATATGGTTAGGGCTGAGATTTGTTCCACCACCTTGGAATTCATCCTCAAAAATTTCCTCCAGCTGAGGACAATATTAGGGTTTTCATCTGATATGGAAGTAACATTTATTATCTCACTTTTAGTTTAATATGGGGTGATTCTTTTGAACCTTGGTGCTTTTTTAGTTATATTTGAAGAAGGCATTAATTTTTTGAAGAAATTGGAGGTGGTAGATATTTTTTACACCCATGAAGCCCTTCAATGGAAATTTAAATGGTTATAGGTAAATTTGATTATTGTCCAAATTTTAATTTTAATTTCAATGCTTATAAGTTTGAACGATGTATCGAGATTTCTTATCTATTTTTTTAAACAGATATTGCCCTCTCTAGGAGAACTCAGAATAAGTGTAGATTAATTTTTTATAGATTCAAGTGAAGCACTGAATCCCACATTTTTCAAGATCCAAATTTGGTTTTAGTTTACTGACACAAATATATTATCATTACTATTGGTCTACTTGGACATTAGATTGCGCACAGGTAGACAAGTTCTAGAATAACAAAGAAGAAGAGAATATGAAACTTGGGTAGTCCAAATTACCAGGCTTTAGTCTTCAAAAAAGTTAGAAGTGCCTATTTCAAATCAGAAGTGCATATTTTTGGCCAATATGAAAGAAATTTAAAAATAAACGGCATGTGAACAACAAAGGCTAAACAATGTTAACCCCAAGAAATGTCATGAAAACCTATTCGAACATAATTTTCAAACAGAGGTGGACTTAAAATGCTATAATAGTTCATTTCTTTGAAACTCTAATGTATAAATAATATACTCTTGAAACCACCTAAGACACCACACTCAAAATAGGTAAAGATATGAGACCATATAAAGGGTTTATATAACTGAAGTTGCTAGCACCACAACATTCTCTCAGATATTTTGCAAAAGAAACTTGTAAGACACATGTAAGACATGAAAAAATGTCACATACAAGAAAAATTGATAATTGAATTAAATATAATTCAACACATATGACCCTATAGGCCCACAATTTTACCACTTGCTACCTATCTGGACCTATGACATTACTACTTGTCTCTCTTGCGATAACCTAATTCCCAATGTGCACTATGGACAAGAGGCACTTGGATATTTAATATATACTTGGCATAACCCCATTGCAACCTATACCCTATGACTGTAAATTGAACTATTCATACACAACCTAGTACTTTCTAAACTTCTTAGCCTCGTTATCCGACTATTCTCAAAATATTTAATTACATTTTATTTTCTTCATTTGTTGAGAAAGGATTAGGATTAGGTTCTCTTCATTGTGAAATGGAACATGTCACATTATAGATAACTCTCCCTCCAACGGAAATCCAATAATTTGGACTAGAATTTCTCTAGAGCCTTTATTGAATGTACTTAAATTTCTTCGTTGAAAGGAAGGGAAGTAGGAGTCCAATCCACATGCCCATAAGAACCATTCGAGAAGGATCTAGAAAACATGATTAACAAGAAATAAAATTCGACTAGGGCTACCCAGATCGCTTCCAGTTAGCTATCAATTGAAAAGGAGAAGACGAAGCAAGGAATTGGTATATGAATAGAAAAATGATCCTGGTTTCTCTATAGTTATATTACCTAGTCCCTTTTCTAGTCTTATTAACCGGATGTGTGTAGAAAATACACATAGATTCAACTAATCTTGTAATATGCTAAAAAAAAATACCTGAATCCATTCTACAAATTGCGGAAACCAATTACGATTTCTCAATCATATGAACAAGAAAGAGAAAGAATTTAAATTTCACAACACACATATGCATTTGGGAAAGCCTCAACTAAAAACCCCATTATATTTGCATTGAATTAATTCAAGAATATGAAACAATACAATCCTTCTCTCAGGCTTGAGAGCTCTTTGCACTATCTCCTTCCCTTTAACTCCAAGCTTAACTAGGCCTTCCTTATAGCTTACATGCAACAACTATTAAAGTGAATTATCAGTTATCCGCTTGACCGCTTCATGTGAATTAAATCAAATTTAATTCACTAGAACTCTCAGTAGCTCATATATCAATTCGAACTAGTTAAATTTATTTTAACTCAAATGATCAAGTTAAATAATTACAACTCAAAATAAATTGCAACTAGACCATCTAAGACTTAGAGTGAACTCTACATGCCTCCAGTTTTACCGCCAAATTGAATTGACTTAGATAACTAATTATTCCTGACTTAGTTAACTCGTACAAGCTATAATATGATGTGGAATTACAATTTCATTCTAATTTAATCAAGGTAAAATTAAATTAAAAGCCTCTTCTTGTTGGAAATTTCAGCACTCCCTCTCAACAAGAAAGGGGTTGTCTTCTACCCCGATCCTCCCTCTGTGGAACTCGAATTTTCACCATGACAGTGCCTTTTTCAATATGTCTACGTCTTCCTCCTCTATTGGAATGTACTCTAATGAAATAATATTCCTCTATACATAATCTATGAGATGGTTGTTGGAGAGGGGTTCCCTGGGGTACACTTTTTGATATATTTTTATACACGTTTTGTATATGCGTGTTGCTCAAATGAGTCAAGGGGTTCGTCAAAGTCCCTATTTTTATGTAAAATGGTTTAAGGGTAAACCGTGGGCATCAAACCATGGTTTGAGACCATAGTATCTGTGCGCTTGAATTATATAAATATATAGATCGAGTCTAAGGAAGTAACTTAACAATAGAATATTATTGATGTTATGATCTAAATTTTTATGTGTCTGTAATAATTTTGTGAGGGTTTCAGTCCGGGTTGGGTAGAAAGGCTCCTACTGGTTGTGTGCGTGGAGACCTAGTCCTGGTTGTGTGCAGACTCCGCTGGCTATGTGTGCAGAAGGGTAAAGTGTAAGGGCAAAGTCCGTTGTACTAATGAATTAATATAAGGACTGATTTTGGCGGAAAGCATTGTTTTATCTCTATGTGTTATCTATTTATTGTTCTATATTAAGTTCACTTTACTTCTGTTATGATTACTTGTATCTGCACGAATAATTTTTTTATTTATGCACGAATTTATATTGATGGTTGATGAATCTGCTTAAGTGACTATGCATTATTTATATCTTGATCTGATTCTGTTATGATATATCTGTGTTGAAGATATTTTCAATTCTGTCTGTAATATGATAATTATAATTCTATATTGTGCACATATGTTTATGAGAAATATAAGTCTGAAATGAATCTTCTTAGGGCCACTACATTATTTTCTTCCTGAAGGTGCAGAAACCTAGTTCTAGAAACCCCCCATACTTCTTTGGGTGATAATTTGATCTACACAAGTAGGCCATTACCGAAAGGGCTAGTAGTTGGATGCTTTGTTGGTTGTGCGATAAACTCTGAACCTGGGTCAGGACCCCTGAAGCCAAAAAATGGTTCTGTTGTCAGAACTGGGATCATTTTGAGGGATATCTGATGTTGTGGAAACCCTCGCGGAACTAATTGTAGGATTGGCTAGATAGAAATATCCTTAAATTTGCACTCCAAGAGAATTTAAGTACTAAGATATCTGACGAAAAGTGGGTACATAAATAAATCTATAAAAAATTTCACAATATATTATTTTACTCCTTTGTATCTAAGTTTCAGGAGTGGTTGTTGCAATTGACTGAATTCAATACCTCTGTGAAGATGACGCAGTCGCTGAGTGGACTCCTGAAATGATTCAACAATTTGAAAAACTAGACAATAAGATCACTCATGTAGTAGATCATGGGATTGATTGCCTCTTGGGAGGATTTGTGACAGAATTTTCCATTGAACAATTTGTGGCATATTCTGAAGCAGAGAGAAGATTTTTCAAAGGTCCCAGAGGTAAGTTCCTGTGCTCTTTGAAGTTTTTGCTGAAAATGCTAATATGTGAACAAGGCTCTCTATGTGATCATATTGCTTGAATGTCGCGAAATTTAGGCCTAACTACGCGTAGTGGAAAATTTTACCGTGAAGATCCAGAAAAAAATTATTTATAGCCCTCTAAATCATAGATTTGATAGTGAAGTTGAACCAAAAATTAGTAGCTCTAGTGACTCTGAAGAAGAAGGTTGATCAAACTAGAATGATTAGAAAACCTTGATACCTTTTCCAACCCCATCCACTCTACTTGTACATTTATATCATAAAGCACCTACTCCACCACATAGTCTATCTCCACAACCACCTCCATCTTCCCCAGGCGCAGATACGGCCACGTCGATGAAGTTACCTAATTTTAGAGGCATTGGAAATGAAGACATTGAGCACTTTTAGTTTTTGACTCAGGTCGTATGGCAGGATAAGCAAGTTAATAATAATGATATTAAGAAAGCGTAGATAGCCACTGATTTCCAAGATCGCGCATTAGATTGGTATATCAAATATTTTCAAGAAAACCCTAATGCCACCTTGGACCAAATAAAAGATGCCCTAAAAGAAAATTTTAAGAAGACTAAGTCATATGCACAGTTGGTTACAGAAATGAAAGAGATTCATTGTGAGGTTAATGAATGTGTGTGGGAGGCAGATCAAAGACTGAAGCACACTATCAGAGATGGTGGATTTGTCATCGATGATAATCAACATAAGGAATGGTTTATTTTTATGTTTCTCCTGCATCTGCGCCAACCCTTAGGTCAACAAAATATTTCCACACAGGCTGAGGATGTGGTGGTTGCAATGAAACTAAAAGCTATGAGAACACCTGTTGCGCTTGGAACTTTATAGATTTATAATTAGTTGGAATCCATGCATTTAGAGAATCAAAGATTTCACAAAGACAAGGGACAGGAAGTATGCACAGAGGTCTAGTGCATAAAATGTAAATCTTATGGGCACGATAAAGATCAATGTCATGTACTCAATAATTATCTGAATGACAGAGGTCCTAGTCCATTGAAGAGTACAATATGGTGCACAATCTGTAAAGTTTCTGGATTAGATGACACATATTTCTGCCCAAGGGTCGGAAAGTATTAACCTCAGTAGAAGCAATTGTTTTGTAGATTCTATTCATCATTAGGACATAATGATCAACATTGTCGCACTTATGATATGATGTTGGATAAAGATAAAATATATAGGATGCAGGACGAGCCTACCTCACCAGCATCCCCCTATAGGCATGGTGGATTTCAGGGTAGAGGAAGAGGACGAGGAGGTGGATCAACTGGTCGAGGAAGAGGACAAGTTATTTTCTATAACTGAGGAGGATTTGGTCACTATGCGCACGACTGCCAAAATCTAGCGTGACAATCATGCATGTATTGTAGAAAATTTGATCATGTGATAGAATATTTTCTTGTCTTGATTGCTAAAATGCAGGAGAAAAAGACACAAACTCAAACAAAAAAACTTCAGATGGTTAGAGCAGAAACACGTGAAGAAGATCCCAACATAAATTTGGTCACTAGGAGCAGAGTAGACACTAATGAATGTAAGCAAAAGCAACTGACTACTGACGTATGGATCCGTAAGGCACTTGAGAAAAAAGAGGGATTTGATTTGCAACGCGTAAAGGAGACTTTTTTTGACGCGCGGAAAGAATTTGCAGAAGGTAGCACATCAACATCAGGTAGACCAATGAAAGAAGGAGGAGGAGATGAAGAGATCAAACCATTTCTACAAGCGTTCATTAAGTTACTACGCAATAAAATGGTAGTCGAGAAACTTCAAGATCTGATAGATAATTGCATGGAAAAGGAAAAGTTGAAGGTAGAACAACGATTTTTCAACAAAATATATAAGAACAAGAAGAGAACGGGTAGAGAGATGTGTTTGACCGTGCAAATCGGTGCTTATGAGATGGACCAGGTTATTCTAGACTTTGGGATCATATGCAAATGTTATGTGTAAGAAAACTGGGCTGCGCATGGGATAACCGAAGATGGAATGGTCTACCATTCAACTTCTCATGGAAAAGAAACAAAATATCATTCTGTTAGTAAGGCAGTTGCAGGTCGTAGTCAGTATCAAGGGTGTTAGGGTGATGGCAGACTCTCAAGTTATACAAATTGTAGATGATACTAACCCTTATCCTGTGCTGCTAGGGTTGGACTAGGCTATTGATATGGATGGTGTCATAAACCTGAAGAAAATAAGAATGGAGTTTGAGAGCAATGGGATTAGAGTCATCATTCCATTAGACGCTGCATAAGGACAGAGATACATAGAGCCTGTGTGCGCTGATGATGACATTGATCAAATATATAAATTGAATTTGCATGAGGAATACTGGATTAACCCAACAACAGATGGAAATCTCAATTGGGATAAGGACAGTTCCCATTTCTCGGGTTCTGATGGGGAATTAGAAAACTAGCATAATTAGTTGCATGAAGTGTTTGTGCTGCGCTGTAATCGTGTGACCATATATCTTCAATGTATAACATATGAGGTACGTGAATTACCACATTATGATGGTTTAACTAATATAAACATGTTTATAGGAGAACCTGAAAGAACTGTGCGAGAAGGCCAAAGATTCCATGCTTTGGATCTCAGATTGCGTGCTACTCCAGAAAGGTGGTGGGAAAGTCATAAGGAAAAAATGGGAAACATGGAGGAATGTGCGTGGATGATGAAGTTACACTTTGAGTATTTATTTCTCTTGAAGATTTTGTCATCTCGACATGGGGGGGTATCACAATGGGTGCAAAAAAATCCTCTGGTTCTGGTGAAGAAGGACTCACAAGTAGAGGAGTAGATGATCCACTACGAGCGTCCTCTATTTCATGAATTTTCTGATGGGTATCGGGAAATTTGTTGGGACGAGGACAATGATGGGAATAGTGGCCACAATGATCACCCAAAGCACAAGGTGGATTCGTGCAGAATGATTTTAGTTTCTTGGATGAATCAATTAAGGTAACATGGACCTCTAAGATGTTAAATTTAGTAAATTTTTCATTTACCACATGTTTGAGATGAGGAAGCTCAGGACAATTATTTGTGGCATGCAAAACAACATCACACAAAGTGCACAGAGTTGTTAGATTTGGGGGCTTAGGTGTAGCTGGAGTTATTTGAGGAGCCTTGTTTGTAGGCTCCTTCTTTTTGGCTTTTCCATCCTCCCTAGATGCTTTCGCAACAAGAGTGGGCTCCTGTTGAGGTTGATGTGGAACTAAAGCAAAGGCAGGGGTCATTATGACTCATTGAATTAGGGTCAAAGTGATATATGGTTTAAGTTTATATGGTGGAGTTTTTGTTGGGGGATCTATGTACTATAATGGGATCCCCAGAGTAAAAATGGGTAAAATAAACGTAGCTATAAGAGGCACAAAAAATACTCTAGATGGGGGAGCTAAAAATGGTATCTGACCTAAAGGGTAAAATCCTGGCGAAACGACTTCTAGATGGTTAATAATTGGGGGAAATTTTCCTGGTTGAAAAATATTGGGGGAAACACCAATAGAAGGAGAAGGTCCTTGAGGAGATGGTCCTAATGCTTATGGCGAGTGAACAACAATAGGTTGTGAAGGAATTGGTTGTTAGATAGTTGTACCAGGCCTCTTTTGGCTAGCTCGAGACACTTGCAACATGAAAACACTCAATGAGTTGGGCTCAGAAATGGGAGGAGGTGAACCAAGGAATGCACCAAGTAATGAGGAATCCTTATAGAATCTATGTGAGACACTGGTGAGAGGTGTGACCATTTTTTTATCAGTCATCAATGATATAATGGACTCAGGTTAGGTCTGAGACTTGGGTTCGTAATATGCCAACTAATCAATGGTGACGATCTTTCCATTATTGTGGAAGCACATCTTATGGTGAACCGTAGATGAGAAAGATGAGATCACATATGTGTAGCTGCGACCTAAGAGGATATTATAATCAAAAGGGGCATCAATGACTTCTATGTCAATACAAATAGTCTTTCCCGCAAGTGTAATAGGAAAATTGTAGAACATGGCAAGGGAATGGGAAGGGTAACCATCACAACAATGAAAAGTGATGGTGGATGGTGATAGATCAGGGGACCCAAGTTTCTTCCAAGCAAAGGTAGAAATCACACATGTGGACGCAATCTCGTCAATGGTACATTGATGGATAGTGGCATTAGGAATATTGACTAGTAATTGGAAAGAAACGGATGAGGGTAAAGGGGGATGTTCTCACTTGTGAACATCAAATATGATTAAGCGATCATCTAAAGGATCCACAATTCCTAGAGTAGTTAGTAGAGCTACTTCCAACATTGACATGGTGACAGGAGACTGTGCCAAGTCATCTACTATGTTGTAGGTTTGGGCAACTTTGGAAGAACCATCATTATGGAGTAATGGCCCTTTAGGGATCTTGGGAATGATCTCTGCCTTAGGCTGAGGGATATGCAAGGGACCATTTGGTTTCAGAATGTAATCTATGGATACTTTGGTTTGGGACTCTGTTGCAGACATAGCAGGTTTCTTGTCATATTGGCACGATCGGGTTTGAACGTTGACATCAACGGTATTGACCTTGTTATAGTTCATCATGAGAATATGATAATCAAGATTACCATACTGCTGGGGTTGATGAGATGCCTGACCTTGTGGGGGTTTGGAAACAACATATCCTTACTGAGGGAAAGGATTAGTGAACACAGTCAGTTGAGATGGAGTAGTGTTTGGAGGGAGCGATGTTGTGGGTTGTTGTCCTCGAGATGCTTCTTGATCTTCCCAAAGTTGATGCATCTGGGGTAGAAGGGGAAAATCATGTGTATAGTGGACATGTATGCCACAACATGCATAAGGTTTGTTCATATGAACTTCCTTATTCTGCTTGGGTTGATCGCCCTGTTGTTGGTTTGTGGTGTTAGGTTGGTTCCCTTGGGGTGTGTTCGGTTGATTACCTTGGTGACCCTAGTTACCCTTCATTTTTTGGTTTTGGTTTCCTTTCCCCTTATTATTTTCCTTACAATTAGGGGGATTATTCACACTTTGCTGAGCATACACCTCACCTTGAGGAGGTGGTATATGCCGGAGGGGATGGAGTGTTGGGTTGTGCATAAGGATAAAAATGAGATGGTAAAAAATTTGGGTGAATAGGTTGAGTAACAATTGGCCCTGGAATCGACTGATGTGGCTAGGTAAATGTGTAAGGCATGATTTGACTACGATACGAGTTTCCTGGAGGGGTATAGGTCTGGGAGGAACTGGTCCCCCCCTGAGGGTAACCATACATCATGTGAAGATGTTCATATGGTGATGGGTGTGAAAGGGATCCAACAATATCATCAGCGACGTGAGATGCCCTGAGTGCAGTGGCACCACTAAGTCTAGGAAGATCCAGTAAAATGGTATAAACATAACATGACTGGGCATAGATAAAGTCATATTTTAAATAAACCTGGAGATCTTATTCCTCGTTTTGAGGAAAATGATACGTGACATATTTTCCTATGGGGGCTAAAAGCGCTCTAAGAAACCAATCCATATAGACACAATCATCGAATGTAGGAGCTCTACACATGCTCCTTCTTCTAGTCCATTCTTGGACATGGTTGGAAAGGTGGTTGGAAGAATTCTAATGGAATGCGGTCAAAAACTCAGTACCAGTATCATAACAAAGGGGTAAATCGAAATATGACATAAATTATTTAGCAAGATTCGTAAAAGCAGTAAGAGATGTAGTTGGCTAGTCAACATACCACTTTGCAGCTTCTCCAGTGATCGTGTGTTGGAACAACCGAAGGAAAATGGAGTCATCGGTGATGGAATTAGATGAACACGAGATATGAAATGAGCATACATGATTATTGGAGTCCTCTCTAGTGTTTCCTTCAAAATTAGGAATGTTAGAAGGAATATTAGTTAGCATAGATAGCCAGCCTGCATCGTGGAGTATGGGGTCATTTATTAACTCGGTAAAATCGAGGAGGCATAAACCAGTCATAAATGGTAGTAATGGAGTAGTCGGGATGGTTTTCCTATAGAATTTCCACTAGAAGTGAGTCCAGGATTAGGGAAAAAGCCACCAGCAAGTTGGTTTCCCACACTTGCATTGGTGCCTGACATGGTGGTTGTATGACGTTGAGCAGAATAACAGAGTTAGAATCATAGGAAAAACCCAATGAACCAGAAGAACCAAATTCAAAATGGGGACTCAGAGGAGGACTAACTTGGACTCTACATGGTGGAGTAAGACACCCTAGTGGAAACTGAGGATGAAGACCTTGGAGTCTCTGTAATAAACGCCTTGGGGGCATAATGATGGCAAGTCACAAATGACATGAAAAGGTTGAAGAGTGATAAAAAAGGATCTATGCGACATATAAATTAATTATGATGTTTATGTCTTGGATTGGTGGTGTAAACCAAATTCTCTTCCTTTTAAGTGTGAGTGTGTGCAAGCCGTGTGTTTATTTTAATTAAGCCCAGACGATTATTTAAAGAAAACAAATGTTGAAAAAATGTAAATGAAACTGAAATGAAAGTAAAATAAATAGTTAATCATTAATAAATACCAACCCAAACAAGGATCTTAAACAATTTAGATGAAATGGGGTCGAAATTGAATCAAAACACAATAAAATGGCCAAGAGATAAAATGTCAATGAGACTGGGATATAATGACTTGATAATGCTAGAAATGACGCAGAAAAAAACAAGAAACCATAGGGGAAAATTGTTGCAAAAGATAGGTTTAAAGGTAAAAAACATAGGGAAAACAATGGGACCCTAAGGGAAAAGACGAAACAAAACTCAAGAGGGAGTTTTCGATGTAACAATAAATTATGTTAAGGATCTATAAAAATGATGGATAATACCCTAAAATAGATGGCTGAAAATGTTGCAAATTTCAGACTGCCTACTCAGCTCAACTCCTCCTAAAAAGTTGTGTTAGATTCGGTCCTTACAACCCTCCGTCAGAGATCATTTCGCTTTTGCATATCATTTTTAGGTGTCTCGCTCACTTCACTTCATTTCATTTTGATAGGGGCATGCCATTGACTGACGAGAGGGTTTGGTTGTCTTGTATTCCCTCATGCTTGTACCTGCTGGGCTAATTAAAACTCGTCAAAAATCATTGAAGTTCAGGTCACGTCATTCATGGTCATAAATGATTATTTTCGTCAACAAGAGTCTGTTTAGTTTTAGAGTCTAGGGTTCAGTCTTTTGATGTATTTAATAAATGCTCGTAGGCCATGAGGATGGTTTCGAAAAGGTTCTTAATTCAAATTTTCATCATCAAACAAATTTGAGGACATTTCTAGTTCAAAAATCTGTTTTGAAAAAGAAACTGTCAAATTTATTTTTTGTAACAATCATGTATTTTTTCTACCATAAAAAATTTCAATGCAGCCTCTATTCTTTGCCGAAGTCCAAACGCCAAAATCCCTGCAAAAATCAAATAATTTCATCAGTCCAAAACTCATAAAATCAGTGCAAAAAGCCAAAAGACAGAAGTTCAGTGAAATGACAAAGTGCCAAATGAGAAACATTACAAAGTGGGTTGTGGAGGAAGTAAAAATTAAAACCAAATCTTGCAAGAGATTTTCCAAGGTTACATAAACCATTTGTGTCAAATTACATTCACAAATTTTCAGAGCAAAGCCGAATTTGGAGGTTGAAGAGCAATTGCAATGTTGAAGGGCCGGAATTGTGCTGACAGTCAACGCGTGGCGCATAGGATGTGTGCGGTGCACTGGGCAACTTTGTGCAGTTCATTTTTACACGCGTGCGGCGCACCAAACCAGCACAGCGCGTTGGGCATGCGCGCGGCACATAGAGCCCTAAGGCCGGAAAACTACCCTCCTTCACCCAAACTCGTATCAAATCGCCTCATTCGCCTTCAAGTAAGTTATCCACGCCTTCTCAATGATTTTTGGATATGCTGTGGTGGTTTAAAGGCGGAGAAAACAAATGTTTGGATGGTGTAAAACTTAACCCTATGTCCACTTCGAAATATGCTCCATAGGGTTTGAGGAGTGATGATTGACATTTGAAATTGGTGTCAAAACTTGCATTTGCCAAAACACTCTTATGCCATTGTTATGTATGCTTTTATCACTGCTATCATTATATCATTTTCCTCACTGCTGTGATCACTGTTATTATACCACAGTCCCATTCTTATACCACTGTTTCACATCCTACATTCCCTTTTGTTCCCATGTGGTAAAACTCTAAATTTATCACTTGTTATCCTTTCCCTCCATTGACAAATTTTTAATTGCCACAACATTCAAGGATTATGCCTTAGATTTCACTTACATTTTGTCATTTCACCTATTCCTATTCCCAAAAATACCCCCCTCACTATCATTGTTTTCCTATATCACTTGTAAATTGTCCATATTCCTAAATCCCTCAAACAGTGGTTGTCCTCACACTTAACAATATTTGCCTCATTGTGGTTTTCCTATAGCACCTTGATACATATGTGACACATTTGGTATTAGAGCATACACTGAATTCTTGTTTTCATCATTACCATATCAGCATATATTTGTCAAACATCTTGATTTCAGCATCATGTCAGAGACGGATTCAGTTTATGAGCAGGGGTATGACAATGATTCCACAGCAGAGGTTAATGTGCCAAGGAGGTCTAACAAAAGTGGCAAAAGTGGCAGGCATGTCAGGGAGGAACCTACTTCTTTGGTTCAATTGCAGGCTTGCCCACTTGCAATGGATTGTTTTCAGCGTCAGCCATGTTTCCATTATTGTGAGATGATTTCCCAAACTCAGCATCATCATGATTTAGCTCGCCTATTTGTTCTGCATTTGCATGATGGCCATGTGAACCTTGCTGGAGTAAACTTCATTTTGTCACCAGAGACCATTGCTCAGGCCACCGGGATACCAAACATAGGAGAGGAATGGAATAAACGACAGCAGCTAGAGAAATCCTATTATGAGCCATATATCAGACCTGGATATATGAGGCAGCTGAGCAGGGTATTTCCATTTCGATTTCTGAAGGATGAGTATGCACCATTGATGAGACTGGTCATTCGATATTTCAGTTGCGAGGGCAGATTCTCGCGCCTCTATGCGTACCATATCCGTTTGTTGATGCATTTCACGAGGGTACGTATGATGAGAATTCCATACTTCATGTACCGTAACATAGAGCGGATGACATTTCTTGTACAAAAGAAGACCCCAGCACAGCAGCATAACAGTATATATCATTACGCGCTGATAAAAATCATGGTGGTACATTAGCTCACACAGCAGGGCATCGCATGGGATGAGTTCATCTCCCGTGACTTCTTTGCAGCGCCACAGCCACCTCCCGAGGTAGTTCATGATGAGGGAGAGCCTTCACAACAGTTTGATATTCCTGAGACCGAGCATATCAGTGCTCCAGTGTATGTGACATATCAACGAGGCCACAGAGCCTTATTTGCAGCTACACGACGAGTACTATCTCCACCGGGGGTGGAAGGGGTCTCGTTGACTTCATCAGTAGTGTGAGTACTATCTCCACCCGGGGTGGAAGGGGTCTCGCCTTCGACATCAGCACAGGTACAGGTTCAGGATAGAGGCAAGAAGCCTATGCACGATGAGGGCCCTTCAAGAGGCCGAGACACTGATTTTATACTCATCGATGTTGATGCGAGCTCTCCTAGCTCGAAACTGAGGGAGGTCATCCAGGAGCAGAAAGATGAGATTGGTACTTTGACAGAGAATTTACAGAGATCACAATGGGTGATAAAGTACTTGGAGCAGCGGAACAAACAGCTGGAGGATCAGCACACACTTGTAGAGCTGCGGCGAATCCGTGAGGATCGACAATTGGCCCGGAAGAGATCTGGTGACATGACACCAATTGAGTGAGAGACTGAACTCATGCATGTTAACATTCATCTGGAGAATTTTTTGGCAAAGGCCAATAGAGACAAAGACATGCTCCGTCATATGAAAGGTCATTATTGGGCCCGCATGCACGTTTGCAGAGCAAAAATGAAGATTCTGAAGAGAAGGTTGAGCAGAGCACTGAAACAGCGAAAGAAGCCTGATCCACTCTGGATCTTGGCCGAGGCTTCATTGGAAGAGCATGAGGCATGATAGGGGATCTTCGCTCCAAATTTCAGCAAATTTGGAGAAGTTTTTGTCATTTTCGAAAATTTTGGTCACAAAACAGGTTTTTCCGCCCAATGCGTAGCGCGTCCCGACGCGCGCTTATAATTGGGACATCTTCTGGAGGAAAAATTTGTATTTTTGGATTTTTAATGGTAAGTTATGCATGCTTAGAAATGGCCGAAGAATTTCATCAAGTTCTGGATGATCAAAAGGGCCAAAAACACCATGAAAACCACCTTTTTGCCACCTTTTGCACCAGCAGGAAGTACTTCTGGGCGAATGAATTTTTTGAGGGGAAAATGAGCTCCAAATTGAAAAATTCCACTTGGGTTGGATATCCAACATCCAGGGCTTTCCAACGAGCTATCTTGAGCTCAATTTGGACTCCGGGAAGTGCCCCAAAAATAGGATGAAAGTAGCACGACGCATAGAGCTTTGGTGCGCGGTGCATAGAGATTTTGGGCATGTTTTTCACCTTCTAGCTCAGAAATTCGGCCAGTTTGGACTAGTTTCACCTCTTGATGTAATTTTTGGTTTTTCTTGATGTAATTTGATGTACATAATGTAAATTTGGCACTTATTTACTTGTTCTATATGATTCATTCACAAAAAAGTGAAAATCAAGTGAATGGATAAGTTTCCTAGCTTATAGAGGCACGTTGTTTGGCTGCCTAGATTTTAGCTCTTTGTTTAGAATTGGTTCAAACTGCTCCTAGAAGCATGATCTAGACCCCTAGAGGCATGGGAAGGGGTTAGAATTGTCTATTTATTGTATTTTTTGAGACACTTTCAGGGTTGGACTCTTGGGAAAAGTTTGGCACACTATTGTACATATTTTTTGCATTTTGGCTAAGGAAAGATCAGAGGTTTTGCAGCACCTGTTGGGATTATTGTGGCTTTCAGTTTTGATGGTGTGTTCTCTCAGTTATTTGTAAGTTCTTTAATGTTTAATGTATGTCATTCCCTTCTTTTGCTTCTGAAACTAAATGAATGAGTAAATGAGGTAGAATCCATTGATTCCAGTGCTCTGCCTTTGAATTTGTTTAGTTTTATATATTTTCGCCAGTTTGAAGAGGATCCTTGTTCTCCCTTGCCCTCTTCAGCTCCTTTTCATTCTGATCCATCCATACGCATAATAAAAAAGAATCAAGACTACTGCCTACCTTGCCCCAACTCGAATTCTGCAAAGATCTGGCCTCATCCCCGAGCCCAAAATTGTTTTTCCCATTTTTCCAATGAAAACCCAAAAATAAAAAAAAAACCTTCCTATCTATTTACTAGCCTAAAATCAATATCCATTATAAGTCATCTCAGCCCCTTTGAAGACCTTTTTCCGAGATAGACCCGGAGAGAGCCCTCTCATGTCCTTGTAGGGCTAGCTACGAGGCTGAGTGTGGTTTGATGTTGCCTTGAGTTTTACCTTATTTCAGCCTAAGGTAGATTCAAGCGCTAACAAGTTGGAAGTATACTGAAACCCTAGGGGGATTCATTCTACTTCAAGGTGACAAATCGAGCATATCTAGGTCTAATATCAGCTGAAACAAAGGTCATACAACCCAAAACAGTGCTCTCAGCAAACCATGGCAATTTCAGAAAAGAAAAAAACTCAAAAAAAGATTCCATATCACAGTTACTGACCTATAAACAGGTGCTTTTGCATTTTTAGGCTGACAAGTGCAATTTCAGGGGGAAATCACATTTTTTATGTTGAAAACTGTGATTTCTTCTCCTTGGTTATGAGGCAATAGGTTGAGGAAAAAGTGTCGTTTCTAGTGTGGCCAATACATGTTACCTATGGAAACATCATAAAACATCTAGAATTTAGAATTTTGACTGAATTAGGGAAAAAAATCTAAAAAAAAACATCAAGAGACTGAAAACATCTGAAGAAAAAAGCAAATCACTGAAGCTGATGGTCACTGAGGAATCTGAATTACAATAGTGGAGTCACCATTTGTTAGTGTAAAATCTTATCGAAGGTGTACGAAAATATCCTACTTTAATTATGAGTGATGAAAAGAAATAACCACATAAATGGCTATGTATCCCTTTATATATGCAATAGAAAATGAGAATAAATCCTACAAAAAACCAGATCTATGCAAAAAAAGTAGTTAAACAACAAAAAGAAATAACAACTGATGCAAAATAATTCCAAATAACCAACAGAAAATACACGCTTAAAGAATGATTTTTATATTATGTAACACATGTTGAAGGAAACAAGGAAATGTTACCACTCCCCCTCAATGGGATGGGTTATTGGTTTTCATCAATGCTTCAGCTTCACAAGTCTCTCTCTCTCAATGATGTAGAAAACTCAAATATGTGACGAACTCAAGTGGGAGCTCAAATGGAAAAATAAAATGATAGCGAGAATGAGAATGATCAAAGTGAGGAATGAATGGAAAAACCCTCCTATTTATAACAAAATATTTAGTTATTCTCGATAATGGAGAATAATAAAATATTATTAACCAAGATCTAGATCTAACTGCTTGAAATATTTTATTATATTTTTTTGGAGGGAAAAAGTATTTAAATTGGTTAAATAAATTTATTTAGAAATAATAAAAGTCAATTTTTATTAATATTTTTTTGCTGCTCTTAATTGCTAGACTGTTATTCTGCATTTTTTTTTCTCTATATAGCCCTGACATTTGCAGCTCCAGCTCCTGCAGCTCCTGAAGACTGCAGGCTCCTCTGTCATTCTGCAAATTGCAGGCCCTCTGTCATTCTGCAAGATTCCATTTCAAAAAAAAAATTGTAACGGCCTTTTGGGCCTCCTCCATTCTCCATCGACTCACCTACCCAATGCCTTCCCTTCTCCTTCGCCCCCTCACTTCTATCTCTACCTGCATTCCCATTCCCCATTCCCCATTCCCCCATACACCAGCGCCACCTGCATAACAACGCTCCCTCTCCGCGTTGTCATACCATTTATCGACCTGTGATATATCGCTCTGTCAACATTGTTTGGTCAACTATCCACGCAGTTTATTATATCCACGCAGTTTATTATATATCTGCGCTATCCACACATTGTTTGGTCGACTATCCACGCAATTTTTTATATCTCTGCGCTATGTATATGTTATACAACGCCCTCACTGTCTATAATACAACGCCCTCCACAGTGGAATCTGCTCCAGCGTTCACCATCCTATTTGCAGCTCCTGATAGGTCACCATACTATCTGGTTCGATACAGCGTTCACCATACTATTTCACAGTCAGCCCTATGCATTACCGCCGCTCCATCGTTTATATAAAAACTTTGTCACTGTTATATACCATCTGCGTTTAATCCCATACAACGCTTCTCTCCCACCTGTTATAACATCTCCTCCCATTCCATTTATAATACAGCTCTGTTCAGCATCCATTCATACAACGTTTACCTCCTGGTTCACGCTCCTATTTTTTGTAACCTGGTGATATCAATACGCTATGCAATACCTTATTTTATACTGCCATTCCACTCTTGTATCGACAGTTACACTGGTTTTATTGTTTACGCCGGTTTTATTGAATACGCTGGTTTATTAATAGTTGTATTATGGTATTGACATACAACGCCTGGCCCGTCGGCCCTCCCATTACAGCGGCATTGACATATGACATATGGTATTGTATTGACATATGACAGTCGTATGGTATACCATTTCCCATTCATATTTTTTTAATACCATTTCCCATATATATTTCCGCCCCATTCATACTTGTTTAATACCATTTCCCATATATATTTCCGCCCCATTAATACTTGTGTAATACCGATTTTCCATATATATTTCCGCCCCATTCATACTTTTGTAATATCCCATATATTTCCGCCCCTCCCAATTTTTAGATACCGCCCCATCCATGCATTCGATACCACCCCATTCATAACATTCCATATCGACCTCCCATACAAATTTTTCTCCAAACAAAACAAAAAATACACATATTTTTTGGTGCAGAATTCAGTTTTTTTAGCAAAGAGCTTGTGTTTTTTAAATTCAGTCTTTAGAAAGAGTTTTTTAAACTCAGAGTATTTTTCCAGCAAGAGTTTTTGCCCCTTTAATTGAAAGATTTCAAGAGTTGAAAGTTTTTATAGCAGAAATTTTTCCTCTTCAGAAGATTTTTTTTTTCCAGCAATCTAATGCATTCTCTCATCTCAATTGTTGGGGTGGTTCTCTCCGGCAAAGAGAACTATCTTGAATGGTCTCAGAAGATTAAACACACACTCATTTTTAATGAGTTGTGGAAAGGAATCTGTGAAGGACAAGAAGAAAACCCACCAGCAAAGCCCACTTCAGACAAAGAGCTTGCCATTTGGGAAAATAAGAACTGCAAGGCCTATGCCTTGATTGCAGCCTCCGTAAGTGAAGAGGTGAGTCGCCATATTTCATTATTCTCAAATCCCTATGATGCCTTGAACAAGCTAAAGGAACTCTATGACTCACATTCAGAATTAGAAAATGTTCAATTGATGATTAAGCTGTTCAGTCTTGAAATGAAGAATGATGATCCCCTTGCTTTAGCTTCAGAAGTAAGATCTATAATGCATGACATTGAAAACACTAGTGTAAAAATGGACATATCTCTCATAGCATATGTTAAGGCATTATATCCGACTTACTCACATTATCTTGAGTCTTTGCAAGCAAGTGGAAACTTTGAGCATATCACCTTTGATAAACTTGAGAAAAAGTTTGCAGAAAGAGAGAAAGCTTTTGCGAAGATGACAGTCCCTTCATCTTCCGAAGAGGCTACATACTTGGCACATAGAGAAAAGAGTCATGCTTCAGATTCATCCAGAGGAAGAGGTGGCAAAAGAGGAAGAGGAAGAAGAAACTTCACAGAAAGGGGGGGCAGACAAGCTGACAAATCCAATCTTCATTGCACACGTTGCAATAGAGATGGACATGATGCATCCAAATGCAGAACACCATGGGAGAAAATTGAGCAGCACAAAAATCAAGACAAAGGTAAAACTAATGACAAAGACAAAGGTAAAGCACCTGAATCCGCTCACTATGTTCTAGCACATTGTAACAATGGAGTAACTGAAAACCTATTTGATGTTTCATTTACTTCATGGAGAGATGATTGGTTGCTAGATTCGGGAGCAACATGTCACATGACATTTAGAAAAGATTTTTTTGAAGAATTCACTGACAAAGTTGATGGAGCAGTATATTTCGCAGATAAATCCAAACTCAAGCCATCAGGGCTTGGCACAGTCAGGCTTAAACTGCCTGGTCTTCCTGATCATATCCTACATGAGGTTCTATACCTCCCTGAGTTGAAGAGAAACTTGTTGTCCCTGGTCAAAATCCGGCAGCAAGGACACTCAATTCACTTGTTTGATGGCAAGGCAGAGGTCAGAAAAGCATCAGATCACTCACTTGTCATGGAGGGAATAGAAGAAGGGAGACTCTTGAAGCTGAAAGGTTCATCTGCTCATGCTCAAAACTTTGCATTCAGTTCACATCATGATGAAGGTACATTCCCATAAAGTCTTTTATGGCATGCTAGATTTGGACACTTAAACTATGAAAGCCTTCGTTTGTTGAAGAAAAATGGTGTTAATGGACTGCCTACAATTCCTAGAAAACCTAAGGAATGTGATGCTTGTATTCTAGGAAAGCATAGAAAACAACCATTTCATGATTCACACTCCAGAGCACATAGAAAACTTGAACTTGTTCATTCAGATTTATGTGGCCCTATGCCTATTGCTTCTGCAAATGGAAATAAATACATGATGACATTTATTGATGACTACACCAGAATGTGTTGGATTTACTTCTTGAAGAATAAGTCTGATGCTTTTCAAACTTTCAAGAATTTTCATGCATGGATTGAAAATGATGCACAAACACATATTGGCTCTCTACGTACTGATAATGGAAAAGAATACACTTCAAACGAATTTGAAAATTATCTTCGTCAACATGGAATCAAACATCAAACCACTGTGCCATATAATCCACAACAAAATGGTGTAGCTGAAAGAATGAACAGAACCATTTTAAATATGGTCCGCTCCATGTTATTTTTCAAGAATGTAAAATTGATGTTTTGGGCTGATGCAGTTCTATGTGCTATTTACATAAAGAATAGGTGTCCTTCAAGTTCAATTAGAAACAAAACTCCTTTTGAAATGTGGCATGGCCACATTCCTTCGGTAAAGCATTTCAGGGTCTTTGGGTCCACCTGTTATGCCTTGATACCCAAGGGTCAAAGGAACAAATTTGGTGCTAGAAGCAGAAAATGTATCTTCTTGGGGTACTCCAATACCTCCAAAGGATATCGTCTCTATGATGAAGCAAATAAGAAGTTTGTGATAGCAAGAGATGTCATATTTCTTGAATCTTCCAAGAGTGACAAGGTTGTTGAGCGGCAACTTGATCGCCTGGATAGATTCACACATGCAAAGTATTTCCAAGAATTTGATAATGTGATTCCACATCTTGAAGGGGGGATTCCGATATTGAATCAAACTGTGGAATCATGTCCTGAAGCACTCTCTCCCCCACATGAAGAAACAACCACAGATGACACATTGGATGATGTGATTGATAGAATTGGGAGATTGAATCTTGAATCAATCCCAACTCAGTCAAATGACCAGCCTGGGCCATCTCAGAAAGGTCCTCCCAAATGGCTGACAAAGACACTGGAGAATGTTCATCCTGATGAGGTTGGAAAAACAGGAACAAGAAGTTCCACTCAACAAATCGAAGGTGATGTAGATAATTATGATTCCCCTGTTGATATGGATATTGCTTATAACTTTGAATTGAGTTTGTCTACAGATCATGAACCAACTTCCTTCAAAGAAGCCACTTCTCATGATGAATGGAAAGAAGCGATGCAAAAGGAGTATGATGCCTTGATAAAGAATGGCATTTGGAAGCTGGTTGATCCGCCTTTGGGAACAAAACCAATTGGCTATAAGTGGGTCTACAAGAACAAGTATAAAGCAGATGGCTCACTTGACAAGCACAAGGCTAGGCTTGTGGCAAAAGGTTTTGCACAAAAAGAAGGAATCGACTATGATGAAACTTTTGCTCCCACAACAAAATGGACCACCATCCAGACTCTCTTTGCCCTAGCAGCTCGGAATGGATGGAAAGTCCATTAGATGGATGTAAAAACTGCCTTTTTTAATGGATATTTAAAGGAGAAAGTTTTTATGTCCCAGCCAGAAGGATTTTTTGTAAAGGGCCAAGAACACAAAGTCTGCAAGCTTATAAAATCTTTGTATGGCCTCAAGCAAGCACCACGAGCCTGGTATGAGAAATTAACCGAGCATCTTCTGAAACTTGACTTCAAACATTTTGATCTTGATGATGCAACTTTGTTTGTTAAGAAAGTTGGAAAAACAGTTGTATATCTTCTGGTATATGTAGATGATCTTTTGATAACAGGAAACAATGAGAGCTATATTGCATCCATGAAGAAAGAGTTGAAGAAAGGTTTTGAAATGACTGATTTGGGTCATGTTCATTGCTATTTGGGTATTGAAGTAATTCAACATCCTAAATTCATATTTCTTTCTCAAAAGAAGTACATTGGAGATCTCTTGAACAAATTTGGCATGGATGATTGTAAACCCTTAAGCACTCCAATGGAACAAAACTTGAAGCTCACATCTATTGAAGGGAAGGAATTTGAGGATGCAACTAAGTATAGACAACTTGTAGGAAGTCTTATCTATCTGACCACCACCAGACCTGACATTTCATTTTCTGTTGGAATCCTCTCAAGGTTCATGCAAAAACCTTGTGAAGGACATTGGTCTGCTGCAAAAAGAGTGCTAAGGTACTTGAAGGGGACTCAAGACTTTGGACTCAAATATGCACAGGTAGGCAACTTCAGCTTGATCGGATACTCTGATTCATACTTTGATGGCGACAAAGAAACAGGGGTGTCTACTACAGGTTACACCATGAGTCTTGGATCAGGAGCTGTCTCATGGAGATCACGCAAACAGTCAGTTCCAGCAGATTCCATGACCGAGGCAGAATATGTGGCAGCAGCTGAAGCAAAAAAGGAAATTGTGTGGCTCCGGAAAATCCTGGAAGATTTGCAGATGAAACAAATGTATTCCACTCCACTCATGATCGACAACACTTCTGCAATAAAGTTGGCCAAGAACCCAAAGTTCCATGATCGAACAAAGCACATCAATACAAAGTACCATCTAATTTGACATCATGTTCAGGCCAAAACCATCCATCTACATCATTATTCCACAAATGAGCAAACTGCTGACATCTTCACCAAAGCACTTGGAAGAGAAAAGTTTGAAAAGTTCAGATCGATGCTTGGACTCACCAACATCCCTTCGAATTAAAGGGGGGAATGTTGACACCTAATCCTATGGATGGGTGTGCATATGTATTTTTGTATATTATTTAATATTAGGAAATAAGGAAGGCCAAGAGTCATTGGGAGATGAATCCCAATAGCCTAACCTCCATGTATAAATCCATGTGCATTCTTCAGCTAATACACATTCTGATTTTGAGGAGTTACCTCCTGGTTTGACAAATAAATTATTTATATATCATTTCAAGAATGTGGTTAAAGTATAATAAACAAATAATGATTTATTTAATTATTCCTAGGTGTCTTAGTCAAATTTAACAAGGAATAATAACTAAATAATTTTTAATTAATTATTCCGATAGAAAAATAAGATAAATAGTGATTTATATAATTATTTCTAATAATTGGGTTAAATATGACGAGGAATATTATTCAAACAATGGTTTAATTAATTATTCCTAGAGGAAAATCAAATAAGTAATGATTTATTTAATTATTCCTCGTGGGGTTTCTTGTTTTAACCAGAAATAACTTAATAAAGTATGGTCTATTAAATTATTTCGTATAGTGAAAGAAATTTTACTATGGTAAAATTGGTCTTACATGCTATACTTCGATCCATCTGGCTAGGAATGGCTAGATGATCAATTTTTGGTGATAACACTCTTATTTACACTTGATTGTTCATACTCCAAATGGATGTCCTCCTGAAGATCTATGGACTCAGTTCTACAAGAGTCTACCATATCATAATGAGGAATTACTTCCTTCCTTTCCCCATGTAATTTTTCAAGATGACTGATTATCATCAGCTTGTGTTGAAAGTCTCTTTGAAAAACGTTGTGTTGCTGCTCACCATATGTACTTGACTGCTCGAATACTTCGTGGGTGCTCTCTTGAAAACCAATGAACCCAACTATATATGAATCCCCATCATTTGTGGGAGTCACCAATTGTTCTTTCCTTGTTGCCTCCTTATTACCTGGACATGAATGTCTTATTTCCCAAGGTCCTTTGTAAATAAAAAATAGTCCTCTCCTTCTAAGTTCATTCTTGTTGCAAGTTTTATTACCTTTTTTCTTTATTCCTCTATCAATACTCTTAAGATCCTTATTAGTCAACACCCTTCTAATAAATTTTATGCTTTGCCTGACCAACTTCTCGACTAGATCTTAGGTGACTGGTGATACAGTTATTTCCTTCCTCCAAATGGTCAAAAATTTGGATCTCAGTATCTTGTAGATGTCAGCATATCCTTCTAAAAACAAGGACATAATCTTTTGAATTCTTTTTTTGACATTGCGAGGATGAGTTGATGTAATGTTAACGTAAAAAAATCTGGAACACCTAAAAGATCAAATCCTCACATTCCAGATTCAACATGAATGTGCCAAAGCTAAAATCTGCCATGAGTTCAAATATTTAGTGTCACTTCTGGAAGGTGGGAAGGAATGTTTTCTTCAACCCCTGGAGGGATTCTACCATCAATTGTAATATATATATCATGATGTTTGGTATAAATTGCGGATGCAAGTTAGAGTTTCATTTACTACCAATCCGGGTAAGTAAACTACGAGGATCATCCAATATATATGGACTTAGAGACAAACTAAACTAAGCTAGGTGAACAAATTCCAAAGCTCCCTTACAGGAGGTTGTTCATTAGGATCTCCAACACCTATTTAGTTACTTAATCAAAATGAAATCTAAAGACATTGTGATAAGTGTAAGATATATTAAGGCTCCCTTATAGGAGACTGTTCATTAATATTTCTAATCATCTTAATCAAAAAAATATTTAAACTAATGAAATTAAAGAAATTAAATCTAATTCTGATTGATTGCATGAAATGTTAAAGCTCTCTTACAAGAGACTATTCATTTATATCTCAAGCATATAAATCATAAACTTAAACTAATGAAATCAAACATTAAATAACAAATCAGATTCATTGAAGGAAACATTATTACTTTCTTACGAAAGGTCATTCATTAATATTCCAAACATATTAACTTAATAATTTAATCTAATGAAATTCACAAACAACCATAAAATAAAAGCCTACTAAAATAAAAGTGTACTTGCTAGGCAATGGGGATCCTTCCAAGGATTCACAAGCACACAAATAGAAAAGTCAAATGTAGAGGATCAAAGAAGCTCCGTCTTATTTATCATCAATTTCAAATTGCAATTGCAACCATTACATTGATTATCCAATCTAACTTCTCCCTACCAACCTATAAGATACTAAGATTACAAATCAAGATTAAGACTCAAGATTACAAATGAAGGAGATAACACTCCTATTTATACAAAAACTATGATAACAAACTCATAAATGTAAATCCACTATTCCCTCCTTTGTCCCACATATTTATCAACCAATGGTGACACATAACCCTATCCTCCATTATCTCCTCCATGAGGTCCATGATCTCCTCAAATTCTAATTTGAAAATAGAGTGCCATATAAGGGTGCCTAGGAAGCTTCTTTTGTATCTACACATGTCAAAAAACTCATTCTAATTGTTAGGTATAAGTATAAGCATATTATTTTATAAAGTTTAACCAAAAATCCATTTAAAAATATTAAGAATTAATAAACTTTGGAAAAGCATAGTTATAACCCAATGATGAGGTAAATGTAATGATGTGGAGGTGGAATGAAGGTGACATGAAGGTAATATGGAATTAATGTGAAGGAATTGGTGAATAATGGAGTGAGAATAGAGACTATTTTGAGGCCCAAAATACCCCCAAACTAAAGGTATTGCATGTCCTCATGCAATCTATTACATTAATTTTTAATACTTGAGCTTTGGATTAAACTCTGCATGATATCATTTACTTAACTTTTGAAAAGTGTTTTTGATGAACTGCAACTTGGTTGGTTCTTGTGTTTCAATCATATTTTGTTTTTTGCATTCAATTTTAATGTATGATCTTTGCATATTGATAGTGTGATTTTTATTGAAGATTATTTTTGTTGGAATGCATCATGGTTGGTTCTTGTGTGACAACCATGATTTTGTTGGCATCCAATGATTTTTTAAGTACTTTTTGAAAAGCCATTGATATGCTCATGATGATGTAATAGTAAATATATTTTGAAAGTATGTGGGCTTTGAATGTGATATAAATGTTTTGAATTTTATATGAATGTGGCAACATATGAATGTGAATGTATTTCCCCCCTCAACTAATGGTTTTGGCAATTTGACAAAATGACGAAAGTAAGTGAAGTTTTTCTAAAAATTATCATTCTAACTTTTCAAGGAATTAAATGGTTAAAAGTTAGAAAATATCATACCTTAACTTACCCTTTCAAAAATGGATGAGAGTTGTGCACATGTGGCTGCAAAACTATGTTCATAGTCTTATTTACTTGGTTTTGAACATGGTGGATGAAATCGAAAAAGTGAATCTTTTATTGTTGTTGCATCTGCTGCGAAATCTGCTGCTGGATCTTTTGCTGAATGTGATCTGCTGCTGAATGTGGCTGAAAATGTATAAGGCTTGGAAGGTATACAAAATTCAGAATTTACACTCCCCCACAAGCCTTATTTATTGACTTGTCCTCAAGTAATTTACATCAAAAACTGAAAAGGAATGAAAGTAATTCTGCATCCTTTGCTACAAAATGATTGGTCTTCAAGTCTTGAATGCTCATTGGCACAATTGTTGTCATGTGAATAAATGTTTCGGTGTCAAACATAACAAGAAATTGTTAACTTAGTGGCCATTGATGGATTCCACTAGTCAACACGAGAGCTCCCATATTTAATGAGGATGAGATTCAAGATGCCCTGAACACATCTTTCTAAGTATGAATGAATTTTTTGTTGTCAAATACTTAGAAGATCCGATGAACAAGGGACATTGATGTATTCCCTTTATTTATTGGCATGGTAGCTTGCCCTTAAGGCATGAAAGCTTCAAGGTGTTTTTAGAAAAATATTTAGACTTAAGGACTATGGACTCAATGG